>SJYT01054596.1:166586-301013 GCA_006410635.1 Cephalophus harveyi | reverse complement strand
AAAAGCCTCTTGATGAAAGTGAAAGAGGAGAGTGAAAAAGTTGGCTTAAAGCTCAACATTCAGAAAACAAAGATCATGGCAGCCGGTCCCATCACTCCATGGGAAATAGATGGGGAAACAGTGGAAACAGTGTCAGACTTTATATTTTTGGGCTCCAAAATCACTGCTGATGGTGTCTGCAGCCACGAAATTAGAAGACGCTTACTCCTTGGAAGAAAAGTTATGACCAACCTAGATAGCATTTTCAAAAGCAGAGACATTATTTTGCCGACTAAGGTCCATCTAGTCAAGGCTATGGTTTTTCCTGTGGTCATGTATGGATGTGAGAGTTGGACTGTGAAGAAGGCTGAGCGCCAAAGAATTCATGCTTTTGAACTGTGGTGTTGGAGAAGACTCTTAAGAGTCCCTTGGACTGCAAGGAGATCCAACCAGTCCTTTCTGAAGGAGATCAACCCTGGGATTTCTTTGGAAGGGATGATGCTGAGGCTGAAACTCCAGTACTTTGGCCACCTCATGCGAAGAGTTGACTCATTGGAAAAGACTCTGATGCTGGGAGGGATTGGGGGCGTGAGGAGAAGGGGACGACCAAGGATGAGATGGCTGGATGGCATCACGGACTCGATGGACGTGAGTCTGAGTGAACACCGAGAGATGGTAATGAACAGGGAGGCCTGGCATGCTGCAATTCATGGGGTTGCAAAGAGTCGGACACGACTGAGCGACTGAACTGAACTGAAGCCACCAGGGAAGCTCAGGATATGAAGATTTTATCTAATCATGAAAATCAGGAAAACTTGACTTTTCCTGATGGGTATATTTAAGAGATAATTATAACTGATCTAAAGAAAGAAACAGCGCAACATTCTCTCCGAGGACATAAAGCTGTCAAAATATAAATATTCAACACAGCAACCAAAGCATTAAGGATATAAAATTAAAACACTTCACTTAGCCATTGGTAAATACACTCTACAGCAAAATTTATATGCTTGCAAGGCATCTGTGTTTATTTTCTTTACTTTTCTCAGCCTCATTGACCATGGTCAATATAAATAACTGAACTTATTTACATTAAAGCCTTTTCACTAGGAAATCAAAACCTTTCCTAACAATGTTTCAAAAAGCACGTGTTGAGATAATTCTTTCAAAAATATGTTCTAGATTCAGAAGGAAAGCAAACTATCATTGCCTATTAATTCCCCAACTCTTAGAATCTATAGATTATATACACACATATGCACATGCTTTTAAACACATTACTTTACACCTAGAATATATCGTATGAATCTTATCAACCAGGAGTATACATAAAAGAAGAAAGAATGAAGTTCATGGATTTCAAGCTTAAGCAAGAAATAAATTCTCATTATAAAGGTTCAGATTTTATAAATCACAATATAACCAAACTTATCATAGTATCATGTACCTATGGCTGAAATAATCCTAGTTTGGGTGTCAAAAGTCTAGGCAAATTTGGAATTTATGGAATTAAATATAATGTGGTAGATATGAAAAGAAATTAATTGAAAACTGTAAGTGTTTTGAAGCGTTAAATAGAGAGCAGTTCGGAGATCTCCTTGATGGTCAGTGGTTAAGACTCCGCCCTCCAAGGCAGGGAGTGTGATCTCCATCCCTGGTTAGGGGCTAAGATCACACATACCCTGGGGCCAAAACAGCCAACACATAAAACAGGAACAACACCATCACACATTCAATGCATACTTTAAAAATGGTCCACATTAAAAAAAATTATTTTAAAAGTAGAGTGTACCTCACAGAGTGAATGTCTGCACAATATGGAGAACGTGAGGTTGGAAGAAAGAGACTGAGAAAACTGATAAGAGATAGGAAATTTGAGTAAAAACCATCTGGATTTCTGTCCTGCTAAGAATTACGTGTCAGAGGGATAGCCAGATGATTTTCTCTAGCAGTTGAGACTTTAAAAGGGTCAGACATTTATCTCACAATGTGGATTTTCTAAACACCTGCAAAAGGATCATCATTAAAGAAGGAATATTAATCACTCAGTCTTGTCATGGACTGTAGCCCGCCAGGCTCCTCTGTCTATGGGATTCTCCAGACAACAATACTGGAGTGGGCAGCCTTGCCTTCTCTGGGGGATCTTCCCAATCCAAGGATCAAACCTGGGCGTCCTGCATTGAAGGCAGATTCTTTACCATCTGAGTCACCAGGGAAACCCTAAAGAAGGGTTGGAGGGAGGTATAATAGTGAGAGGGAGTATTTAAGAGTAGAGAACTCAGAAAATGGCAGGGAGGAGTCAGTGAGGCAGCAGGTGTGACCTCAGTGCATATTCGTGGTCAGTCAGGTTGCAAGTGATATTAGTACGACTCAACAAGCAGGAAGCAGGTCTGTGCAATCAGGGGGACTGAACCCTGACACTTAGACACAGAAGCTTTGCCCCATCCATGATTTATCTTCAGGAAACCTCCAAACTGAAGCCCATGCTTCTGATGAAGGAAAACAGCACTCCAGATGAATCACAAGCACTAAATGCTTTAGGGGGAGGGGGAAAATTAGGTGATCGATGTGCAATTTTCAAGGATGCGGCTGCTCTATTTTAACATGGGAGGGGGCTGTAACTGAACATCAACATATTTTTCAGGACAGAAACCGCCCACTCTGGAGTAGCCAATAATCCTTGAAGAAATTGTGAGGATGACAATTCCAGCATATGAAGAATTACGGCCCGGCCATCCTTTTAGAAGCTATATTCGCCTGTGAGTCTAGATCAATCTCACAAAGCAATTGCCTGTCTGGAGATATTTCTTATACAATAGCATGGTAATGCAATAATCAATCAAAAATGCATAACTGCTGACAGGCCAACACCTGTGTTTTTAGGGTCTGCATTCAAAATCAGTGGCACATGGCACAATAAAGATATCTTAAGTGGATTGCTCTTAACTCCTGAATTACTTTACATATATCTACGTTACTAGTCACAGAGTATGGGGTATGGAAATGCTTGCAAGCTATGATATAGGGAATAAAAATGGAAGTCATCAAGCATTCAACTCTGTGTCATTTTATGCTTTGAATCTTATATAAATATAGTTTGAGATTTACTTGAAACTCATCATGAATTTTTCAGAACTGAGTAACTTACATAGACTTGTGCCATGGAAATATTTTAATAATATAAGATGACAATTAAAATAAAGTTTTTGTGCATATCTAAGCCTCATCTTAACAGTTAAAAATCAAGTCCAATTCTTTGTTACAGAAAAAGGATTGAGACTGTCAAAACACAGAAGCAACATTAGAATGAAATAAAACAACGTCCACTAGACATAATCAGGGGAAAAAGAGACAATATAAATGTGATAATTAGAATATGACTTTTCATGGGTGGCAGCATTTCTAAATTGCAGCCAAATCTAATTTTGTGCACTTTCAAATCTCTGCTCTAGATTGTCTGTATGAAGCAGACAAACATATTGGTGATTTGATAGAATTAAATATGAGCTAACCTGGTTTCTGAGAGTGTCAGAATTTACACAGATACTCTATGAAATGACAAATACTCTGAACATTGGTAATGTTGACTTAGATCTTCCCATTACAGCAAGCAATCACTGTGCTTGAGTAAAACATTTTTGTAAACATACATCTCCCCATCAGTAACAGGGAGCCTGACCCCTTATATTCAGTGAAGGAGTAATTGTGAGAGAGAGAGAGATACAGAGAAAGAGAAATTCCAAGTGGAACCTAGAGCCTACGGATCCATCTAGCTACAGAGACCCTGTAATAGTCAAGGGTTCACATATTTGGACTTCCCCAAGCTTGTTGACTCTGTCTGGGTCTGACTACCCCTGAAACTAGGAAGAAAGAATGAAGATGAATTTAGGCTTTTTAGGACAGAATGATGTCAACCACCGGTAATTATTCCAAAACATTGTCTTCAGTGCTAAATAATCGAGTAAGAATTTTAAATTATGCTCTATTGGAAGACAACCAGGATGGGTAATAGAAGCATCTATTAGTAAAAAAATGAGCCAAAATCTCCTTTCTCCCTATAGTAAATATTTTTATTCCATTTACTAGATGAGGAATCAGAGGCTCGAATTGTTAATGCAGCATTCTGAAAATCAAAGAATAAACAGCAGAATCACATTCAGATGAAGACCTTCTTAACTCCTGACTTTCCTATGATTATGATGATAGATAGAAATCATTAGATAGATATAATCCTCACACACACATGCCTGTGGGTGATAAAATTAAACCTGAAATGAACTATCTTTGGATCAAATAATCAATTTCTTTTCATTCTTTCTGTTAACAGAATTAGCACTTGGAATCCGGAAAAAGATCTAATGAAACCAGGAAAAGAACTAGTGATAAACAAGGCACCATAGAAGCTTTGCCAATATGAATTTTGTGTTTCCTTTCAGTTCAAAAAGAGAAAAAAATGTAAAAAGAAGAAACCTATACTTTCTGCCCTCTCTTATTTCCACCAGTAAAGACTGACCCCATTCTTTAAGAAGAGAAATTCAATTTTGCATTTTTTTTAATTTTATTTTTACTTTATTTTACTTTACAATACCGTATTGGTTTTGCCATACATTGACATGAATCCACCATGGGTGTATATTAGCTCCCAATCCCGAATCCCCCTCCCACCTCCCACCCCACATCATCTCTCTGGATCCTCCCCATGCACCAGCCCCAAAAACGACTCAGAAAGGCTGTAACTGAAGGATGAGTAAACTTATCTAAAAGTATCACGTCAGGCTCGCTGGCTTCAGGCCCCTGGTGGCTCAGAATCTGCCTGCAACGCGAGAGAGCAGGGTTCGATCCCTGGGTTGGGAAGATCCCCTGGAGAAGGAAATGGCAACCCACTCCAGTATTCTTGCCTGGGAAATCTCATGGACGGAGGAGCCTGGCAGGCTACAGTCCAGGAGGTCACAAAGAGTCAGACATGACTAAACAACAACAAGAACAACAACATGAGAAGCCACACACAAGCGAGGAGGCGGAGCAGAGTGCTGGTGCGATGGAAGGTCTACACCGTCTAATTCCACCTTGCAGGAGGCTTGGCAGATTTTGTGAGTGGCTGTTTCGATGGACCAAGAAGAGCTCTGTGGGCAGCTGATGGGTTGGCCCAGGAGTCCGCTACACCTGTATTCTGGGCATCCTGGATCTTGGCAGGCTCCTCCTGTCCCTCCCTGGAATTTCAGAGCCACTGAAAGCATCACTCCACCTCACTGTTATTGTGAAGGCTGAGATCCTTGTGGTTCTAGCGAGTCCTGCTGCATGGAATAATCTCCCTACCTTGCATTACTGCCAAGAGGTTAAGATAGTAATGAGAATGAAAATATTATTGTGGGATAGGAACAGATACCTAAAAAAAAAATTTGGCCGCACCACACAGCATATGGGATCTTAGTTACCCAACCAGAGATCGAACCTGAGTCCCTTGCATTGGAAGCACAGAGTTTTAACCACTAGACCACCATGAAAGTCCTGATAATTATAATTTTTTTTAAAATAAAAGAGCAACTTATTGGCTTTTATGTCTTCACTGAAGAACTGAAAACCCTAGGGAGCATCATCTAAAATCTTGAAAATGGAAAGTGAATGTAATGGGGTAATTAGTAATAAAATTAATATGCAAAAATCCATATTAAAAATGAAACAACCTTTAAATTAGAATTGAATTAAAAATCCCACTTACAACAATAAAGAAAACACATTGAAAATCAAGATTGTCTTACAAAATGAAAAAATAAAAAACCCACAAAACTACCACATTAGTTAAATTTACTGAGCACTCATTGCCAGGAAATAGTCTATATCGAAACAACTTACACAAATAAAATTTTAAAACCTTTTGTTTGAATCAAAATAAAGATGTAAATAAATTTTAAAGCATAGCTTGCTCTTGGAGCTGATGAAATGAAACTAACAATTATCTCCTAATTGTGCTTAACATTTAATAGGATAACAATTTAACTAAACAGGGTTTGTTTGTTTTGTTGTTGTTGTTCTTTTTTTTTTTCTTGAGGGTATCAAATTAATTTGCTTTTCTGGAAGAAAGAACAAATGAGAAGAGACAGAAAAAGTTCAAGAAATTTTCAGTAACAGAGAAACTTTTTTTCTACCATGTTTTATTTTTTAAAGGTAGAGTGACTTTAAAAAGGGCTTCCTTGTTGGCTCAGCAGTAAAGAATTTGCCTGCAGTGCAGGCTCAATCCCTGGGTGGGGAAAATCCCTGGAGAAGGAAACGGTAACCCACTTCAGTATTCTTGCCTAGGAAATCCCATGGACGGAGCAGCTGGCTGGGGCTATAGTCAGTGGAGTCACAAAAGAGCTGGACAGGACTAAACAACAACTTTTAAAAGCTGATAAGTGTGGAAGGATAAAAGAATAGTGCATTATAGCAGCATAGACAAAATGGGAGCTAAGTGGGAATTATCCTATTTATTTATTGCTGTAAGACATTTCACCTCAAAAGTTCCAGCAACAAATTTGCAACTGGGGCAGGGCTCCGAGGGGCAGCTGCCTTCTCTCTGCTCCTTCTGGTATCCTGGGGATGTGACTAGCCTGGTGGCTGGAGCCACCTACAGCTGTTCCTGCTCAGTGTCTGGCCTTGGACTGGGGAGACTCAGACTGCTGGGGGCTGGAACACCTGAGTGCCCTCACACATTTCTCTCTCTTTGCCTGTGATCTCACCACTTGTCTTCTCCACTGATGGGTGTAGGATGCTTGGGCTGACTTTGGAGTTCATGACTCCCAAGGTACATTAGCCCAGGAAGACGCTCTATTGTATATTGCGACTGAACTTCAGAAGCCACTCAGTGTCACTCCTGCAGTATTCTACCAGCCACGTTGGATACACAGGTGTTCCCAGTTTGACGGGGAGGAAACACAGACCCATCTCTCAATGGAGGAGAGTCACTGCCATGTAGGAAGAAGATGTTAGAGAGTGGGATTATATTGGTGTTGCTGCTAAGTCGCTTCAGTCGTGTCCAACTCTGTGCCACCCCAGAGATGGCAGTCCAACAGGCTCCCCCATCCCTGGGGAGAATCCTGGGATTCTCCAGGTAAGAACACTGGAGTGGGTTGTCATTTCCTTCTCCAATGCATGAAAGTGAAGTCGCTCAGTCATGTCTGACTCCTAGCAACCTCGTGGACTGCAGCCTACCAGGCTACTCTGTCCATGGGATTTTCCAGGCAAGAGTACTGGAGTGGGATGCCATTATATTGGTGTGGTTACCATTGAAACATAAAATCTGTCATGGACATGTGTGACCAATTTGATCATTTCAGATCAGTGAAGAAAGGTATACAATAACCAGTGTGTCTAGCTACAGAAAAAGAAAAAAAGAGGCTCCTTCTTCATAAATAAGTGTAAAGACTCACAGCGAAATAATGTTCCCATCAAATAGCTAAAATTAAATAAAAGGAAATCTTCAACATACAAGAAGTAACTTAGATAAATTTATTTCTAGTTCTGAAGTGACCATGACTTTTCTAAGACAGGAAATCCATAAAAAGATAAAATTGTCTCCATATCAATTAAATCTTATATAAAGAAAGTTAAAATAGCTAAAACAAAATGAAACAGGACACTGAGAGAGGTTTTTAAAAAAGTAAGACAAAGCATTTATATCCTTACTTTATAAAAAAGTTCACAAAAATATTTTTTTAAATGTACAAAGTAAAAAAATTTGTAAGGGATACAAGCAATTAGTTCACAGAAGATAGAAAAAAATTGGAAATCACCAGAAAATATAGGGAAAGTACTGAAAACCATTCATACTCTAAGAAATGCATATCAAAAATCAAAGACTGCATTTTGCTACAAAGACATTCTTAAGCGTATCCAAGTATTTTTTAAAGAGCAGAAGTAATTTCAGGGTGGTTTTATAGTATTTGTTCATCTATGTATAAGACCAAACCTTTTTTTTCTTGCTCTTTTGCCCAGGTGAAATATTATTTCACACTGAAAGGACACTGAATATTGCCACATTTGACATGTGAGTTGAAGGTTATTTAGATACTAGGAGAGGAAGTCATGAATATTTACATGGAAAATTCTAGTTTGCATAATCTGAGAATAAAATTTGGGTACTATAGAAAATGTTCAGACGGTTAGAAAATTCAGGCAGTTTCAAATCACGAGACTTCAAAGTTTTAGTCCCTGTAACAATCAATGGAAAGAATAGAGAAGAATAAAGCTGAGTTTGTTCATGAGACTAAAATGCTGTGATAGTAAATGTAGATTGCCAATAAGAGAAGTTGAGGTTGAAAACATCTGTTTCATTGTTAACTCTGAGCAGCTGGTATTGAAGAGCTTCTTTTGTTATTCATTTCTGTAGTGTGTACATCCTTAGATTTAAATAACAAAAATAGATGATTATGATGATAGATAGATAAATATGCCCCTCCCACATGCATGCCTGTGGGTGACAAAATTAAACCTGAAATGAATTATCTTTGGATCAAATAATCAATTTCTTTTCATTCTTTCTGTTAACAGAATTAGCACTTGGAATCAGGAAAAAGATCTAATGAAACCAGGAAAAGATCTAGTGATAAACAAGGCACCATAGAAGCTTTGCCAATATGAATTTTGTGTTTCCTTTCAGTTCAAAAAGAGAAAAAAAATGTAAACAGAAGAAACCTATTCTTTCTGCCCTCTCTTACTTCCACCAGTAAAGACTGACCCCATTCTTTAAGATGAGAAATTCAATTTTGCATTTTAAAAATGTCTCAGAAATCCTGCCATTGAAGGATGATTAAACTTATCTAAAAGTGTCATACCAGGCTCACTGGCTTCAGCTCCCAGGTGTCTCAGACGGTAAAGAATCTGCCTGCACTGTGGGAGAGCAGGGTTCAATTCCTGGGTCAGGAAGATCCCCTGGAGAAGGAAATGGCTAACCACTCCAGTATTCTTGCCTGAAGAATCCCATGGACTGAGGAGCCTGATGGACTAAAATTCATGGGATCGCAAAGAGTCAGACATGAGTTAGCAACTAATGTTTCCTTGTAAAAAGTAAAACTGTGTACTTATAGGATATTTTTACTTGCATAGGGTCATCTCTTGAACATCTCTATTATATCTTGATTTGTAATGCATTTCTTTTTCATTATTTACTTCATTTCCTATGAGCATATTCTGTATCTTTTGCATCTTTCCCTGACTTCTTCATTTGGATGTTTGCATAATAATTTTTAAACTTGAGTGACTATTTATTTAACTTACACACCTAAAACTCTAAACTTCCACAGTATCTTCTTGAACTATATCACTGAAGTTTTGATTGGTAGCATTTTTGTTACCTTTCAGTACTATCTTGTGGAAGAAAGCTTTGAGCTCCTCATCTTGTAAGTAAGCAGAGAAATGTTAGCCGTGTGGCTTATTCAGCCCAATTCAGTGAAAACACAGAAATCCAGGTCTTAGGTAATGCTCATCTATTAAGATGCCTTAATGTAATTTCAGAGGAAATGCCTTCTGTCAAATGCTGACTCCCCAGAAGCCATCAAAAACACGTTAATCAAGAAAAACTGAGCTTATTAGATTTGTTGCAGTAAGAGAGAACACTACTTGACAGAATCTAAATAGTGTCTCATATTGAGGAAATTAAGGAAGAAAATTTGCAAGGATTCAGGATCTAGGCTGGACAATTCTTTCCAATCTGGGATCTAGTTGGGTTTAGGCAGAGTTTATAACACCCTGTAACTTCAGTGTTATTGCTTACTTATTTTGTGAGACAGTCTGCAGTTTGGTTTTCTTTTAGAGTTCAAGTGTAATGTTAAATTTCAGCTATTGATTTCTGGCCAATTGCACTCTAATCAAAGAAGCTAACTTCTTGTGTGACGCTTATTTTATAAAAACAGCTTAAGATTTGTGGCCTATTGGGTATGCAATTTCTGTCATTTGATGCTTAGGAAAAATTTACATCCTCTAACTTGGCAATATACAATCAAGTTGCATGTTGTTGAAATATTCTTTAACCTTAAGTACTTTTTGCCAATTTTAAAAATTATCTACATTAATGGTGAATTTGTCAGTCTCTTCTTATGGAGATGATAGCCCTCTGTATTTTGATACAATGATACCTCCATGTATTTTTGTCATTATTTTTTCTTTTGTCTTTATTTTCATTAGTTCCTCAATTTCTCATTTTTTCCTCATAATGTTTTATATACTTTTTTATGTTTCCCAACAATTGCTTGTAACATAAATTCTACCTTGATTCTTAATGGACTTAATCTTGAAATTTTGCTATGCATGTTTAAATTATTGAGGGCTAAGGTGAGGTGAAGTCGCTCAGTCGTGTCCGACTCTTTGCGACCCCGTGGACTGTAACCTACTAGGCTTCTCCGTCCATGGGATTTTCCAGGCAGGAATACTGGAGTGGATTGCCATTTCCTTCTCCAGGGGATCTTCCCGACCCAGGGATCGAACCCGGGTCTCCCGCATTGGAGGCAGACGCTTTAACCTCTGAGCCACCAGGGAAGCCCAAAATGATTCATTATTTCTACTCTCCTTTTTTAAATTTATTTTTAAATTGGAGGAAAATAATTTTACAATAATGTGTTGGTTTCTGCCATATAACACAGATATGTCATAATTATATATATACATATCCTCTCTGTATATATATAGATAGATAGATATCCTTTCCTCTTTACTCTCCTTTTAAATAAATCAAGAATATTAAAGTTATCTTATTCTAAATTTCTCATTCTAGTTCACCTACCTTAAAATTAGGATGCTGTTTTTCAGTTGCTAAGTCATGTCCAACTCTTTGCAAACCCATGGACTGCAGCATACCAGGCTTCCCTGTCCTTCACTATCTCCCGGAACTTGTTCAAACTCATGTTCATTGAGTCAGTGATGCCATCCAATCGTCTCATTCTCTGTCATCCCCTTTTCCTCTTGTCCTTAGTCTTTCCCAGCATCAGGGTCTTTCCAATAAGTGGGCTCTTTGCATCAAGTGGTCAAAGTACTAGAGCTTCAGCTTCAGCATCAATCCTTCTGATGGATTCAGGGTTGATTTCCTTTAGGATTGACTGATTTGATCTCCTTGCTGTATGAGGGACTCTTAAGAGTCTTCTCCAGCATCTATAAAAATTGGGATGAAGTCTTTATAAATTCTATGTCTTATTATTAATGTAATGTTTGATATTGTAAGGTATTTCCTTCCTTTCATTTTTTTTTAACATGTATTATAGGAGGCAATTGGGAGAAACCTCATTTGGGAATGTCAACCAGTTCTCATCTTGAAATAAATCACTAATTTAAAATCTTTCTCCTTGTCTCCAAAGATGCAGCATCGTAAGTGCCTATGTCCCTTGGTGTATCATAGGTGTAATGCGGTAGGAATTGATACCAAGTCCAGATAAGAACAGGACTTGTTGTCTTTAAGAGCTCAAATCTGTATTGCCACATTTTTTCATTTGAGTTTAAAATTTTAAAGAGTGTGAAATGTAAGGTGTAATGATTTCTACTTTGTACAAATTATATACAATCTTTGAATATTTTCAAACTTGAATTTTATTTTTCTAGCTTAATTTTGAGTTGCTGTCTTTAAAACAAATGAATGACTCAAAGCATAAACAGTAATGGAACAATCTATTAGATGTCAAACGTATAACTTTTGCCAATAGTTTGCTTTTAGTATTTGTCTGTTGTTTTTGTCATTAAGTCATGTCTGACTCTTGGCCACCCCATGGACTGTAGCCCACCAGGCTCCTCTGTCCATGGGATTTCCCAGGTAAGACTACTGGAGTGGGTTGCCGTTTCCTTCTTCAGGAGACCTTCCTGACCCAGGGATCAAACCTGTGTCTCTTGTATTTCAGGCAGATTCTTTACCACTGAGCCACCAGGAAAGCTCAAAGACTGGTAACCTGTCCTTTTATTCCTTGATAAAGTAACCCATTCCTATCCAAATGTAAATATTTTGGTTGTTATTTCAGTATGTGCAGTATCTCAGATAACCAGAGTTTAATAAAATATGACTGTCAAGTGAAAGTGAGTAAAGTGAAGTCGCTCAGTCGTGTCCGACTCTTTGCGACCCCATGGACTATAGCCCACCAAGCTCCTCTGTCCATGGGATTCTCCAGGCAAGAGTACTGGAGAGGGTTGCCATTTCCTTCTCCAGGGGATCTTCCTGACCCAGGGATCGAACCCAGGTCTCCCACATTGCAGGCAGACGCTTTAGCCTCTGAGCCACCAGGGAAGCCCATGACTGTCAAGGCTTGAGTTATTCTTCATCAAATATGTACCTCTCCTTCAATCCCTCTGGCTTCATGGGAAACCATAAGGTGTTCAAACAGCAAAACAGACTAGTGGATCAGGGAATAAAAGCCAAGAGAATCTGAGAACAGACAGTCATTCAGTCAGGATTCAAGGACAGAACTCAAGTCTAAATAGAAAAAGCGATGCTGCCTCAAGAATCAAGGAGTTAGTTGCCATTTAACTACATAAACCAATGTAATAGCTCCAAGAAACCAAAGAATCAAAGTTCAAAAGTCTAGGCAGATATAGAAACTGTTGAATAAAAAGGGCATACTTCTTATCCTGCAGGAATTTGGAGAAACTTGCAGTTATCTCAGTGAAAGCAGCCACTAGCTTCTGATTATTCTGAATTCAATAAGAATTTCATGTGAGAGGCCCTTGTCAACATGGAAAATATTGATCTAGTGGAATTTAATTAATTAATAGGGCAAAAGTGGAGATAATTGAAGCAACACCTGTAGCTCTTTGAAATACATGAAAACATTTTATGATCATTACCAAAATAAGTTTGTCATACAGTGCAGAAGATATTCAAAATAATCTGTTATTGATGTCAACAGGCTAAGTTTGCTTTTGCTGGGCTTCAAAATAAGACATCTAGTGATTTTATTTTTCCCAAGCATGATTAGCTTCACAAATATCAGCTGTTAGGAATTAGAGAATTATTTGATATCCAGATGTAACCTGGCAACACTTTCTAGAAATTAACAAAAATTTTCACTTAGATTAAAAAGAAACCTTTGGAACGATGTTTGAAGGCCCAAAAGGTTTTAATACAACAGATGGACTGAAAATATGTTTCTGTGTCAGAAGATGATTTACGCATTGTGTGTTGACCTTTTCCTTAATTAGTGGTTTAAATGGTTTTACTTCATGAAGTAAATAAACTCAAGGGTGAGTATTATCTTGTTACAGTAAAGTCTTTAAAATATGTTAACTGGTGGAACTAGTGTTTGAGTATTGAGTATTTGAGTATCATTACTCAAAACCTATTTGCATGGCAATCACTATTGCAGTAGATTGTTTCAAATACAGATGTCAGAATGTCTAATAAGAGACTCTTGAGAGTCCTTTGGACTGCAAGGAGATCCAACCAGTCCATTCTGAAGGAGATCAACCCTGGGTGTTCTTTGGAAGGAATGATGCTGAAGCTGAAACTCCAGTACTTTGCCAACCTCATGAGAAGAGTTGACTCACTGGAAAAGACTCTGATGCTGGGAGGGATTGGGGACAGGAGGAGAAGGGGACAACGGAGGATGAGATGGCTGGATGGCATCACTGACTAGATGGAAATGAGTCTGAGTGAACTCCGGGAGTTGGTGATGGACAGGGAGCCCTGGCGTGTTGCAATTCATGGGGTCTCAAAGAGTCGGACACGACTGAGTGACTGACCTGACCTGACCTGACCTGACTCAAAACCTATTTGCATGGCAATCACTATTGCAGTAGATTGTTTCAAATACAGATATCAGAATGTCTAATAAGACATGTAACATATTTTTCTCTTAAAATTACCTCACTACTAATGAGATAATTTTACTCAGACTGAGCACAGTACTTACATTCATGTTAATGTAAAGCAAAATGCAAATGCTTTATATTTCATCATGGAAGTTAATCCATTTTTAACAAATGCTTAAAAAGTCTCCAGAAAATTTGTAGTTACTTAACACCTTTGATGTTCTTTGGTCTCTAAGTTGTGTCCGACTCTTCTGCAACCCCATCGACTGGAGCCTGTCAGGCTCCCCTGTCTCCGTGGGATTTCCCAGGCAAGAATACTGGAGCAGGTTGCCATTTCCTTCTCCAGGGGATCTTCCCAACCCAAGGAAGGAACCTGTGTCTCCCACACTGGCAGGTAGATTCTTTACCACTGAGCCACCAGGAAAGCTCACAAAATACCTTTAGCTCTTGTCATATATAAACATCTGCTGCTGCTGCTGCTGCTGCTAAGTCGCTTCAGTCGTGTCCGACTCTGTGCGACCCCACAGATGGCAGCCCACTGGGCTCCGCCATCCCTGGGATTCTCCAGGCAAGAACACTGGAGTGGGTTGCCATTTCCTTCTCCAATGCATGAAAGTGAAAAGTCAAAGTGAAGTCGCTCAGTCGTGTCTGACTCAGCGACCCCATGGACTGCAGCCTACCAGGCTGCTCCGTCCATGGGATTTTCCAGGCAAGAGTACCGGAGTGGGGTGCCATTGCCTTCTCCGGTATAAACATCTACTATTAGTGAACTAGGGCTTCCCTGGTGGTTCAGAAGGCAAAGAATCTGCCTGCAATGTGGAAAACTTGGGTTTGATCACTGGGTTGAGAAGATTCCCTGGAGAAGGGCAGGGCAACCCATTCCAATATTCTTGCCTGGAGAATCTCAGGTCGGAGGAGCTTGGTGGGCTGCAGTCCCTGGGGTTGCAGAGAGTCGGACACGACTGAGCAACTAAGCACACAAGCACAATGTATCATACACATGCAGAACACTGAGCCCAGGGCTCAGCACAGTACTCTGTTCATAATTTACCTAACACAATTATAATTACAGTCAAGACTCTGCTGTCCAGAAAGGATAAAATAAATGTGCCTCATATTGCAAATCAGCTTTTAAACATTTTAAAGCAAAGAATTTCAATGACAGAGTCTCTAGAGATCACCATCCTGGGATATAGATGAAGGCACAGAAGGTTAGCCCAGTCGAGTTCAGTGCAGTCACTCAGTCATGTCTGACTCTTTGCCACCCCCATAGACTGTAGCACACCAGGCTTCCCTGTCAACCACAAACTCCTGGAGTTTACCCAAGCTCATGTCCATTGCATTGATGATGCCATCCAGCCATCTCATCTTTTGTCGTCCCCTTCTCCTCCCAACTTCAATCTTTCCCAACATCAGGGTCTTTTCCAATGAGTCGATTCTTCACATCAGGTGGCCAAAGTATTGAAGTTTCAGCTTCTGCATCAGTCCTTCTAATGAATATTCAGGACTGATTTCCTTTAGGATGGACTGATTGGATCTCCTTGCAGTCCAAGGGATTCTCAAGAGTCTTCTTAAACACCACAGTTCAAAAGCATCGATTCTTCGGTGCTGAGCTTTCTTTATATTCCAGCTCTCACGTGCATACGGGACTATGGGAAAAACCATAGCTTTGACTAGATGGACCTTAGTTGGCAAAGTAATGTCTCTGCTTTTTAAGGTCTCTCTCTCTCTCACTCTTTTTTTTTTTTTTTTTTGATAGGCAGCTCCCCTGGTGGCTCAGATAGTAAAGTGTCTGCCTGCAATGCGGGAGACCTGGGTTCGATCCCTGGGTTCAATCCCTGGGTCTGGAAGGCCCCATGCAGAAGGAAATGGCAACCCACTCCTATATTCTTGCCTGGAAAATTCCATGGACTGAGGAGCCTGGTAGGTTACAATCCATGGGGATGCAAAGAGTCGGACATGACTGAGCAAGTTCACTTTCTGCTTTTTAATATGCTGTCTAGGTTGGTCATACCTTTTTTTTCCAAGGAGCAAGTGTCTTTTAATTTCATGGCTGAAGTCACCATCTACAGTGATTTTGGAGGTTAAAAAAACCATAAAGAAATATGAGAAAGCCAAGTGCCAAAGAATTGATGCTTTTGAAGTAGAGTGTTGGAGAAGACTCTTGAGAGTGCCTTGGACTGCAAGGAGATTCAACTAGTCCATCTTAAAGGAAATCAGTCCTGAATATTCATTGGAAGAACTGATGCTAAAGCTGAAACACCAGTACTTTGGCCACCTGATGTGAATAACTGACTCATTGGAAAATACCCTGATGCTGGGAAACATTAAAGCAGGAGGAGATGATTCAACTAGTCCATCTTAAAGGAAATCAGTCCTGAATATTCATTGGAAGAACTGATGCTAAAGCTGAAACACCAGTACTTTGGCCACCTGATGTGAATAACTGACTCATTGGAAAATACCCTGATGCTGGGAAACATTAAAGCAGGAGGAGAAGGGGATGACAGAGGATAAGATGGTTGCATGGCATCACTGACTTGATTCACATGAGTTTGAGTCTATGAAGGGCAGGGAAGCCTGGTGTGTGGCAGTCCATGGAGTCATAAGAGTCAGACATGACTGAATAACTGAACTGAATGGAATGTTGACTTGATCTAAGATCTAATCAAGGTTTGTATGCTGAATCTGGTTTTTTTGTTTGGCCATTTTAGTGAGTCTTAATCTACAAAATTCACCCAATGTTTTCTCTGACAAGATATTTTAAAAGGCAAGGTTATTCTAAATTGTTAATTTTATTCCAGTGTTCTGGGTATGTTTATGTCTCTCAGGATTGGGTTTCAGATCAACAAGGATTCCTCAACAATACTGGGTAATTGTTTGCTCTTTTTAAGTAGTACCTAAAGAAGTCTATCATCTGGAAGATGTTGGCCATGCCAAGGTTGCTCACTTGGTTACCATGGTGATCACAGACTCTCCCCAAGTACAGGAAAATGTTTCCCTTTGTTGTTAATTACTAAAGCCTTGTAGGTAATTGGGTCCCACTTGAATAACTTTTTCAACCATCTCTCTTCCTGTCTTTTACTATCTGTTGATGGTTTTCACCAGAATCAGTTTTTGTATTGGTGGCCCTGTGATGATTTCTCTCATCTATCTTTACCTCTACATTAAATAGCTGAAATTACTTCTATAGAGCTGAAATTATTTCTATATTTTAAATTATATTTTAAAGGAGAAAAGGATAGATATACCCATATGAATGCATAGTTCCAAAGAATAGCAAGGAGAGATAAGAAAGCCTTCCTCAGTGATCAATGCAAAGAAACAGAGGAAAATAAAAAAAAAAATCACAAATTACTGGTTGTATATAGTAATTTAAGGGAAATTTTTAAACAGACTTACTGAGACAAACAGATCCTTTAAAAGGATTGTGAATCATAAGCTGCTAAAATTCAGACAAACATTACTTAAACAATTCAAAATGTTCAGTTAATTGCTTGTTGTGTTTAAATATATTTATAGGGACATCTCACCCACTGAGTTACCTCCATTGTTTCCAACAATGAACTTCCTGAATTTGAGTTTTCCAAATCAATGGTACAAAGTCCTGATGTTTCTGAAAGCTTCAAATAGAAAAAATTGTGAACACTAAAGTGATGTCTATACATTTAACAACAAAATTGATACAACAAAAGTACATTAAAACTCTACTTCAGTTTAATTTGTATTTTTTCTCTTGCAATAATTTTAAAATAAATTTTAATTATTTAGATAAAATAATACATTCTAGTGGCACAAAATTAGATAGGAAATCTCCTTCTTACCTCCTTCCACAGACATTTGACCATTCAGTTATCTCTCCAAAGACCTTGGATATCTTGAGTATTGACTGTGTACACAAATCTAAATGTATTTGTATGAATATGTATAAATACATGGACACACACACTTGTGTTATTTTCCACAAATTATAGCAAACAACTGAGTGACTAACACTGACTCTGATAGCAAACTGTACATAATTATCTGTGTCTCACTCGTTTAGTTATCAGTATATTTTAGAAATTCTATGAGAGAATATGCATGAAGCTGAGAATTTTTAGCAGCTGCATGGCATTTTATCAAAGCATCATAATTCACTTAAATAGTTTTTATGAGATATTTAGATATTTATACCACTCCTAATCTTTAATATTTTACAGAACACTTCATTCAAAAAATAAACTCTTAGAAATGGCATTTCTGAGTGAAAGAATTTACTTTTAATTGTGCNATTTTATCAAAGCATCATAATTCACTTAAATAGTTTTTATGAGATATTTAGATATTTATACCACTCCTAATCTTTAATATTTTACAGAACACTTCATTCAAAAAATAAACTCTTAGAAATGGCATTTCTGAGTGAAAGAATTTACTTTTAATTGTGCTGAATCTCTTCAAATTCCCTTCCCATGGAAGCTTTGTTATGTTATCCTTTCAGCATTAGACATGACGCTCCTTGCTAATAGTTTTTATATGTTACACTTCTCTCCTTCAAACAACTATTAAATTACAATCTATATTAACTCATTGTTGTTGCTTAGTCACTCAGTCGTGTACAACTCTTTTGCAACCCTATGGGCAGTAGCCTGCCAGGCTCCTCTGTCCATTGTATTTCCCAGGGAAGAATACTGGAGCAGGTTGCCATTTCCTTTTCTAAGGCATCTTCCCAACCCAGGGACCGAAAATACATCTCCTGCATTGGCAAGCAGATTTTTTACCTCTTAGCCATGAGGGAAGCCCTATGCTTACAAAAGTGTACATTAAAGGTTATTCAAATTTTAAAAAATATCATTTGACTATTACCTGGTGCCTGGCATTGAGGAAGATGCTCACAACACTGTTGATTTCCTCCATTCATCAGACATATGTTGGTGTTATGAGAAGAACCCAAAGACCATGTTAATGTTATGATTGACCTCAGCAATTTCTATGTCAGAGTGACACCTGTGAAACTGGGCAATAGAAGTGGGTGGAGATGAAAGGGTCTCACCGACAAACAACTCCTAATACAAGCACTTGTTTCCATTAGTGGAATGGACGCTGCTCAAATCCCCCTATATTAATTTTGTTCCTTTCCAGCCAGAATAGAAGGGCTATGTTTGTGTTCCCCATTGTTCTCTGACCCCTGGAGACATCTCTTGGGAAATCATACAAAATTTCATGAAAGGTTTAATGAATCTCTGTCACTACCAAGCAATTTTCCTGTACAAACAAAAACTCTTTGCTCCCTAGAGCCAACCCCACTCTTTCATAGTAAGGTTGCAATATCTCAGTTTTCATTTCTGTGGCAGAATGCCTGACAGCTGATCTTACAACTGGGCTTACAAGATTTTAAATTCCTCAATGTATGTAATGTTCCCTGATAGCTTGATAATTAGCAAATACTACTTTTTGAATTGAACACCGTCTCTGAAATAATGTATAATATTAAATACTGCTGTGCTTGCATATAATCTGTAGTCATAGCTAATAAAAAATAATTGTGGAAGATAACAAATTGGTTCAGTTGTAGACTACTAGGAAAAATTGCCAGCATCACACAGTGAGTACTATATTCTTTATTTACATATTGATGACCTGAAAGATGGGGGGAAATAACTAAGCAATTAAAAACAAACACATATCCTGTGCTAATCAGTACATTTTCTTCCACAGAACAGAATGTAAAATTTATAAGGTCTGTAACAACATCTAAGTACACACATATCTCCAAATAAAACAAGAATAAAATCCATATACATATTTTGAAATTAACGTTTCTGCTTGATCTCAATTCACTTCTTATACCGACAAAAAGAAAAAAACAGCACCCATAATTGAGTGGTATGTTTTATTTTTTGTCATTTGAGCACAAGTCTTTGAAAGCTTTGAAAACTTCAAACTGAATAATAATGCCATGGTTTCTAGAAATGATCACTTCCTTATTCTGTTTCAGTTTGATTCAGCTCTCAAGGGATGATGGGAAAATATAGACTCAAGTTTGGACCATTTGATGATCAAAATATTTATCTATTTCTCAAATTTTCAATGTATTGTAAATCAGTTCTGTGCCATGACCACTCTGTCAGGAAGAAGTTAGAAGTGCATACGAAAGCTGTGGATTCAAAAGTGCTATTTTAAAGTGGGAATTCTGTAACTGCAATTCAACAGTAGGATAATAGTATGAATGATTAAGATAACAGAAAATAAAAAAATAAAATCAATTAGTTGTTTGAAGAATATTTGGAAAGCCAAAGAAAACACACAGAAAATGCATCTGTCTGGACATTTGACTAACAGACTCTGAAATTCAAGGCTGATAGTGATAATTCCACCCTACAAAACAACAGTAAGAGAATGCTATCCATTACAACATTCTCCCATCAATAGTTGTCACATTGGTTATTTGATTTTTTTCACATTGTCTTCCCTCTTAAAGTAAAATACAAAATGGAGACCATACTTGAGAATTCCCTGAGCAGACAAAATCATTCAAGCTATGTGAGCAAAACTCAACCTAGCTTGATTCATGAACTTAACATTATGTCTTAAATGCATCTGATCATCAGAAAAGAAATGTAAGTCATCTGCATAAAATGGTATAAAATAACCACTTTTAACCAATCCCCTTCCAGCTGAAAGCCCCCATTGGAATAACCAACCATGGTAGATATTAAACAGCCTCCTCATTTTCACTTTATAATTCATCTTGTGACATTCTTCCCTTGTGGGCTTCCCTTGTGGCTCAGCTGGTAAAGAATCGGCCTGAAATGTGGGAAACCTGGGTTCACTGCCTGGGTTGGGAAGATCCTCTGAAGAAGGGAAAGGCTACCCACTCCAGTATTCTGGCCTGGAGAATTCCATGGACTCCCTAGTCCATGGGATCAGAGAGTCAGACACAACTGAGCAACTTTCACTTTCATGACATTCTGCCTCTGAACTTCATAGCAGGTTGGGTTCTAGAGCTCTCAATTCATTAAACTATTCTTTTATGCCCAGTAAGACAAACCCAGTTTTTCTGCTCTGGTGATATTAATTTTGCTACTTCTAGATTTTTGGCACACCTATGCAGGCCAATAGTTAGGAAGCAGCTTGTGGTCAGTTAAACTTTTATGTAAAGACACATTTGTGCTTCAAACTTATGAAAATACAGTTATTGTCATTATTCATGGATTCAGTGATCATTTACCAATCTGCCTGTTGACAAAATGCATTTTAGCCTCAAACAATGTGTGTGCCCCTTTTCAGACCATTTGCAGACATGTGCAGAGGGGTAAAAGATTTGCATAGTCCCATGTGATCTTTCCCACTTCACGTTTCAGCTCATTCTGTACATGTCCTTTTCTTGGTGTCTTTTGTGCCAGTGTTTTTTTCCCCCATTTTTGTGGTTTCTGTTGGGGATTTCATGATTTTAAATGGCCCATGAGTGTCCTGATGAAGGGTTGTGTGGGATTCCTAACCACAAGAAAAATACGATGAACCTCAGGGAGAAAACACTTGGATTTGAATTAGTTAAGCTTCCTCTGGACATGAGTAACTGTTTTGCTGTCTGAGAATTCAGTGTTCATGAATCAACAATAAGTACTAAATAAGGTGTCTTTAAACAGAAGCACACATAAAGCAAGGTTATGTATTGAATTGATTTGTTGTCAAACAATATTGTGACCAGAGGATGAAGGAAACCTGGTTCTTTCTCCTTGAGGAGCAATGGTTCAATATTCACTAATTCAGTGTTTAAGGTGACTTCATAGAATAGAAGAATAGTGGATAACAAGAACCACTATATTTAGATATAGACAGATTATTTTTCAGGTTTTATACAGAAAGTACTTACACTATTTTTTAAAATTTGTTTTCCATCTGAATTTCTCTAGGGTTTTAAGCTTTGTCTAGAGGATGTTGGTGTCTTTTTTTTCTCCTTTCTCATGTCTACCTTAGTGTTTGACATGTGGGGGTATGGGCTGAATGATGAATGTCTTGAGAGCACAAAGCTTTAAAAATATTATCAGCATGCTCACAAAACATACACAGATACCAAGAAGTTTGGCTATTTTCACTTGCAATCAATGTAATTCTTAGTTTGAATAATGGGACAAAGTTGAATCTTGTGTAAAATTATGACATACACAAAATGTATGTTTCCCACCTTACTCTTAGAATGTTAATCATTTTGAAAATCCTACATGAGCTAAAATGCTCATGATGAATACCCCTTTCAAGGTCACATATTTATGGCTTAATCATAAGCTCAAATTTTAAAGAAATGATATGGGACTATTTAGTTCAGGAGTTGAAGGCAACTTTGGATATCAACTAGAACCTAGAGCCAGAAGTATTTCTTCACCAGGTATTTCCAAGAAAAGGATGTATAAAGGGCCAGTGATTATAGAACTCCATGCTCAACCTCTCTACTAATGGAAGAAATGTCAATAAAATAAATTCATTGGTTATGTCTTATTGATTAATCTGACTGTTGGCTATACAACATTTATTTTAAAGTATTTTAAAAATAAACATCAATAAGTACTGTTGATGTATGACAAAACCAATACAGTATTGTAAAAAAAAAACCAGGACACCAAAAGAGTATCTAACAGGCTTTTAATGGTGAAGCGCTAGTGGGCGGGGTTCCCAGACCCGAATGAGGTAGGTCGAGGAAGTCCATGCCCAGACCATGTTGGAGGTGGTTTATATGCATGAGGGATGGTCAGGCTTGATCACCAAAAAAGGTACAGTTAATGGACGGGGGTTTGGATAGGTTGCCAGGCCGAGGTGTCCCGGGCTGACAGGTTCTTCTACATGGCTGGGGTGGGGCGGCTTTAGCTGGCAAAGTGTGCTGTCATTGGTCCCCAGGATCTGGGAGGCTCCTTCCATTAGGGAATTTCCCCACCAGCGGGAGAGAGGAGGGGCAGCCCATCATGGCTCCGGGGTCTGGCCTTATGCCAGACACCTGACCTGCCTCTTGAGAAACTTGTATACAGGTCAGGAAGCAACAGAACTGGACATGGAATAACAGACTGTTTCCAAATAGGAAGAGGAGTAAATCAAGGCTGTATATTGTCACCTGGCTTATTTAACTTATATGCAGAGTACATCATGAGAAATGCTGGGCTGGAGGAAGCACAAGCTGGAATCAAGATTGTCAGGAGAAATATCAATAACCTCAGATATGCAGATGACATCACCCTTATGGCACAAAGTGAAGAAGAACTAAAGAGTCTCTTGATGAAAGTGAAAGAACAGAGTGAAAAAGTTGACTTAAAGCTCAACATTCAGAAAACTAAGATCATGGCATCTGGTCCTATCACTTCATGGCAATAGATGGGGAAACAGTGGAAACAGTGGCTGACTTTATTTTTCTGGGCTCCAAAATCACTGCAGATGGCAATTGCAGCAATGAAATTAAAAGACACTTAATCCTTGGAAGGAAAGTTATGACCAACCTAGACAACATATTAAAAAGCAGAGGCATTACTTTGCCAACAAAGGTCCGTCTAGTCAAGGCTATGATTTTTCCAGTGGTCATGTGTGGATGTGAGAGTTGGACTATAAAGAAAGCTGAGTGCCGAATAATTGATGCTTTTGAACTGTGGTGTTGGAGAAGACTCTTGAGAGTCCCTTGAACTGCAAGGAGATCCAACCAGTCCATCCTAAAGGAGACCAGTCCTGGATGTTCATTGGAAGGACTGATGTTGAGGTTGAAACTCCAATACTTTGGCCACCTGATGTGAAGAGCTGACTCATTGGAAAAGCCCTTGATGCTGGGAAAGATTGAGGGCAGGAGGAAAAGGGGACTACAGAGGATGATATGGTTGGATGGCATCATTGACTCAATGGACATGGGTTTGGGTGGACTCGGGGAATTGGTGATGGACAGCGATGCCTGGCGTGCTGTGGTTCATGGGGTCGCAAAGAGTTGTACATGACTGAGCGACTGAACTGAATTGAATTTTTATAGAGAATTGTTTTCTTTTTCTCCCCTTCTCTTTTTTTCGTGTGGCATTAATTTCATGAATAATATAAATTGTATTCTACTCTGAATAAACATGCTTTTTATTGTTCTAGAACAAAGAGTAAGGTTTTTCAGTAATCAAGTGATTTTACTTGAAATTTCCCCACTGAAGTGACCATGAGGTACTTGACAGTATGACTCAGGGGAGTCAGTTTAAAAAAAAAAATCACAAATTACTGGTTGTATATAGTAATTTAAGGGAAATTTTTAAACAGACTTACTGAGACAAACAGATCCTTTAAAAGGATTGTGAATCATAAGCTGCTAAAATTCAGACAAACATTACTTAAACAATTCAAAATGTTCAGTTAATTGCTTGTTGTGTTTAAATATATTTATAGGGACATCTCACCCACTGAGTTACCTCCATTGTTTCCAACAATGAACTTCCTGAATTTGAGTTTTCCAAATCAATGGTACAAAGTCCTGATGTTTCTGAAAGCTTCAAATAGAAAAAATTGTGAACACTAAAGTGATGTCTATACATTTAACAACAAAATTGATACAACAAAAGTACATTAAAACTCTACTTCAGTTTAATTTGTATTTTTTCTCTTGCAATAATTTTAAAATAAATTTTAATTATTTAGATAAAATAATACATTCTAGTGGCACAAAATTAGATAGGAAATCTCCTTCTTACCTCCTTCCACAGACATTTGACCATTCAGTTATCTCTCCAAAGACCTTGGATATCTTGAGTATTGACTGTGTACACAAATCTAAATGTATTTGTATGAATATGTATAAATACATGGACACACACACTTGTGTTATTTTCCACAAATTATAGCAAACAACTGAGTGACTAACACTGACTCTGATAGCAAACTGTACATAATTATCTGTGTCTCACTCGTTTAGTTATCAGTATATTTTAGAAATTCTATGAGAGAATATGCATGAAGCTGAGAATTTTTAGCAGCTGCATGGCATTTTATCAAAGCATCATAATTCACTTAAATAGTTTTTATGAGATATTTAGATATTTATACCACTCCTAATCTTTAATATTTTACAGAGCACTTCATTCAAAAAATAAACTCTTAGAAATGGCATTTCTGAGTGAAAGAATTTACTTTTAATTGTGCTGAGTCTCTTCAAATTCCCTTCCCATGGAAACTTTGTTATGTTATCCTTTCAGCATTAGACATGACTCTCCTTGCTAATAGTTTTTATATGTTACACTTCTCTCCTTCAAACAACTATTAAATTACAATCTATATTAACTCATTGTTGTTGCTTAGTCACTCAGTCGTGTACAACTCTTTTGCAACCCTATGGGCAGTAGCCTGCCAGGCTCCTCTGTCCATTGTATTTCCCAGGGAAGAATACTGGAGCAGGTTGCCATTTCCTTTTCTAAGGCATCTTCCCAACCCAGGGACCGAAAATACATCTCCTGCATTGGCAAGCAGATTTTTTACCTCTTAGCCATGAGGGAAGCCCTATGCTTACAAAAGTGTACATTAAAGGTTATTCAAATTTTAAAAAATATCATTTGACTATTACCTGGTGCCTGGCATTGAGGAAGATGCTCACAACACTGTTGATTTCCTCCATTCATCAGACATATGTTGGTGTTATGAGAAGAACCCAAAGACCATGTTAATGTTATGATTGACTTCAGCAATTTCTATGTCAGAGTGACACCTGTGAAACTGGGCAATAGAAGTGGGTGGAGATGAAAGGGTCTCACCGACAAACAACTCCTAATACAAGCACTTGTTTCCATTAGTGGAATGGACGCTGCTCAAATCCCCCTATATTAATTTTGTTCCTTTCCAGCCAGAATAGAAGGGCTATGTTTGTGTTCCCCATTGTTCTCTGACCCCTGGAGACATCTCTTGGGAAATCATACAAAATTTCATGAAAGGTTTAATGAATCTCTGTCACTACCAAGCAATTTTCCTGTACAAACAAAAACTCTTTGCTCCCTAGAGCCAACCCCACTCTTTCATAGTAAGGTTGCAATATCTCAGTTTTCATTTCTGTGGCAGAATGCCTGACAGCTGATCTTACAACTGGGCTTACAAGATTTTAAATTCCTCAATGTATGTAATGTTCCCTGATAGCTTGATAATTAGCAAATACTACTTTTTGAATTGAACACCGTCTCTGAAATAATGTATAATATTAAATACTGCTGTGCTTGCATATAATCTGTAGTCATAGCTAATAAAAAATAATTGTGGAAGATAACAAATTGGTTCAGTTGTAGACTACTAGGAAAAATTGCCAGCATCACACAGTGAGTACTATATTCTTTATTTACATATTGATGACCTGAAAGATGGGGGGAAATAACTAAGCAATTAAAAACAAACACATATCCTGTGCTAATCAGTACATTTTCTTCCACAGAACAGAATGTAAAATTTATAAGGTCTGTAACAACATCTAAGTACACACATATCTCCAAATAAAACAAGAATAAAATCCATATACATATTTTGAAATTAACGTTTCTGCTTGATCTCAATTCACTTCTTATACCGACAAAAAGAAAAAAACAGCACCCATAATTGAGTGGTATGTTTTATTTTTTGTCATTTGAGCACAAGTCTTTGAAAGCTTTGAAAACTTCAAACTGAATAATAATGCCATGGTTTCTAGAAATGATCACTTCCTTATTCTGTTTCAGTTTGATTCAGCTCTCAAGGGATGATGGGAAAATATAGACTCAAGTTTGGACCATTTGATGATCAAAATATTTATCTATTTCTCAAATTTTCAATGTATTGTAAATCAGTTCTGTGCCATGACCACTCTGTCAGGAAGAAGTTAGAAGTGCATACGAAAGCTGTGGATTCAAAAGTGCTATTTTAAAGTGGGAATTCTGTAACTGCAATTCAACAGTAGGATAATAGTATGAATGATTAAGATAACAGAAAATAAAAAAATAAAATCAATTAGTTGTTTGAAGAATATTTGGAAAGCCAAAGAAAACACACAGAAAATGCATCTGTCTGGACATTTGACTAACAGACTCTGAAATTCAAGGCTGATAGTGATAATTCCACCCTACAAAACAACAGTAAGAGAATGCTATCCATTACAACATTCTCCCATCAATAGTTGTCACATTGGTTATTTGATTTTTTTCACATTGTCTTCCCTCTTAAAGTAAAATACAAAATGGAGACCATACTTGAGAATTCCCTGAGCAGACAAAATCATTCAAGCTATGTGAGCAAAACTCAACCTAGCTTGATTCATGAACTTAACATTATGTCTTAAATGCATCTGATCATCAGAAAAGAAATGTAAGTCATCTGCATAAAATGGTATAAAATAACCACTTTTAACCAATCCCCTTCCAGCTGAAAGCCCCCATTGGAATAACCAACCATGGTAGATATTAAACAGCCTCCTCATTTTCACTTTATAATTCATCTTGTGACATTCTTCCCTTGTGGGCTTCCCTTGTGGCTCAGCTGGTAAAGAATCGGCCTGAAATGTGGGAAACCTGGGTTCACTGCCTGGGTTGGGAAGATCCTCTGAAGAAGGGAAAGGCTACCCACTCCAGTATTCTGGCCTGGAGAATTCCATGGACTCCCTAGTCCATGGGATCAGAGAGTCAGACACAACTGAGCAACTTTCACTTTCATGACATTCTGCCTCTGAACTTCATAGCAGGTTGGGTTCTAGAGCTCTCAATTCATTAAACTATTCTTTTATGCCCAGTAAGACAAACCCAGTTTTTCTGCTCTGGTGATATTAATTTTGCTACTTCTAGATTTTTGGCACACCTATGCAGGCCAATAGTTAGGAAGCAGCTTGTGGTCAGTTAAACTTTTATGTAAAGACACATTTGTGCTTCAAACTTATGAAAATACAGTTATTGTCATTATTCATGGATTCAGTGATCATTTACCAATCTGCCTGTTGACAAAATGCATTTTAGCCTCAAACAATGTGTGTGCCCCTTTTCAGACCATTTGCAGACATGTGCAGAGGGGTAAAAGATTTGCATAGTCCCATGTGATCTTTCCCACTTCACGTTTCAGCTCATTCTGTACATGTCCTTTTCTTGGTGTCTTTTGTGCCAGTGTTTTTTTCCCCCATTTTTGTGGTTTCTGTTGGGGATTTCATGATTTTAAATGGCCCATGAGTGTCCTGATGAAGGGTTGTGTGGGATTCCTAACCACAAGAAAAATACGATGAACCTCAGGGAGAAAACACTTGGATTTGAATTAGTTAAGCTTCCTCTGGACATGAGTAACTGTTTTGCTGTCTGAGAATTCAGTGTTCATGAATCAACAATAAGTACTAAATAAGGTGTCTTTAAACAGAAGCACACATAAAGCAAGGTTATGTATTGAATTGATTTGTTGTCAAACAATATTGTGACCAGAGGANGCATTTCTGAGTGAAAGAATTTACTTTTAATTGTGCTGAGTCTCTTCAAATTCCCTTCCCATGGAAGCTTTGTTATGTTATCCTTTCAGCATTAGACATGACGCTCCTTGCTAATAGTTTTTATATGTTACACTTCTCTCCTTCAAACAACTATTAAATTACAATCTGTATTAACTCATTGTTGTTGCTTAGTCACTCAGTCGTGTACAACTCTTTTGCAACCCTATGGGCAGTAGCCTGCCAGGCTCCTCTGTCCATTGTATTTCCCAGGGAAGAATACTGGAGCAGGTTGCCATTTCCTTTTCTAAGGCATCTTCCCAACCCAGGGACCGAAAATACATCTCCTGCATTGGCAAGCAGATTTTTTACCTCTTAGCCATGAGGGAAGCCCTATGCTTACAAAAGTGTACATTAAAGGTTATTCAAATTTTAAAAAATATCATTTGACTATTACCTGGTGCCTGGCATTGAGGAAGATGCTCACAACACTGTTGATTTCCTCCATTCATCAGACATATGTTGGTGTTATGAGAAGAACCCAAAGACCATGTTAATGTTATGATTGACCTCAGCAATTTCTATGTCAGAGTGACACCTGTGAAACTGGGCAATAGAAGTGGGTGGAGATGAAAGGGTCTCACCGACAAACAACTCCTAATACAAGCACTTGTTTCCATTAGTGGAATGGACGCTGCTCAAATCCCCCTATATTAATTTTGTTCCTTTCCAGCCAGAATAGAAGGGCTATGTTTGTGTTCCCCATTGTTCTCTGACCCCTGGAGACATCTCTTGGGAAATCATACAAAATTTCATGAAAGGTTTAATGAATCTCTGTCACTACCAAGCAATTTTCCTGTACAAACAAAAACTCTTTGCTCCCTAGAGCCAACCCCACTCTTTCATAGTAAGGTTGCAATATCTCAGTTTTCATTTCTGTGGCAGAATGCCTGACAGCTGATCTTACAACTGGGCTTACAAGATTTTAAATTCCTCAATGTATGTAATGTTCCCTGATAGCTTGATAATTAGCAAATACTACTTTTTGAATTGAACACCGTCTCTGAAATAATGTATAATATTAAATACTGCTGTGCTTGCATATAATCTGTAGTCATAGCTAATAAAAAATAATTGTGGAAGATAACAAATTGGTTCAGTTGTAGACTACTAGGAAAAATTGCCAGCATCACACAGTGAGTACTATATTCTTTATTTACATATTGATGACCTGAAAGATGGGGGGAAATAACTAAGCAATTAAAAACAAACACATATCCTGTGCTAATCAGTACATTTTCTTCCACAGAACAGAATGTAAAATTTATAAGGTCTGTAACAACATCTAAGTACACACATATCTCCAAATAAAACAAGAATAAAATCCATATACATATTTTGAAATTAACGTTTCTGCTTGATCTCAATTCACTTCTTATACCGACAAAAAGAAAAAAACAGCACCCATAATTGAGTGGTATGTTTTATTTTTTGTCATTTGAGCACAAGTCTTTGAAAGCTTTGAAAACTTCAAACTGAATAATAATGCCATGGTTTCTAGAAATGATCACTTCCTTATTCTGTTTCAGTTTGATTCAGCTCTCAAATAAAATCCATATACATATTTTGAAATTAACGTTTCTGCTTGATCTCAATTCACTTCTTATACCGACAAAAAGAAAAAAACAGCACCCATAATTGAGTGGTATGTTTTATTTTTTGTCATTTGAGCACAAGTCTTTGAAAGCTTTGAAAACTTCAAACTGAATAATAATGCCATGGTTTCTAGAAATGATCACTTCCTTATTCTGTTTCAGTTTGATTCAGCTCTCCAAGGGATGATGGGAAAATATAGACTCAAGTTTGGACCATTTGATGACCAAAATATTTATCTATTTCTCAAATTTTCAATGTATTGTAAGTCAGTTCTGTGCCATGACCACTCTGTCAGGAAGAAGTTAGAAGTGCATACGAAAGCTGTGGATTCAAAAGTGCTATTTTAAAGTGGGAATTCTGTAACTGCAATTCAACAGTAGGATAATAGTATGAATGATTAAGATAACAGAAAATAAAAAAATAAAATCAATTAGTTGTTTGAAGAATATTTGGAAAGCCAAAGAAAACACACAGAAAATGCATCTGTCTGGACATTTGACTAACAGACTCTGAAATTCAAGGCTGATAGTGATAATTCCACCCTACAAAACAACAGTAAGAGAATGCTATCCATTACAACATTCTCCCATCAATAGTTGTCACATTGGTTATTTGATTTTTTTCACATTGTCTTCCCTCTTAAAGTAAAATACAAAATGGAGACCATACTTGAGAATTCCCTGAGCAGACAAAATCATTCAAGCTATGTGAGCAAAACTCAATCTAGCTTGATTCATGAACTTAACATTATGTCTTAAATGCATCTGATCATCAGAAAAGAAATGTAAGTCATCTGCATAAAATGGTATAAAATAACCACTTTTAACCAATCCCCTTCCAGCTGAAAGCCCCCATTGGAATAACCAACCATGGTAGATATTAAACAGCCTCCTCATTTTCACTTTATAATTCATCTTGTGACATTCTTCCCTTGTGGGCTTCCCTTGTGGCTCAGCTGGTAAAGAATCGGCCTGAAATGTGGGAAACCTGGGTTCACTGCCTGGGTTGGGAAGATCCTCTGAAGAAGGGAAAGGCTACCCACTCCAGTATTCTGGCCTGGAGAATTCCATGGACTCCCTAGTCCATGGGATCAGAGAGTCAGACACAACTGAGCAACTTTCACTTTCATGACATTCTGCCTCTGAACTTCATAGCAGGTTGGGTTCTAGAGCTCTCAATTCATTAAACTATTCTTTTATGCCCAGTAAGACAAACCCAGTTTTTCTGCTCTGGTGATATTAATTTTGCTACTTCTAGATTTTTGGCACACCTATGCAGGCCAATAGTTAGGAAGCAGCTTGTGGTCAGTTAAACTTTTATGTAAAGACACATTTGTGCTTCAAACTTATGAAAATACAGTTATTGTCATTATTCATGGATTCAGTGATCATTTACCAATCTGCCTGTTGACAAAATGCATTTTAGCCTCAAACAATGTGTGTGCCCCTTTTCAGACCATTTGCAGACATGTGCAGAGGGGTAAAAGATTTGCATAGTCCCATGTGATCTTTCCCACTTCACGTTTCAGCTCATTCTGTACATGTCCTTTTCTTGGTGTCTTTTGTGCCAGTGTTTTTTTCCCCCATTTTTGTGGTTTCTGTTGGGGATTTCATGATTTTAAATGGCCCATGAGTGTCCTGATGAAGGGTTGTGTGGGATTCCTAACCACAAGAAAAATACGATGAACCTCAGGGAGAAAACACTTGGATTTGAATTAGTTAAGCTTCCTCTGGACATGAGTAACTGTTTTGCTGTCTGAGAATTCAGTGTTCATGAATCAACAATAAGTACTAAATAAGGTGTCTTTAAACAGAAGCACACATAAAGCAAGGTTATGTATTGAATTGATTTGTTGTCAAACAATATTGTGACCAGAGGATGAAGGAAACCTGGTTCTTTCTCCTTGAGGAGCAATGGTTCAATATTCACTAATTCAGTGTTTAAGGTGACTTCATAGAATAGAAGAATAGTGGATAACAAGAACCACTATATTTAGATATAGACAGATTATTTTTCAGGTTTTATACAGAAAGTACTTACACTATTTTTTAAAATTTGTTTTCCATCTGAATTTCTCTAGGGTTTTAAGCTTTGTCTAGAGGATGTTGGTGTCTTTTTTTTCTCCTTTCTCATGTCTACCTTAGTGTTTGACATGTGGGGGTATGGGCTGAATGATGAATGTCTTGAGAGCACAAAGCTTTAAAAATATTATCAGCATGCTCACAAAACATACACAGATACCAAGAAGTTTGGCTATTTTCACTTGCAATCAATGTAATTCTTAGTTTGAATAATGGGACAAAGTTGAATCTTGTGTAAAATTATGACATACACAAAATGTATGTTTCCCACCTTACTCTTAGAATGTTAATCATTTTGAAAATCCTACATGAGCTAAAATGCTCATGATGAATACCCCTTTCAAGGTCACATATTTATGGCTTAATCATAAGCTCAAATTTTAAAGAAATGATATGGGACTATTTAGTTCAGGAGTTGAAGGCAACTTTGGATATCAACTAGAACCTAGAGCCAGAAGTATTTCTTCACCAGGTATTTCCAAGAAAAGGATGTATAAAGGGCCAGTGATTATAGAACTCCATGCTCAACCTCTCTACTAATGGAAGAAATGTCAATAAAATAAATTCATTGGTTATGTCTTATTGATTAATCTGACTGTTGGCTATACAACATTTATTTTAAAGTATTTTAAAAATAAACATCAATAAGTACTGTTGATGTATGACAAAACCAATACAGTATTGTAAAAAAAAATAAATAAATAAAATAAATACTCTTTTGAATATATTAAATATTTCATAATTAAAACATTAAAGAAATTCAGGAAGAGAAACCATTCTTTAGAAAAACAACTTCTGTAGGAAGCTTAATTGTTTTGTAACTCCATATTTCACATAAACCAATAGCTGTGTGATTTTCCTCCTAATATTCCAGAGAAGCTGGAGAATAGAGATGAAAATCTAATTTTAGTATATAAGCTACACAATTGTGTGACAAGAGAGAAAAGGGAAAGCAGAGCCTGCTATTTCTAAAAGAAATTAGAAATAAAGCCTCAACATCTCAAGGCAATATTTTCTAAACTTACTTATGGCTTTTTCTTTTCTTTTCCTTGAATGATCCACACCCTATCTCTGTGAATGATAGGGCTATTATAGATACTTCTTAAATGAAATTAAAATTGCAGAGTGGCATTGGTATCCAGTGACTTACCTGCTGAAGATTACTTACTTTTGTCAATAACATTTAAGAAAGAAAAAAGAAAAGGAAGAGGGTAGAAAGGAAGGAAGCAGGGGAGGAATGAGAGGAGAAAGAAGGAAAGACGACAGAAGGGGTGGCCACACCCAGCAAGGGATCAGGCATCTCTCCAGTGAAGGGTTTCCAGTAAGAATCCATCAATGACTCCACTGTGAACCATGGACAGTGATAGGAAAAAACCAAGGCACTTAGTGGTTCTTGGCCTTGACTAGGCATTAGCATCTCCTCAGGAGCTTTGAACCTATCTCCACTCAGTTAAATCAGTCTTTGGATGTCAGGCTGAGGAATCAGAGTTTTGGTTACAACCCTCATTGTGCTAAGTTGCTTCAGTCATGTGCAGCTCTTTGAGACCCCATGGACCTTAGCCTCAGAGGCTCCCCTGTCCATGGAATTCTCCAGGCAGGAATACTGGAATGGGTTCCATCTTTCCAACCCAGGGATTGAACTTGCATCTCCTGCATTGGCTGGTGGGTTTTTTTTTTTTTTTTTTTTTGCCACTAATACCCCGTGGGAAGACCATAAAGCCCTCAAATTGATGCTAATTTGCTAAAAGGCTTGAAAAATGCCTCAGAAGAATAGCTGAAAGAATACACACAATTAAAAATAAAATTAAAATGATACAACACCTAACTGGAAGAAATTAAAGAGAAATTGACATAGTTTCAACCTCGCATTTCAAATTTGCATTTTTCTGACCTAATTTAGTCTTATTTAGATATATTAGTAGAGTTTTGATATTAACTTGGGTAGAGATAGAAGAGGGATTTGGGGATAATTTGATCAGATGTGGTGTTCTTTGGTCCCAGGGAATGTGGCTGAATGTATAGAGCTGGGTTTTAGTGAAGACATTTTCCATTATTCCCTCTGGAAACATCTCAGGCTCCATGAGTAAATACAAATTTTGAGAAATTTTAGTTAAATCATTTTCCTGCTTTTTTTTTTTCTCCTGGCAGAAGGGAAATCTGAATATAGAAGTTAAGAGCAGAGGAGAAATGCAATTTTTCCACTCACCTAGCAGTAGTATATTTTATGGGATTTAGAATAACTAATTCTACATTCCAGGTTTTATCAACATGTGGTATAATATTCCTCATAATTATAGTGATTTTTTCTAAATGAGTAAGCTTTTCACTTGAATAGTTCTATAACTTAGGCATTGCCCACATAACCATAGGTCTACTAAAAAAAAAAAAAAAAAACTTGGTCATTCTAAGTAAAATCACCCTGGTTTTGGACACCACATTTACACTGAGCTGTGTGGTTACTCCAAGGCTGTCACAGCACAGGGACAGAAAAGAAAAGCTTGTGATTAACAAAGAAAGGTAGCTTCTGCTGCTGTCTGCCATTCGTAAGCAATTTACTGGTTGAATTGTGCTCAGACGATCATGACTCTGTTGTACATGTTCCATCCAGCAAAGGGGAGATAAACTGTATTGCTGGGACACAGAGAAACCACAGGTTCCTGGGTTCATGGATAAGCTCATTTTCTGTTACAGTGATGGGATGTTATTAATTAAAACTCAGGGGCGCATTAATATTTTGTTTTCAAACCTAAAAAAATAGGCAGACTTTTTAATCAAAAATTAGTATGTGTAATAGAATTTGTAATTTAAAACAAAATATATTATTTTGCACAGAATTCAGTGAATACTTGTGAACCTCTTAGTTATTTCATTTTTTCCCTTTGAATGATTCAGACCCTTCATCTATGAATATGTGTCTATTAGAGATGCTTCTTTGAAATAAATGAAAATTTCAGAGTGTGGCTTCAGTGTACAAGTGACCTAACTGCTGAATATTAATGTAATTTCCTCAATAACAATGAAGAGAAGAAACAGAAGTAAGAAAAGTTGAGAAAGAAGGAGAAAAAAAGGGGAAGGAATCTTTGCTCAGATCTTTTAAAACTGAGGGTTAAAAAATGGACATAATTTCTGTGACTCTAGTAAACCGTTAAAGAAAATTGTTGTTTTCTCTGCTTCTGAGAGAGTTAAGGGGAGTCACTGGGTGGTTATTCATCCAAACTCACAAGATCAAACTTCACACGTGCTCGAAATGCCTAAGAGTCAAATATGCTCAAATAAACAATGACCTAGACACATACGATGAGAACAAGCTACTGAATGAGCTGACATCCAGTGAAATAACTGGAACCTGAAGCTGATAACTTATCTGTGAATCAGAAACAATTGATTATAGTTTAGAAATAAAAGATTTTCATGAGTGATTTACACAAATCCTTAAGGGCATGATTACACAAATCCTTAATGTTTACTTCTATAAATGCTACAAGGAGAGTTGAAATTGATCTGCATCACTGCAGGCATACTATAATGTGAGACCAGTTTTATTCATTTTTATTTTGTTATTCAGTCGCTCAGTCGTGTCTGACTCTTTGTGACCCCATGGACTGCAGCATGCCAGGCTTTCCCGTCCTTCACTATCTCCTGGAGTCTGAAAAACTCATGTCCGTTGAGTTGGTGATGCTTTCCGACCATCACCTCTGTTGCACCCTTCTCCTGCCCTCAGTCTTTCCCAGCATCAGGGGATTTTTGAATGAGTTGACTCTCCGTATTAGGCAGCCAAAGTATTGGTGTTTCTCTTCAGCATCATTCCTTTCCAATGAATATTCAGGATTGATTTCCTTTAGGATTGACTGGTTGGATCTCCTTGCAGTCCAAGAGACTCTCAAGAGTCTTCTCCAGCACCTCAATTCAGAAGCATCAGTTCTTTGGTTCTCAGCCTTCTTTTGGTCCAACTGTATGTGACTACGTGACTACTGGAAAAACTCTAGCTATGACTATGTGGACCTTTGTTGGCAAAGTGATATCTCTGCTTTTTAAGAAATGTTAATATCATGATGTGTTCATTGGAAAGACTGATGCCAAAGTTGAAACTCCAATACTTTGGCCACCTTATGAGAAGAGTTGACTCATTGGAAAAGACCCTGATGCTGGGAGGGATTGGGGGCAGGAGGAGAAGGGGGTGACAGAGGATGAGATGGCGGGAAGGCATCACGGACTCAGTGGACATGAGTTTGAGTAAACTGTGGGAGTTGGTGATGGACAGGGAGGCCTGGCATGCTGCGATGCATGGGGTCGCAAAGAGCCAGACACAACTGAGCAACTGAACTGAACTGAATATTATGATGAGCTAAGTTATAGAAAAAAATGCCCAGTGATCACAATATCCAGCTTCCTTCCTGGGGGAATCATGTTATTTATGCAAAACTGGAAACTTTCATTCAAAATGACTTCTGAAGATTTCCATATTTTAGTCCAAGCATATGGTAAAATAGACCCTTTCCTCAAAAGATTTGGCAGACGGTACCTGGGACTGCAACTGTCATTTGAAATATTGGTTGGCATTTCAGGAGAGCACAGGCATAGAAACCAGATACCAAAGAGATTTTAGAGGAATCATGTTATACAACTGTTGCTGTGACACTTGCCTGACAAGGAACTGTGAGGGGTCGAACCTGTGTCTCTTATATTCCTGAATTGGCAGGCGGGTTCTTTAACATTAGTGCCACCTGGAAAGTCCCCAAAACATTATGGAAACTCATAAAAGGACATGATTAATTATTGACACTAGGTAACCACTAAGGGCATATGAAACGTAAAACCTAGTACTAATTATTCTCCTAAGTATCACAAGTTAGCATATTCATTGCATACAAATGTGTTGATTTAGTTGTGAGACAGACTGCTGCTGCTGCTAAGTTGCTTCAGTCGTGTCCGACTCTGTGCAACCCCATAGACGGCAGCCCACCAGGCTCCCCCGTCCCTGGGATTCCCCAGGCAAGTACACTGGAGTGGGTTGCCATTTCCTTCTCCAATTCATGGAAGTGAAAAGTGAAAATGCAGTCGCTCAGTTGTGTCAGACTCTTAGTGACCCCATGGACTGTAGCCCACCAGGCTCCTCCGTCCATGGGATTTTCCAGGCAAGAGTACTGGAGTGGGGTGCCATCGCCTTCTACAGAGTTTTGATTCTGGCTGTGCCATGTGACTCTGTGGATCACAATAAACTGTGGAAAATTCTTCAAGAGTTGGGAATACCAGACCACCTGACCTGCCTCCTGAGAAATCTGTATGCAGGTCAAGAAGCAACAGTTAGAAATGGACATGGAACAAGAGACTGGTTCCAAATCGGGAAAGAATTACGTCAGGGCTGTAAATTGTCACCCTGCTTATTTAACTTATATGCAGTGTACATCATGCAAAATGCCTAGCTGGATGAAGTGCAAACTGGAATCAAGATTGCAGAGAGAAATATCAATAGCAGATATCAATTGCACAAATATCAATTGCAGATAGCACCACCCTTACGGCAGAAAGTGAAGAAGAACTAAAGAACCTCTTGATGAAGTGAAAGAGGAGAGTGAAAAGGTTGACTTCAAACTCAACATTCAGAAAACTAAGATCATGTCATCTGGTCCCATCTCTTCATGGCAAATAGATAGGAAAACAATAGAAATAGAGAAAGACTTTATTTTCTTGGTCTCCAAAATCACTGCAGATGGTGAAATTAAAAGATGCATGCTCCTTGGAGGAAAAGCTATGAACATCCTAGACAGCATATTAAAAAGCAGCGACATTACTTTGCTAACAAAGGTCTGTCTAGTCAAAGCTATGGTTTTTCCAGTAGTCATGTATGGATATGAGAGTTGGACTATAAATAAAGCTGAGCACCAAAGAATTGATGCTTTTGAGCTGTGGTGTTGGAGAAGACTCTTGAGAATCCCTTGGACAGCAAGATCAAACCAGTCTATCTTAAAGGAAATCAGTCCTGAATATTCATTGGAAGAACTGATACTGAAGCTGAATCTCCATATTTTGACCACCTGATGTGAAGAACTATCTCATTGAAAAAGACCCCAATGATAGGAAAGATTGAAGATGGGAGAAGGGGATGACAGAGGATGAGATGATTGTATTGCATCACCGACTCAATGGACATGAGTTTGAGCACACACCACCAGGAGTTGGTGATGGACAGAGAAGTCTGGTGTGCTGCAGTCTATGGGGTCACAAAGAGTTGGACACAACTGAGCAACTGAACTGAACTGTGCCACCTGAACTTTGAGCAAGTTGCCAGACCTGTTAAAGGATTAAAATCTAATTCCCTTGTTGCTGTTGTTGTTGTTGCTGTTGTTCAGTTGCTCAGTCGTGTCTGACTCTTTGCGACTCCATGGACTGCAGCACACCAGACTTCCCTCAAGAGTCTTCCTCAGCACCATAGTAATGAGACTTTCAGAAGACTAAATAAGACCAAGACATATAAATCACCCAGCACTAATTTGTTCATAGTAAGCACTCACAATATTATAGTGTAGCTTACCTGCTTAACCATGTATCTGATTTCATTACTGATATAAGTCTTGCTACATTCCCAGCACCATTGTAAGACATGAAGACCTCATTGATCAACCAGACAGTGACCCCCATCATCACGGAATTTACAATGGGGTTGGGAAGACAGACATTCAACAAGGTGTTATAATGCAGAATGATAAGTACCATAACCCAGTAGTGTGTGCTATGCTGTGCTTAGTCGCTCAGTTGTGTCCAACTTTGTGCCCCTATGGACTGTAGCCTGCCAGACTCAATGCAGACGTATAGGACGATATAAAATTTTACAGCAGAGGCATCAAACTTAACCTAAATGTGTCAAAAAAGACAACAGTAGCAGGTGAAGTTAACAAGAGTAACTGAAGGACCAGAGAAGGGTAAAAATTTCCTAATGTAAAAGGAATGTGTACTCCTAGAGAAAAGAACTGCCTCAGGAGAGGAGAATTCTTATTCAAGGAATTTTAAAAGTTCAGAAAAACAGGGGCATACTGTATAATTAGAGAAATGGCATTGGACATGTCTTAATGCTAAGTCGTATTAATAATATTTCACCTCTACTGCAGTGAATAGGGAGAAGGAAATGGCAACCCACTCTGGTATTCTTGCCTGGAGAACCCCATGGACAGAGGAGCCTGGTGGTCTGCTGTCTGTGGGGTCACACAGAGTCAGACATGACTGAACCAACTTAGCATGCANGGACATGTCTTAATGCTAAGTCGTATTAATAATATTTCACCTCTACTGCAGTGAATAGGGAGAAGGAAATGGCAACCCACTCTGATATTCTTGCCTGGAGAACCCCATGGACAGAGGAGCCTGGTGGTCTGCTGTCTGTGGGGTCACACAGAGTCAGACATGACTGAACCAACTTAGCATGCATGCATACATTGGAGAAGGAAATGGCAACCCACTCCAGTATTCTTCCCTGAATTAACAGCCACTTTGCATTATAAAATGTTAAATTCTATTTCTTGCTTTCACGACTTTCTTAAGAGTGGTGATTTTGTTAATTATCTTTAAATTTCCAGAAACTATGTGGAGGCATTTATTTCATACTTTAGTTATTAAATAAGTGAATGGATGATGACTTTTAATTAATCTGCATGTAGTAATCATAATAGAGTTCTGTAAGGCTATATGTGTTTAAGTTTGATTATTGAATGTGTTATGAACATTGGAAATCATTTCAATAGAGAATATGTAATGAGTGATTACAAAATGGTTTCCATTTCCACCTTTCAGTTTTAACACAAAATCCTCTGAGTGAGACACAAGTGTCATTCAGCCAATATAAGAACTAAACATAATAGGGTCATACATGAAATTGACAAGGCTGGCCAAATATTTAAACATGTAAGTGGTCACAGTTCAGAGGTGGCAAAAATATAATGCAAGAATTTCCAATTGTTTATGTTTTTAAGGACAGAATTTTGAAAAGCCAGGTAAAAGGAATCTTATTTTCTACCTCCCTTGAAGCTGTCTGTGATCAAGAGAAAGACTGTTTATTCTCCCCTAGCACTGTTCTGAAGGAAACAACCCAACTTGCAAGCCAGCCAAAAGAAGCACAAATGCTAAAGGACACTACAGACACTAAAGCAAATTGAGTAAATAAATGATTTACCAGAAAGAAAAAACTTCGTGTCAGACATATGATTTATTAATGAATGCTTAATGATATAATGTAGGAAACTGTTTATCATTGTAATACAAGTACTTTGACTTCCTAGGGCATCTTAAGGAACTGAACTCTGTTAGAAATAATATCTATCATCCTGAAAAATTAATTTTAAAGTATTTGAATATGTCTAGTTTGGGGATCATTCAATAATTTCACAATTTATTTAAAGCAGAAGGCCTAGTTGTAAATCCAGTTAATTTCCAACAAGCAGCTTAGGGTAGAAACGCATACAATAATAAAATATATGTGAAAGTAATTAGGAGATTGTGTCTCAGTGGTAAAGAATCTGCCTACCTACTGAGGAGACATAAGAGATGCAGGTTCAAGCCCTGGGTCAGGAAGGTCCCCTGGAGAAGGAAATGGCCCACTCCGGTATTCTTGCCTGGGAAATCACATGGACAGAGGAGCCTGGTTGGCTACAGTCCATGGGGTCACAAAGAGTAGGACACAACTGATCGACTAACATTTTGATCATAAATTCTGTACTTTTACTCAGGCATATATTACTTTGATAAAGTTAAAGAAATCAACTAGTTAAAAAAAAAAACAAAGCGTATTGTCCTCTACAAATTTTTCTCCATATTTTTGGTCTGACAATATCTATTGCTTTCCAACTTTAAAAGATAAACATTTCATAAAAAGCATAAGCAATTAAAAAATCTTAAAGCGTTTTAACCTATTTGTGTCAGAACACAAATTCAGCTTTTTAGATTGACGCTCTTTGTTCAGTGATCTTCTTGAATCCAAGCAATCTTTGCCCTCATTTCATTGCATAATGCCCTTTGCATTGTCTTTTTTATATTCCTCTCCTAGCAAAATACAGAAGAAGAGGCTGAGGTAATTAAAATAAACAGAAATGGAGAAACAAACAAAAGCAGCAGCTGAGACTGTGGTGCCCTCGGGGGTTGGAAGGATTTTTGTGCCAAGGCTGGACTAGGACCAGTGTCTGCATTCAGACCTCACAGACTGGTAGATTTGCACACATAATGTGAATAATCAAAAAAATAATCTGAGCCAATCAGCCTCAAAGCATGGTTTGGTTTAGAACTTGTTTCTGTTTTGTTGATTTTTTTTTATTATTATTATTACATTGAAAATGACTTTGGGAAAAAAGAGAACAATCTGAAGATGCATTCAGCAAACATTCATTTAAGATGACTATGTGGTCAGGCATTCTTCCATGCACTGGGCATACTTCAGTGAACACAACAGGTTAAGATCCTGACTTTGTAATTAATCAGAAAGAATGAAGACAGTCATCTGATTATTTGAAGAGAAGGGTCAAATTGTTACACTTAAATTGCTCTGTTTTTATTGAATTTATCACAGATATTTGTTCATGAACTCTGCAGATATAATGTGAAAGAAAGAACTAACAGCACTTAAAAAGGATAAGCCACAATTGATAAAACCTGAATGTAAAGCTAGCATACAACTGTCAAAAGATTAAGAATGAAATACGATCTGTTGTGAATAGGAGCCAAAACAGCTGCTTCCTATAAACTGAGGTAAGAACAGAATAAGAAAATATATATATATATATAGATGTTCTATCAAAATAGGAAATGGCTCAACCTCCTGGGTATTAAGGAAACATAGGCTTCCCCAGTAGCTCAGCGGTAAAGAATCACCTGCAGTGCAGGAGTCGGGAGTTCAATCCCTGGGTCGAGAAGCGACCGAGGAGGAAACGGCAACCTTGCCTGGAGAACCCCATGGACAGAGGAGCCTCAAGCTACAATCCACGGGGTCGCAGAGTCAGACACGACTAAATCGACTGGGCACAGGAGCACACATATTTGAAAGGTAATTAGACAGCAAAATTTCACATTTACAGTTTTACAGTTTCTTTAACAAACACAGATCTCTCAGACGATGCAGGTACATTGTAGGTCCTTCATCAATACTACTGCATTAATCCTCATAACATTCTCAGGATGAGATACTATTAATGTCCCCAGGTTACACGTGAGAGAGTTTAGACCCAGAGCTTAGAAAACTTACCCGAAGCACACATCGAGTAAGTGCAGGAGCTGACATTTGAACCCAGGTAGTTTAGTCCCAGCCTGTTTTAGGTTCTACCCTGTGTTAGGAAGAAAACTAGACTAATGCTTGTTGTTAGGAGAATAAAATGCTACACTTTCAGAAAGGAACCTCATTGTATATATTGATATTTCAAATGCACAGATCTTTCGGTCTTGAAATGTTCTTAGATACAGGAGTTTATTTTGACAGAAATTATAGCCCATTTATAAGGGTATTTATGCAACATTGACTGTAGTGGAGAAAGGATCAAAAAAAAAAAAAAAAGCTATGGGGTTTTCCTCCTGGCTCAGTCCACGAAGAATCCACCTGCAGTGCAGGAGACCTGGGTTTGATCCCTGGGTCAGGAAGATCCCCTGAAGAAGGGAATGGCAACTCACTTCAGGAGTCTTGCCTGGAGAGTTCCATGGACTGGCAGGCTACAGTCCATGGGGGTTGCAAGAATTGGAAAGGCCTTAGCAAAGAAACTACCACCACCTCATTCCCTTCTTCCCCTTCCCCTTCTCCCTCCCCTTCCCCTTCATTCCTTTTTTCATCCTCCTTCCTCCCTCCTCTCTCTCCCCCTCCTCATCTCCTTCTGCCTTAATTTCCCCCTGAGCCCATCACCTTCACCATCCCAATCTTTATGAAGACTCACTCACCAAGGAGGAAATCCTTCTTTCAGAGTCCCCTACTCCTGCAAGTGATTTGGCTGCCATCTCTTCTAGCTGGTTCCTAAGATAAAACATAGAAAGTTTAGAAATAGACACAGAAAGTTGATAACAAAGGCCCGTGGAACCTGAGCTCTCACGGAGAGGCACAAGCTGGAGGAAGCAGTCTGTCCTTTCTTTTCTAATGCTTCAGCTTCCCAAACTGCAAACCTTGAAGTCAGGCTGCCTTTCTCAATTTAGTTTTAGAGCACAAGAAATAATGGCCCAGATTTGTTTGTTTTTCACTTGGGAAACAAGACCATCTAGGACATTTCTTGTGGGAAAGATTCTGTTTTTCCTTGAATTTTGAGAAACAGAAGACAGTTCCCTCTTCTAAGGAGAGAAAAGAGAAAAATGACAGGCTTGGGCAGGCCCACTGCAGAGTATTTTTATTTCTAAAGGGGTCATACCTTAGATGAGCCTCATGCTTAAATAGAACAGAAGTAGCAAGACAAAAGATAGCCTAGAAAACCAAACAGAAAAATGTGACCTTCTTTACAAAATCATAAAGTGACAGCCTGTGCAATACTGAGTGTTATATATATATATATGTATACAATTAAATTCTAGCTTTGTAGCAAAGCTAGAATTAAAACCTATTAAATTCTATGTTAGCACTGAAGTCTGAATACTTCTGTTATAGAAATATTCTTCAGACTAAGCATCTATTAAATAGGATGTGAATCAGTGCATCCATAGTCTGTATTGATATTTTTATGTGCATATCTGTATACCTCTGTGTATGTGCCTATTATAAAAATAGATATTCTTTCACCAGAGTGGACTCCATGGAAAATTTGAAACAGGTTCAACAATTTTTATTTGTTTGAAATTTTCATTGTAGTTTAATATCATTAATTTTATAGCATTTTATATTTTTGGAATAAGATACTAATCCAAGATTAATTTGCTTTTATATTTAATGATTAAACATATTATAAATCATATCATAAATAGCTAAGATGTTTAAAATAAGAGCTAATAATAATGATATCATATAGTTGGTCATTTGTCTATATTTACAGCATGGGACATCCAGGACATCCTGGAATGCAAAGACAAGTGGGCCTTAGGAAGCATCACTATGAACAAAGCTAGTGCGGTGATGGAATTTCAGCTGAGCTACTTCAAATCCTAAAAGATGATACTGTGAAAGTGCTGTACTCAATATGCCAGCAAATCTGGAAAACTCAACAGTGATCACAGGGCTGGAAAAGGTCAGTTTTCATTCCAATCCCAAAGAAAGGCAATGCCAAGGAATGCTCACACTACCACACAATTGCACTCATCTCACGCACTAGCAAAGTAATGCTCAAAATTCTCCAAGCCAGGCTTCAACAGTATGTGAACCATGAACTTCCAGATGTTCAAGCTGGATTTAGAAAAGGCAGAGGAACCAGAGATCAAATTGCCAACATCCACTGGATCATCGAAAAAAGCAAGAGAGTTCCAGAAAAACATCTACTCCTGCTTTAATGACTATGCCAAAGACTGACTGTGTGGATCACAATAAACTGTGTAAAATTCTTCAAGAGGTGGGACTACCAGACCACCTGACCTGCTTCTTGAGAAATCTGTGTGCAGGTTAAGAAAGAACAGTTAGAACTGGACATGGAGCAACAGACTGGTCCCAAATCGGGAAAGGAATACGTCAAGGCTGTATATTGTCTCCCTGCTTATTTAACTTATATTCAGAGTACATCATGAGAAACGCTGGGCTGGATGAAGCACAAGCTGGAATCAACACTGCTGGGAGAAATATCAGTAACCTCAGATATGCAGATGGAACCACCCTTATGGCAGAATGCAAAGAAGAACTAAAAATCCTCTTGATGAAAGTGAAAGAGAGTGAAAAATTTGGCTTCAAACTCAACATTCAGAAAACGAAGATCATGGCATCTGGTCCCATCACTTCATGGCAAATAGATGGGGAAACAATGGAAACAGTGACAGACTTTATTTTCTTGGGCTCCAAAATTACTGCAGATGGTGACTGCAGTCATGAAATTAAAAGACACTTTCTCCTTGGAAGAAAAGCTATGACCAACTCAGACAGCATCTTAAAAAACAGAGACATTACTTTGCTGACAAAGGTCCATCTAGTCAAAGCTATGGTTTTTCCAGTAGTCATGTATGGATGTGAGAGTTGAACTATAAAGAAAGCTGAGTGCCAAAGGGAGAAGGAAATGGCAACCCACTCCAGTGTTCTTGCCTGGAGAATCCCAGGGATGGCGGAGCCTGGTGGGCTGCTGTCTATGGGGTTGCACAGAGTCGGACATGACTGAAGCGACTTAGCAGTAGCAGCAGAGTGCCAAAGAATTGATGCTTTTGAACTGTGGTGTTGGAGAAGACTCTTGAGAGTCTCTTGGACTGAAAGGAAATCCAACCAATCTATCCTATCAGTCCTGAATATTCATTGGAAGGACTGATGCTGAAGCTGAAACTCCAATACTTTGGCACCTGATGAGAAGAGCTGACTCATTTGCAAAGACCCTGATGCTGGGAAAGACTGAAGGCGGGAGGAGAAGGGGACAACAGAGGCTGAGATGGTTGGATGGTGTCACTGACTCTATGGACATGAGTTTGAATAAGCTCCAGGAGTTGGTGATGGACAGGGAAGCCTGACATGCTGCAGTCCATGGGGTGACAAAGAGTCAGACATGACCGAGCAATTGAACTGAACTGAACTGACAGCATGGGAATTGAGTAGATCGGGATGTTGACTTTTTAAATTTTATTATTATTGGAATATAATTGCTTTACGGTGTTGTTAGTTTCTGCTGTATAACCACGTGAATTAGCTATATCTATGCATATATCCGCTCTGCCTTGGGCCTGCCTGCCACCCTCTGAATCCTCCCTAGGTCATCACAGAGCCTGAGCTGAGCTCCCTGTGGGATAGAGTGGCTTCCCACCAGCTGCCTGTTAAACACACAGCAGTGTATGTTAGTGCTGCCCTCCATTCATCCACCTTCTCCTTTCCACCTGGCCCACGTGTTTGTGCTCTACTTTGGCATCTCATTCCTGACTGGAAAATAGGTTTAATTAATGCCTCCCTGATAGCTCAGTTGATAAAGAATCCACAGGCTAAAATTTGGTTAAGGATTTTTGCATCTATGTTCATCAGTGATATCGGCCTGTAGTTTTCTTTTTTGGTGACATCTTTGTCAGGTTTTGGTATTAGGGTGATGGTGGCCTCATAGAATGAGTTTGGAAGTTTACCTTCCTCTGCAATTTTCTGGAAGAGTCTCAGTAGGATAGGTGTTAGTTCTTCTCTAAATTTTTGGTAGAATTCACCTGTGAAGCCGTCTGGACCTGGACTTTTGTTTGCTGGAAGATTTCTGATTACAGTTTCAATTTCTGTGCTTGTGATGGGTCTGTTAAGATTTCTATTTCTTCCTGGCTCAGTTTCTAAGAATTTGTCCATTTCTTCCACATTGTCCATTTCATTGGCATATAATTGCTGATAGTAGTCTCTTATGATCCTTTGTATTTCTGTGTTGTCTGTTGTGTTCTCTCCATTTTCATTGCTAATTTTATTGATTTGATTTTTCTCCCTTTGTTTCTTGATGAGTCTGGCTAATGGTTTGTCAATTTTATTTATCCTTTCAAAGAACCAGCTTTTGGCTTTACTGATTTTTGCTATGGTCTCTTTTGTTTCTTTTGCATTTACTTCTGCCCTAATTTTTAAAATTTCTTTCCTTCTACTAACCCTGGGGTTCTCCATTTCTTCCTTATCTAGCTGCTTTAGGTGTAGAGTTAGGTTATTTATTTGACTTTTTTCTTGTTTCTTGAAGTATGCCTGTATTGCTATGAACTTTTCCCTTAGCACTGCTTTTATAGTGTCCCACAGGTATTGAGTTGTTGTGTTTTAATTTTCATTCATTTCTATGCATATTTTCATTTCTTTTTTGCTTTCTGCTGTGATTTGTTGATTATTCAGAAGTGTGTTGTTCAGCCCCTATATGTTGGAATTTTTAAACACTGATGAAAGAAATCAAAGAGGACACTAATAGATGGAGAAATATACCATGTTCATGGATCAGAAGAATCAATATAGTGAAAATGAGTATACTACCTAAAGCAATCTACAGATTCAATGCAATCTCTATCAAGCTACCAGCAGTATTTTTCACAGAGCTAGAACAAATAATTTCAAGATTTGTATGGAAATACAAAAAAACCTCGAATAGCCAAAGCAATCTTGAGAAAGAAGAATGGAACTGGAGGAATCAACCTGCCTGACTTCAGGCTCTACTACAAAGCTACAGTCATCAAAACAGTATGGTACTGGCACAAAGATAGAAATGTAGATCAACAGAACAAAATAGAAAGCCCAGAGATAAATCCACACACCTATGGACACCTTATCTTTGACAAAGGAGGCAAGAATATACAATGGATTAAAGACAATCTCTTTAACAAGTGGTGCTGGGAAAACTGGTCAACCACTTGTAAAAGAATGAAACTAGAACACTTTCTAAAACCATACACAAAAATAAATTCAAAATGGATTAAAGATCTAAATGTAAGACCAGAAACTATAAAACTCCTAGAGGAGAACATAGGCAAAACACTCTCTGACATAAATCACCACAGGATCCACTATGATCCACCTCCCAGAATACTGGAAAAAAAGCAAAAATAAACAAATGGGATATAATTAAAATTAAAAGCTTCTGCACAACAAAGGAAACTATAAGCAGGATGAAAAGACATCCTTCGAAATGGGAGAAAATAATAGCAAATGAAGAAACTGACAAACAACTAATCTCAAAAATATACAAGCAACTTATGCAGCTCAATTCCAGAAAAATAAATGACCCAATCAAAAAATGGGCCAAAGAACTAAATGGACATTTCTCCAAAGAAGACATACGGATGGCTAACAAACACATGAAAAGATTCTCAACATCACTCATTATCAGAGAAATGCAAATCAAGACCACAATGAGGTACCATTTCACACCAGTCAGAATGGCTGCGATCCAAAAGTCTACAAGCAATAAATGCTGGAGAGGGTNAGCCAGAGAATTTAAACATTTCACAAAGGGAGATACAAGAATGGCAAGGAAGCACAGAAAAAATCCTCAGTACCTTTGTTGTTTAGTCTGCTCAGTACTGTTCAACTCTTTGTCATCACATGGACTGCAGCATGCCAAGCTTCCCTGTACTTCACCATCTCCTGGAGCTTGCTCAAACTCACATCCATTGATGATGCCATCCAACCATCTTGTCCTCTGTCATCCCCTTATCCACCTGGCTTCAAACTTTTCCAGTGCCAGGGTCTTTTCTAATGAGTCAGATCTTTGCATCTGGTAGTGCAAGTATTGGATCTTCAGTTTCAGCATCAGTCCTTCCAATGAATATTCTGGGTTGATTTCCTTTAGGATTGACTGGTTTGATCTCCTTGCAGTCCAAGGGACTCTCAAAAATCTTCTCCAAAACCATAGTTCAAAAGCATCAATTCTTTGATGCTCAGTTTCCTTATGGTCCAATTATCACATCCACACTTGACTACTGAAAAACCCACAGTCTTGACTAGATGGCAAAGTAATATCTCTGCCTTTTAATATCCTGTCTAGGTTTCTCACAGCTTTTCTTCCAAGAAGCAAGTGTCTTTTAATTTCATGGCTGCAGTTGCCCTCTGCAGTGATTTTGGAGCCCAATAAAGTAAAGTCTGTCATTGTTTCCTTTATTTCCCCATCTATTTGCCATGAAGTGATGGGACTGAATTCTATGATCTTAGTTATTTGAATGTTGAGTTTTAAGTCAATTTTCTTACTCTCCTCTTTCACCTTCATCAAGAGACTCTTTAGTTCCTCTTCACTTTCTGCCATAAGGGTGGTTTCATCTGCATATCTGATGTTACTGCTATTTCTCCCTGCAGTCTTAATTCCAGCTTGTGCTTCATCGAGCCTGGCATTTCACATGATGTACTCCGCATATAAGTTAAATTTGCAGGGTGACAATATACAGCCTTGACGTACTCCTTTTCCTATTTGGAACCAGTCTGTTGTTCCATGTCTGGTTCTAACTGTTGCTTTTTGACCTGCATATAGGTTTATCAGGAGATAAGTGAGGTGGCCTGGTATTCCTATCTCTTGAAGAATTTTCTACAGTTTGTTGTGATCCACACAGTCAAAGGCTTTAGAGCAGTCAATGAAACAGAAATAGATGTTTTTCTGGAACTCTCTTACTTTTTCAATGATCCAGTGGATGTTGGCAATCTGATCTCTGGTTACTATGCCTTTTCTAAATCCAGCTTGAACATCTGGAAGTTCTCGATTCATGTACTGTTGAAGCCTCCCTTGTAGAATTTTGAGTATTACTTTGCTAGTGTGATGTGAGTGCAATTATGTGGTAGTTTAAACATTCTTTGGCATTGCCTTTGTTTGGGATTGGAATGAAAAGTGACTTTTTCCAGCTCTGTGGCCACTGCTGAGTTTTCCAAATTTGCTGGCTTGTTGAGTGTAGCACTTTCACAGCATCATCTTTTAGGATTTGAAGTAGCCCAACTGGAATCCCATCAGTTCTACTAGCTTTGTTCATAGTGATGCTTCCTAACTCCCACTTGATCTCACACTCCAGGATGTCTGGCTCTAGGTGAGTGATTACACCATTCTGGTTATCTGGGTCATGAAGAACTTTTTTGTATAGTTCTTCTGTGTATCCTTGTCTCTTCTTCTTAATATCTTCTGCTTCTGTTAGGTCCATACCATTTCTGTCCTTTATTGTGCCCATCTTTGCATGAAATGTTCCCTTGGTATCTCTCGTTTTCTTGAAGAGATTTCTAGTCTTTCTCATTCTATTTTTTTTTTTTCCTATTTCTTTGCATTGATCACTGAGGAAGGCTTTCTTATGTCTCCTTGCTATTCTTTGGAACTCTGCATTCAAATAGGTATATCTTTCCTTTTCTCCTTTGCCTTTCTCTTCTCTTCTCAGCTATTTTTAAGGCCTCCCCAGACAGACCTTTTGCCTTTTCCATTTTTTCCCCCCTTGGGGATGGTTTTGATTACTGCTCCTGTACAATGTTACAAATCTCCATCCATAGTTCTTCATGCACTCTATCAGATCTAATCTCTTGAATCTATTTGTCACTTCCACTGTATAATTGTAATGGATTTGATTTAGGTCATACCTGAATGGTCTAGTCATTTTTCCCAATTTCTTCTATTTAAGTCTAAATTTTATGGTAAGGAGTTTATGATCTGAGCCACAGTCAGAGCCTGGTTTTGCTGAGTATATCAAGCTTCTTCCTCTTTGTCTGCAAAGAATATGATCAATCTGATTTTGGTATTGACCATCTGGTGATGTCCATGTGTAGAGTCATCTTTTGTGTTGTTGGAAAAGGGTGTTTGCTATGACCAGTGTGCTCTCATTGCAAAATTCTACTAGCCTTTGCCCTGCTTCATTTTCTACTCCAAGGCCAAACTTGCCTGTTACTCCAGGTATCTCTTGAATTCCTACTTTTGCATTCTAGTCCCCTATAATGAAAAGGACATCTTTTTTGGTAAAAAAAAAAAAGAGAGAGAGAGAGAAATCAAGAATTAATCAGCTCTGTGCAGAAATACAACATAATTATCTGCTTTCTTTTGGCTAGTAATTCTTTGTTTTTTAAGTCCTCAATTTCTTTCTTTCAAAATACTCTACCTTTTCATTTCCACTAGGAACAGCACCCTTCCTCCTACCCCCCGCCCCCCACCAAGTGATGATCTATTTAATAGGCTCTCACAGACTATGGAGGATCAGCAAGTAACAAGTTTTCCTAAAACAATCGCAATGTTAGCATGAACTTTTTTAAAATAGAAAACTTATGAGGAAAAGCGTAAATTTATAAACCCTTAAGTAACTTTTTCCTTTTTTGCAAAGAAGAGAAATTTCACTGTGAATGATCACTAAGGTGGTTAAGAGTATAACCCTATTCGAGTAACATGGAAAGTGGTTTTTCTAAATGCAAAATATTCACTCAAAACAAATGCTGATTTTATACAAAACTGGATAATTTTTTCTTCTTCCAAGATGTTGCATATACAATTATTCCCAAGGAAATGTATGTTCTTTTCATTCAGTTTAGGTTTCTTTGTTTGTAACTTTACTCAAACAACCCATTCAGTTCAGTTCAGTTCAGTCGTTCAGTCGTGTCCGACTCTTTGCAACCCCATGAATTGCAGCACGCCAGGCCTCCCTGTCCATCACCATCTCCTGGAGTTCACTCAGACTCACGTCCATTGAGTCAGTGATGCCATCTAGCCATCTCATCCTCGGTCGTCCCCTTCTCTTCCTGACCCCAATCCCTCCCAGCATCAGAGTTTTTCCCAATGAGTCAACTCTTCGCATGAGGTGGCCAAAGTACTGGAGTTTCAGCTTTAGCATCATTCCTTCCAAAGAAATCCCAGGGTTGATCTCCTTCAGAATGGACTGGTTGGATCTCCTTGCATTAAAAAAAGAAAAAAAAGGCTGCCCATCACTCACTTTGAATTTTATTATTCTTTTGCTCACCTTCCTCTCAATGTTATTAATGTCCTCTTTTTGGCTTCTGACATTAGTGAAAGTGAAAGTGAAGTCGCTCAATCATGTCCGACTCTTTGCGACCCCATGGACTGTAGCCACCAGGCTTCTCTGTCCATGGGGTTTTCCCAGCAACGGTACTGGAGTGGGTTGCCGTTTCCTTCTCCAGGGAATCTTCCCAGCCCAGGAATTGAACCTGGGTCTCCCACATTGTGGGCAGATGCTTTACCTGCTGAGCCACTGACATTAGTACTAACTTGGAATTTCAGCGTTCAATACATACTTTTTGAATGAACAAATGAAAGGACATAGGATGTTTGGTGCATGTATAACTGTGTTCTGCCTCATTTTTCAAGTCAAGAGGGTAACTGTCTTACACTGTTACTTTCTAAGCTGACTGTGATGAATTTATAAGCCACATGGCTTTGTTTGGCACAAAATGGTGTAGCTACCTTCATTTCTCCTACCAGCTGCCTCCTGGAGTCACTGCCCTGTTAACAGGCACTACAGGAATCAAATCTGATATGCTATGAAGCCCAGGACAACTATCTTAATTTGCTACACCCATGAGAGCTGAGAGATTTTAGCACAAATAAAGTGAATTTAATTTAGAGCTTCAAATTATATGCCCACATAATGAAAGCATTTTAGTCAAGATTTTGTAATTACACTGAAATCTCTTTAATGGAGGTATTCAAGATTGAATAATTCTTAGGCATTTTGTATTTAATTTCTTCCAACCTTCAAATATGACTTCTGAAACTTTTCAGAACATCTTAGTGTGATTCTAATATTGTGTATGCTACCACAGGCCTTTATTAATTTTCTTTGTGAAAATTGAAGTTAATCCTGAAGCTTGTTCTTTAAATGTCTTACAAAATGGCAATTTCCATACACAATTAAAATTAAGTGATCAAGATGCTGGCAACAAACCATTTATACAGTCTTTACTTTCATTCTTTATTTCTCATAATCTTTCCTAATTTAAACTAGCAGTAATTCTGCTTCTCTTGAGCATAATCTTTTAACTCCTGCTTATAACATTTCCCAATAGACACGTTCTTGCAGAAATATCAATGACTAATAACTCTGAAGGTTATGTTGCTAGGATAGATTTGATCAAGATACCAATTCTGAAGGTTGTAGTAAGCAGCAGTAATTTTTTCTAATGCTGACAAATGAAAAAGAAAGTAAAAGAGGGATTAACTGTGCCAAATTCATTGATTTTTCAAAACTGACCACAAATATAAGCATTTCTGGGCCTTTCTGTGATAAAACAGCCTTTCTGTGATAGCAGAATGATATTCTCTTCAGGACAAGGCTCTTATATTTTAGTTCCATATTATCTGCTTAAATGCAAAACCTTGAGGAAATGTATAATTTAGTATTAAAAGAAGCTTAACCACAAATGTTGAATAAATTATAGATATGAACTTGATTGTTGAAAAGCTAGGATAATAAATCATTTAAGCAGAGTTCACACCTTCAACCTTTACATTCTTTCTCTTGGATGCCCTATATGCTCTGCAAGGTGTGTGCATGCTCAGTCATGTCTGACTCTTTTTGACCCTATGGACTGTAGCCCACCAGGCTCCTCTGTCCACGGGATTCTCTAGGAAATAATTCTTTACCATCTGAGATACCAGGGAAACACCTAAAATGAAAGTCCATAGCAGCCTACAGTGCTTAATTAAATCCACAAAATATTGTGTTTTCTAGGTTCTAGCTTTCTCTTCCACTTCCCCCTACATGACTTATGCATGTGTTACCAAACGTCAAAATGGCCAGAGTTGCTTTCCTTGCCTCTAGCCTCCTGCTAAGGCTGATCTCTCCTCTCATGACAAATTCTGTGCCTTTGCTGGTCTTGTTCATCATCATCATAGTAACAACTTAAGAATTAGTGTCAAATCATACCAAAAATTCATTTGTGCAACCCTTCCTTCCTGGCCCCTTTCTTAACTACCTCCCAAAAGGTATCTAGAAAAGGAAATAGCAGCCCATTCCAGTATTCTTGCAGGGAGAGCCCCATGAACAGAGGAGTCTGGTGGGCTACAGTCCGTGGGCTTGCAAAGAGTCTTACACAACTTAACAACTGAACAACAATAAAAAGTATCATGCAGTTCTTGTCTGAGCTCACATGAATATATTAGCTAAACATTTTAGGACTCTGTTATTTTTGCTCACTTATTTATGCATTAGACTCTAAAATCTGAGACTTTGGCTTACACATTTTAAGCAATGTCTTTCATGCATCCAGTGTAGGTCACGATACATAACATATGTTGTTACGTTACTAAATACATATTGAATGCTCTGAATTGATATCCAATCAATAGTCCATGCAAAAGCCTGCTCTTGTATTTTCTTAAAGAACTGTTTTCTAGAGTTTTGGTACTGTGTTCAGGATTCCTTTAAGATTTAGTTTAAGTGACCTCTAAGAAAAAGAATTAAAAGGAAAACAAGAGGCAAAGATAATTTGATTTTTAAACAGATTTATTACATATCAAGTTTACTGGTACACATGCATGCACACAATACACTTTATAAATGATGTTATGTATATGTGCATGTATGCATGCATGTGTATGTATGAATGTACACATCTATACCTGTATTTTTAGAGAGTAAAAAAATCTATTTAATTGCCTTAGATTTGCTGGGTAATCATAAGTGATTGAAATGAGCAGATAATTGTTTCATCAAACACTGAAAGCCCTGCAGCACTTTATCAGCTAAATTATGTTATGCTTGTGGAATGCAGAAGCAGCTCTTTTGTGAACACTAATTTCATCCTATCATTGGAAATACCCCAGGATGATCAACACTGAAATGTGCACTGTCCACTCTTGATCGCCCTACCTAAGTAGATTTAACTCAGGTTAGAAGAGGAGTGGACTTTCTCAAATTTAAATTATAGCAGGTAGTTTGCAGACAAGCATGGAAGGATTTGTTTATCAGAATCTTGCAGTATATTTATGAAAAGAGGAAGGAATGGGCTATATTTATGTTGTAAGGGTCATTAGTCATTCTGAGAAGTCACATAGACCCTTCTGATGCTTCTCAGACACAGTTGAGAATTTTTCCTCCATAAAATTTCAGATGCTCTATTTTTCAGTCATTTTCAGCAGGATGTTATATAGCTGAGAAAACAAGAATGGGAAGGAGAAAGTGGGAAAAGGGAGGCATTGACAGATGAGAAGAGTGCTGCAAGTATAATTTAGTAAGAATCTCTGTCTTCAGGAGACCTGCTGAATTCTCAGTAACAGGTGTTTTATGACTAACAGGGGGAATGAAATATCTCTATCATCACCACTATCTCACTCACCAGCCAAATAAATAAAAACCCTGAGCCCAGCCTTACTAAACTTCAGATACAGAAGGCAGAACAGATTACCTGGAGCACAATGATCAGGTGATTGCATCATATTGGCAGCAAACTGCTTTTCTCTTACTAACAGAAGAAATAATCAAATACCTAAATAACAGGAGAGCTAGGCCATGTCTATGGAAAGGAAGACCCAATATTTGTTAGGAAGTTTACTCTAACCACTTAATCTATGGACTTTTTTTTTTCACCCTCCCAGGGGGAAAAAAAAAAAAAAAAACATCAAAAAGTTTCTTTTGTGAACATTAATGAGCTGATTTTAAAATATACTCTAAAGGCAAATGAACAAGAAAAACCAAAATAATACTAAAAAAGAACAAATTTGGCATGCTCACAATGCATAATTTCAAGACATACTATATAAAAGGGCAGAAAANAGGGGGAAAAAAAAAAAAAAAAAACATCAAAAAGTTTCTTTTGTGAACATTAATGAGCTGATTTTAAAATATACTCTAAAGGCAAATGAACAAGAAAAACCAAAATAATACTAAAAAAGAACAAATTTGGCATGCTCACAATGCATAATTTCAAGACATACTATATAAAAGGGCAGAAAAGTATTGAGAATAGTTGCATGTAAATAAATGGAAAAGAATATAAATCTCAGAAATAGACCTCTAAAGCATTTTCAACTAATCCTGACATGTGCGCAAAGGTAACTTATTACAGAAAGGACAATCCTTCAACAAATGACACTTGAAAAATTATACATCTGTTTTCAAAAATAAAAATAAAATAGACACATACCTCAGAACTGCTGTCACAAAATCTAAGTTTAAATGGATTATAAACCAGAATATAAAACATTAAACTATAAAACTTCTGGTAATAAGAAAATCTGTGTGACCTTGGGTTTGGTGATGCATTTTTATATATAAAACTAAAATCAAGTATTTAAGAACCATTAAAAAAAATTGATAAATAGGGCTTCCCCAAATGCAAAACTTTGCTTAAGAAAAAAAAAAAAAACTACTGGTAAGAGTTTAGAGATAGAAGCCTTCTATTGCAAGAAAAATCTTTGAAAACCACATATCTGATAAAGACTTGAATTCAGATGCATAAAGAAATCTCAAAAGTCAATAATATGAAAGAAAAACCCCAATCAATGAATAACCCAAGGATATGAAACAACCTTTCATCAAAGAAGATACGTAAATGGTGAATTAGTGTAGAAAAAAAATGCTTCACATTATTTGTTTTTATGGAAACTATATATTCTTAATAGTACCTCTTGAGCTACAGCCTTCAGCAAGAATTTTTTATACTGGTTTTCATTTAAATTCATATTTATTTTTGGTCACTTTATCTATAATAGCTAACAAAAAACCCAAGTGAGGCACATGTGTCCTTCAAAATCAGATAACCTCTTAAGGCATTGCACATCTTTCTTATTGGTAGGATTTAGCAAAAGACAAACATTTATCCTGTGCTGCCTGTGGAATGTCTCTTGGCTCTTTAGCTCAAGTTACATCCAAGAATTTAACTGATTAGGCTGACCCTATATATTATCTGACCAAATAAACCAACCCCACCTAGTAATACGTCCTAGAGAAGTTCTCACAAATCCTTTGGCTTTTGCTATGATATCACCAATGTAATAAATCAAATTGCTTGAATGATGAATCATAACTAAATCTTATCTCACCGGGTGACAGCAGTACAGTAGAGAATTTAAATATTCTCAAGAGAGACATTGAATCTTCCTCTGTAGTCTTGCCTGTCTTCCTTCCATATTTACAATAGCAGAGAAAGAATTATCCAAATCTCTCAAAGCTCACAAGTCACTGTAAGCCAATTGGATTTTTTTGTGCAGTGAAAGCTGCATATCTTAGCAGAGCCATCAATGAAACCACTTTATTTGTATAGATGTACCCTGATGCTGGGAAAGATTGAGGGCAGGGAAAAAAGGGGTCGATAGAGGATGAGATGGTTGGATGGCATTACTGACTCAATAAGACATGAGGTTTGAGCAAACTGCGGGAGATAGTGAAGGACAGGGAAGCCTGGCATCCTGCAGTCCATGGGGTCTCAAAGAGTTGGACACAACTTAGCAACTGAACAACAAAAACATATTTTTTAAGATATTCTTTAAAGCATTATGTTAAATAATAATCTGAAAACTGAATATTTGTCATTGCTGCTACTGCTGTTGCTAACTCGCTTCAGTCGCGTCCGACTCTGCGACCCCATAGATGGCAGCCCACCAGGCTCCCCCGTCCCTGGGATTCTCCAGGCAGGAACACTGGAGTGGGTTGCCATTTCCTCTTCCAATACATGAAAGGAAAAGTGAACGTGAAGTCGCTCAGTTTTTTCCAACCCTCAGTGACCCCATGGACTGCAGCCTACCAGGCTCCTCTGTCCATGGGATTTTCCAGGCAAGAGTACTGGAGTGGGTTGCCATCGCCTTCTCCCATTTGTCATTGAGCAAAGGCTAAATATATTGTAGTATATCATGCTATGGGCTTCTCTGGTGGCTCAGATGGTAAAGAATCCTCCCACAATGTGGGAGATCTGGATTCAGATTTTCCCTGGGTTTGGAAGATCCCCTGGAGGAGGGCATGGCAACCCACTCCAATATTCTTGCCTGGAGAATTCCACGGACAGTGGAGCCTGGTGGGCTACAGTCCATGGGGTCGCAAAGAGTCAGACACAACTGAACAACCAAGAACACATATCATGTTAAAAATACAAAGTGGCTATAAAATGAATAGGTTAAAATATATTAATGAATATATATATATATGGAAACTCTGTAATTGCTAAAAGAAAACACAGCGTTTAATCCCACTCATAAAAGATGATATAAAAATATGTATACATATGCATATATGAATATAAAAGCACTAAAGGATTTTTTAAGTTTATTTTTAATTGGAGGATAATTGTTTTATAATGATGTGTTGGTTTCTGCTGTACAATAGTGTGAATCAGCCATAAGTGTACATATATCCCCTTCCTTTTGAGCCTCCCACTCCCTTACTATCCCATCCCTCTAGGTCATCACAGAGCACCAGGCTGAACTCCCTGTGTTATGCAGCAGGTCCCCACTAGCTGGCTATTTTACACACGGTAGTGTTTACATGTTAATGCTATTCTCTCTGTTCATCCCACTCTCCCCTTCCCCCTCTCTGTTCACAGTCTGTTCTCTATGTCTGCAGAGTCAATAGCAGCACTAAGGATTTGAAATTAAGCACACTTCACTCTTTACAGAGGGCAGCCAGGAGACAAAACCGGGGTCCTGGGCATGTGAAGAGTAGATAAGAGCAATTTCTACCTGTGTATTGTGTTCTTTTACAGTTGGATTTCATTAAAATTTATTAAATTCAATTTTAATGAATGTGTTTAATGAAATACAACAAACCATTTTCTACTATTATTTGAATAAAATTTTACTTGAATATATATGTTTGTGGTATTTCAAAATGTTAACAGAAGCACCATTTTTTTCTACCATCTGTTAGAAAATTATATTAATTGGTGTAAGGCATTGCCCTGAAGGATGTTTTATATTCATATGCTCTTTGTAAATGATGAGGTGAAGAAACTAGCAACTCATTTCTGAATCACACATTTTACCTATGTCTAGATAATCTCCATATGTATTCAAACTGAATATTAATCCCATATGTATTCCCATACATATGAATATAATTCCCATACATATGAATATAATCTCCATATGTATTCAAAATTGAATATTAATCATTCAGAATTCTATCTCAGGTGTTATGATTGTTTCACCTTCAGTGAATGAATTTAAGTATCACATCTGAAGGAATGGCTTATAGCATAAACTGTATTTCTCTACAAAATTACAAAATAATGGTCTTACTGCTGGGAAAGCTACATCTTAAATGCTTTATTTTTTAGGAGGCAACCTTTGTTGTTAACCACAAATGGATGGTACCTGTCATAGATCTGTTTGTATTTAGATTGTATTCAGTTAATCTGCAGATATCTGAGTGTCTACTATGCCAGGCACGCTTCAATTTGAGCTTCAAGATTACAACTCTAAGGAGGAAAATACATCCTGGGTACAGTGTCTATACTTCTGTAGGGGTGGGAGAGATAATGAAAAATAATAACACTGGAAATTTGTATTTTCTGTGATGTGTGAGGGCTTCCCTGGCAGTTCAGTGATAAAGAATCCACCTGGCAACACAGGAGAGGTGGGTTCAATCCCTGTGTTGGTAAGATCCCTTGGAGGAGTAAATGGCAACTCACTCCAGGATTCTTGCCTGGGAAATACCATGGACAGAGGAACCTGGTGGGCTACAGTTGTCGTATAGAGTTGGACACAACTGAGCTAGCACACAATGCAAAACAAAAACATGAATATATATGAAAGCAGCAATTAAGCCATTCTAAATTGTATGAAGAATAGCAAGTAAAATTTTAAATTAATTGCATGTCATAGATTTGTCAGGCATGATAATTACAGCATTGCCATTAGCCTTTCCAGTTCCTTCTGTCCTGAATAAGTAGCTGCAGGCTTCCCCATAATGAAGTGGATTTTTCTGGAAATAAATGGATTCCAGTGGGGAGGTTATTAATCAAAGTTCTCCAGAAAAACTGAACCAATAGGATAATAGTGTGTGTGTGTGCGTGCGCAGATGTAATCACTCAATTGTGTCTGACTCTTTGAGACCCCCTGGACTGTAGCCCAACAAACTCCTCTGTCTGAGGGATTTTTCAGGCAAGAATACTGGAGTGGATTGCCATTTACTACTCCAGGGAGTCTTCTCGATCCTGGGATCAAACCCACATCTCCTGCGACTCTTGCATTAGCAGACAGATACTTTACCACTGAGCCACTGGTACATATCATAATAGGATACATTATATCAAGATATTTTGTCTGGAGAATTTTACATGAGGATTGTATTATTTTGACACCTACCAAGCTATGCTCTGGCATTTTTTTGTCAGTTCAAAAAGAGGAAGATTTTAAGAAAAAAATTCTAAGGCACACATTACTTTTCTTCAAGTAAGGATAGAAGTTATTATTAATGATGTTATTTACAGATCACTAAGATTCCTCTTGATGTGAACTCTTGAGGGCATTCTCTTTTGGATTTCAGTGACAAAAATAGGTTTGCTTCTCCTGGCCAGCCTTCTTTTATGGTAGTTCAGATCTTGCAATGAATTAGGCAGCTGGATTGTTTAATGCCTTCACTGGCTTCTAAGAAACTAAGTGTAAATTTCTACAGGCCATTTGGATGCTAAACTTACAAATGGTTTTATCCTATTTTTTTAACCTTAAGATTTTCTTTCCCAAGCTTACTCATCTGCTTATTTTAAATTTGTTCTATTACATAGAGAGTCCCTTGGACTGCAAGGAGTCAAACCAGTCAATTCTAAAGCAATCAATTCTGAATATTCATTGGAAGGACTCATGCTGAAGCTGCAGCTCCAATATTTTTACCACTTGATGTGAAGAGCTGACTCATTGGAAAAGACCCTGATATTGGGGAAGATTGAGGACAGGAGGAGAAGTGGGCAACAGAGGATGAGATGGTAGGATATCATCACTGATTCAATGGACATGAATTTGAGCAATGGGGTTAGTGAAGGACAAGGGGTCCTGGTGTCCTGCAGTCCATGGGGTTGCAAAGAGTCAGACATGACTTGGTGACTGAACAACAACAAATTATATACAGAAATATACATTTCCAAAGACCCCTTTGAAACAGGGCTGTTTGAAAAGGCTAGTTATAATAATTAGCCTGAAAGAATAATTACTGCAATCATATTTTAGTTATTGAATAAAGGAAGAAAGGAAATTCACACGTCACTAATCAGTGTGCATGAACAGTACACTCAACATTGAGGGTGTGGTCACCACCATTGTATGCCGCAGCTGTGATGAGTGATTTGGTCCTGGGATGGAAAATACTTCATGTCCTGGAAGGCTGTCCACCACACAGTGAAAAATATGTTTTCCATAATTTTAATTTACTTGTGAAAGTTGGTATTTTATCATTTGTAACAAATGCTTCTTGAAAAAGTAGCAGGCTCACCTGGTTTATTTTTGAGAAAATGTCTGCCAAGTACTTAAGACTGAAAAAACATTGTCTGCCAGTCATTCCTTCAAATGAAAATAGTGTCCAGGAAACAAGTGGTTGCCTAAAACTCAAAGAACCACATAAATGCTCTTCCAAAGGCAATGGTGGAATTGCCTTATGAAGCAGATGTGCTTTGGGATACTGACCATTTTGTGTGCTATAAAGACACCAGGGTCAAGGTTTGTTCACACATCATGCACTGCGTCATTAAGTGTGTGGCTCAGAGGGTAAAGCGTCTGCCTGCTGTGCAGGAGACCCGGGTTTGATCCCTGGGTTGGGAAGATAAGATCCGCTGGAGAAGGAAATGGCAACCCACTCCAGTAACCTTGCCTGGAAAAGTCTATGGACTGAGGAACCTGGTGGGCTACAGTCCATGGGGTCGCAAAGAGTCAGACACGACTGAGCAACTTCACTTCACTATGTAAAAATTGGCCTTTTTTAATATTAATTGGTGTAAGGCATTGCCCTGAAGGATGTTTTATATTCATATGCTCTTTGTAAATGATGAGGTGAAGAAACTAGCAACTCATTTCTGAATCACACATTTTACCTATGTCTAGATAATCTCCATATGTATTCAAACTGAATATTAATCCCATATGTATTCCCATACATATGAATATAATTCCCATACATATGAATATAATCTCCATATGTATTCAAAACTGAATATTAATCATTCAGAATTCTATCTCAGGTGTTATGATTGTTTCACCTTCAGTGAATGAATTTAAGTATCACATCTGAAGGAATGGCTTATAGCATAAACTGTATTTCTCTACAAAATTACAAAATAATGGTCTTACTGCTGGGAAAGCTACATCTTAAATGCTTTATTTTTTAGGAGGCAACCTTTGTTGTTAACCACAAATGGATGGTACCTGTCATAGATCTGTTTGTATTTAGATTGTATTCAGTTAATCTGCAGATATCTGAGTGTCTACTATGCCAGGCACGCTTCAATTTGAGCTTCAAGATTACAACTCTAAGGAGGAAAATACATCCTGGGTACAGTGTCTATACTTCTGTAGGGGTGGGAGAGATAATGAAAAATAATAACACTGGAAATTTGTATTTTCTGTGATGTGTGAGGGCTTCCCTGGCAGTTCAGTGATAAAGAATCCACCTGGCAACACAGGAGAGGTGGGTTCAATCCCTGTGTTGGTAAGATCCCTTGGAGGAGTAAATGGCAACTCACTCCAGGATTCTTGCCTGGGAAATACCATGGACAGAGGAACCTGGTGGGCTACAGTTGTCGTATAGAGTTGGACACAACTGAGCTAGCACACAATGCAAAACAAAAACATGAATATATATGAAAGCAGCAATTAAGCCATTCTAAATTGTATGAAGAATAGCAAGTAAAATTTTAAATTAATTGCATGTCATAGATTTGTCAGGCATGATAATTACAGCATTGCCATTAGCCTTTCCAGTTCCTTCTGTCCTGAATAAGTAGCTGCAGGCTTCCCCATAATGAAGTGGATTTTTCTGGAAATAAATGGATTCCAGTGGGGAGGTTATTAATCAAAGTTCTCCAGAAAAACTGAACCAATAGGATAATAGTGTGTGTGTGTGCGTGCGCAGATGTAATCACTCAATTGTGTCTGACTCTTTGAGACCCCCTGGACTGTAGCCCAACAAACTCCTCTGTCTGAGGGATTTTTCAGGCAAGAATACTGGAGTGGATTGCCATTTCCTACTCCAGGGAGTCTTCTCGATCCTGGGATCAAACCCACATCTCCTGCGACTCTTGCATTAGCAGACAGATACTTTACCACTGAGCCACTGGTACATATCATAATAGGATACATTATATCAAGATATTTTGTCTGGAGAATTTTACATGAGGATTGTATTATTTTGACACCTACCAAGCTATGCTCTGGCATTTTTTTGTCAGTTCAAAAAGAGGAAGATTTTAAGAAAAAAATTCTAAGGCACACATTACTTTTCTTCAAGTAAGGATAGAAGTTATTATTAATGATGTTATTTACAGATCACTAAGATTCCTCTTGATGTGAACTCTTGAGGGCATTCTCTTTTGGATTTCAGTGACAAAAATAGGTTTGCTTCTCCTGGCCAGCCTTCTTTTATGGTAGTTCAGATCTTGCAATGAATTAGGCAGCTGGATTGTTTAATGCCTTCACTGGCTTCTAAGAAACTAAGTGTAAATTTCTACAGGCCATTTGGATGCTAAACTTACAAATGGTTTTATCCTATTTTTTTAACCTTAAGATTTTCTTTCCCAAGCTTACTCATCTGCTTATTTTAAATTTGTTCTATTACATAGAGAGTCCCTTGGACTGCAAGGAGTCAAACCAGTCAATTCTAAAGCAATCAATTCTGAATATTCATTGGAAGGACTCATGCTGAAGCTGCAGCTCCAATATTTTTACCACTTGATGTGAAGAGCTGACTCATTGGAAAAGACCCTGATATTGGGGAAGATTGAGGACAGGAGGAGAAGTGGGCAACAGAGGATGAGATGGTAGGATATCATCACTGATTCAATGGACATGAATTTGAGCAATGGGGTTAGTGAAGGACAAGGGGTCCTGGTGTCCTGCAGTCCATGGGGTTGCAAAGAGTCAGACATGACTTGGTGACTGAACAACAACAAATTATATACAGAAATATACATTTCCAAAGACCCCTTTGAAACAGGGCTGTTTGAAAAGGCTAGTTATAATAATTAGCCTGAAAGAATAATTACTGCAATCATATTTTAGTTATTGAATAAAGGAAGAAAGGAAATTCACACGTCACTAATCAGTGTGCATGAACAGTACACTCAACATTGAGGGTGTGGTCACCACCATTGTATGCCGCAGCTGTGATGAGTGATTTGGTCCTGGGATGGAAAATACTTCATGTCCTGGAAGGCTGTCCACCACACAGTGAAAAATATGTTTTCCATAATTTTAATTTACTTGTGAAAGTTGGTATTTTGTCATTTGCAACAAATGCTTCTTGAAAAAGTAGCAGGCTCACCTGGTTTATTTTTGAGAAAATGTCTGCCAAGTACTTAAGACTGAAAAAACATTGTCTGTCAGTCATTCCTTCAAATGAAAATAGTGTCCAGGAAACAAGTGGTTGCCTAAAACTCAAAGAACCACATAAATGCTCTTCCAAAGGCAATGGTGGAATTGCCTTATGAAGCAGATGTGCTTTGGGATACTGACCATTTTGTGTGCTATAAAGACACCAGGGTCAAGGTTTGTTCACACATCATGCACTGCGTCATTAAGTGTGTGGCTCAGAGGGTAAAGCGTCTGCCTGCCGTGCAGGAGACCCGGGTTTGATCCCTGGGTTGGGAAGATAAGATCCACTGGAGAAGGAAATGGCAACCCACTCCAGTAATCTTGCCTGGAAAAGTCCATGGACTGAGGAACCTGGTGGGCTACAGTCCATGGGGTCACAAAGAGTCAGCCACGACTGAGCAACTTCACTTCACTATGTAAAAATTGGCCTTTTTCCTTCCCCTGTGAGTGGTGCTGTGGAGAAATAAAATGACAGAAGTATAGTTCATCACCACTCACTTGTTGAGGCTAATGTTCCAATGATTCACTCACCATGGCTTTTGCGATATCAGTGTAAGTGTCAACACAGTGAAAAGGGTAAATATTCACATAATTGTTCTGAAGATAGTTTCAAGCTCACAGACATCCTGAAAGTCTCTTGAGAACCCCAAGGGATCAGCAGACCACCCCTTGGGAATGCTTTGTGTACAAAATGATGCCCCAGTATGAAATTTCCTTCTCAATTACCTGTAAATATCTTTTACTTGATAAGGTTTTTATCTAAATTTTTAATTATAAATTTTAATGAACTTAAATGTATAAACTTTTTCTCTTACTTATTTCTGTGTTCTGTTAACAGACTATTGTCTACCCAAATTCACGGAGATATCAATTCATGTCTTCTTACAAGAGCATTGTAATTTGAGCTTGCACATTTATGATTATGATCTACCTCAAATTAGTGTGGGCTTTGAGATATCTAATATGGATATGCATTAGTTTCAGCATCATTTATTGAATAGGATGTATTTCTTCCCCTGAATTGCATAGCACCAGGTTTTGTAAATCAGGTAACCATGTATGTATGCACAGGTGTAACTCTGGATTGTCAACTGATCCATTTGTCTTTCCAAATGCCATTAGTTCATGGTCTTAATTATTGTCACTCTATTGTTGTTGTTTAGTTGCTAAGTTGTGTCTGACTCTTTTGTGACCCCGTGGACTGTAGCCCTACCAGGTTCCTCTGTCCATGGGACTCTCCAGCAAGAATATTGGAGTGGGTTGCCTTTTACTTCTCCAGAGGATCTTCCTAACCCAAGGATCGAACCCTCATCTCCTGCACTGGGAGGAGGATTCCTTACCCCCGCGCCACCTGGGAAGCCCTGTCACTCCACAGCATTCCTTAATATCAGTTAGAGGAAATCGTTCTTTATTCTTCAAGATAGTTTTGCTATTTATGGCCCATTAAATTACCAAGTTGCAGAAGATAATTTCTCATACATCCCATGCATATGAATTCCCAGGTTCACATGAATCTTTTTGAGGCAACAGATATGGGATAGTAAGAAAGATTATGAGTTAAGAGGGCAAAATTTCTGGCAGAATGTTAAAATAGATAATATCTTCATTTGATTCATTTAATTTTCTTTTATAAGTCATAATTTTAAGATATACATGCATTAAACTTGAAATAAGGAAAAAGTAGTGAAAAAGGAACCATATTTCCCTTTCTAAAAACATCCCTCATGGAGACATAATCCTTGATTCCTAAATAGCTGTGGATAAAGCTCCATTATGCCTTTTTCATTCCTGGCACTAAGTTCCTAGAAGTGATTAGCTCTATGATATGGCATACAGAAATAAATTGTAAATGACTCTGCAGTTGAGATCATGTATCCAAACATGCATTGTACTTTTTGGCAAGGAAACCATAAATGTTAATCATCACATGCAGTGTGCCAAGCAAATAGATCAAAATAGCAAGAATATAATCACATATTCGTGAGTTAGATAACACCATCACCGTCCTCTCTAGATTGGTAGAGGTGAGTGTACCCAGTCCGTGTTCATCCCTGCCAATGTTTACTTATTCGTTGATTGATTCTCTGGCAGTCAGTAAGTAATTGGCATATAATCAGGAAAAAAGAGATAAATATTCCAAAACCCAACTCTCTTGCCTGCTTAGTGAAATTAAAACACCTGATAAATAAAAAACATTTTGAGAGAAGTAAGAGGAAAAATCAACTGGCTGTGTTCCATATGTTCCATGAAAGGAATACTTGCAATGGACACCAGCTGCCAGGTTGCCTACCTGTTCATCACACTCTTTGGTTCTTACTGCCTGGCTGTCTTGGCACCCAAGACAGCCTCAACTTCCCATGAAGCAAGAATGCCCTCATCTGTCCGGTCAAGCTCATCCAGATATGGAGTCAATAAGAGGATACTTAGGTAATCCTAGTTGTTGGTGAGTGTGGCTGATGGATGTGTGGACACCTACATTGCGACAGAAATAGCTGTGAAAGCAAAGGAGAATTCACAATATGTGCAATGAGAAAGGGAGGAAAAGATGGCCACCTCTTGCAAGTTCTAGTGGCTCTGCTGCTGCTGCTGCTGCTGCTGCTGCTACTGCTGCTAAGTCACTTCAGTCGTGTCCGACTCTGTGTGACCCCATAGACGGCAGCCCACCAGGCTCCCCTGTCCCTGGGATTCTCCAGGCAAGAACACTGGAGTGGGTTGCCATTTCCTTCTCCAATGCATGAAAGTGAAAAGTGAAAGTGAAGTTGCTCAGTCGTGTCTGACTCTTAGCGACCCCATGGACTGCAGCCCACCAGGTTCCTCCATCCATGGGATTTACCAGGCAAGAGTACTGGAGTGGGATGCCATTGCCTTCTCCACCTAGTGGCTCAGATGGTAAAAAAAAAAAAAAAAAAAAATGCCTGCAATGCAGGAGACCCAGGTTCAATCCCTGAATCGGGAAGATTCCCTGGAGAAGGGAATGGCTACCCACTCCAGTATTCTTCCCTGGAGAATTCCATGGAGACAAGAGTCTGATGGCTGGGTTCGCAAAGAGACCCGAGGACGAGACAGAGTGACTAACATTTTCACTTTGCAAGCCCAACCCTTCGACAGGGCTCACCTCTGTCAGAAGCTGTGTGAATAGTGAAAGCAAATTATGTCATTTAATCATTGCACATGTCCTCTCACGAAAAAACAAAACAAATCTCCTTTGTTGGAGCCAGAAGGACATTTTGCAACCAATAGGTGTGGGAAATCCTAAATGCAACCTGGGAGATATCTAAATACCAGCTTTATAGTAACTGCATTTTATCTAACATAGTGTCACACTTGTAAACTGCAGACTCTGGGGAAAGATTACAATAGCCCACTCTACCTATGTTAAAAGACTCTGAGGTTTGGACTCGATGGAAAAACAGTCTGGATGAGACTCTGAAATAAAACTAGGTCCTCTCTTTCTCAATTAGATCTGTCTTTCTAATTCAGTTTGAATTGTCAAACAGATAAATTGATGCAGAAAGATCAGTATGAAAAGGAACACTTAATCCTGTTTTTTCTATTCTGCTTTGGTGTACAGCAAACTCTAAATAAATAAATAAATAAAACACACACCTTCTTGGAGTAACATGCAATATAATATATGCTATTTGCTTGAATGGGGGGCTTCCCCAATGGCTCAGCAGGTAAAGAATCCACCTGCAATGCAGGAGACACAGGAGACAGAGCTTCAATCCCTGGATAGGGAGGATTTCCGGAAAGAGGAAATGGCAACCCTCTCCAGTACTCCTGCCTGGAGAATCCCATGGACAGAGGAGCCTGGTGGGCTACAGTCCATGGGGACCCACAGAGTCGCTACCTCTCCCTCTATCTCTCTAAAAATATTACTTACATCCCACACTTGAATATCATACAGGCCTCTGTTAAAGAATAAAATATATACCTCAAATATCCTAGAGGGCTTACAGGGGTCATGCTTCATTCCTTAGTTTGAGAAACACTGACCCCAAAATCTAAAATATTATTTGAAAAAATTAATTCCCACAGGAAATTGTTATTAAAAATAATTTTGAAATATAAAATATCTCATTTTTTATTAAAACCAACTTATAAAATATTCTCAAAGACTTTATGATCCACCTCTGAATCTCCATGAAACTAAGCTTAAGAAAATAGGTTTGTCTGATTTTCCATTTGACTGTTTTCAGCAAACAGCGTTAGATAACCAATCTCTTTTTAGGGACCTAGGATAGCAAGGACTACAGACACTAATCAAGACAAGTCAGACTTACTTTCCATCTACTGCACAGGTGAGTATTTCAACCTATAACTGCTTCATTATAAATTAAAGGATATATTTTTGGTATCAAATGAAAGGCTCAATTTTAATTCACCTAATAGTCTCCTTTAATGATATCTAATTAGGACATCTGTTCAGGGTTCACAATGTTACATCCTTCATTTGGCTTTTCCCATTAACTTAGCATTATGGTGATTTAACTTTTCTATTAAAAGTTCATTATTAATGGAAATATATAGATAAATGAGTATGTAGTATATATGAATATATATATGTAACTTGCGATACTAGAATTTACTTCCTAAGTAGGTTGAATGAACTCATTCTTTTTTAAGCTAATAACTGGATTAATCTTATTAAGGATTTAAATCCCCTTTTCCCCCTTCTCAGAAAATCTCTAAGTCCAAGGCCCGCCATAGAAGTTCTAGCATTAACTGCATGTATCTGTCGACAATGACTGGAAGATTAAAATGATGATGTAGTGAAGATATAAGTATCTGATGCATTTTCTTTTAAGATTCTGTTCTGCAGCAGTGCACTTTGAAATATCTTCTTAAATGAAAACAAAAATAGAAATAATTTTTATCTCCAACTTATAAAGTTTGTAGGGTGTAAAGTCTCATTATTGACTACACAAGTTGGATCTTTGAAAACATCGATGGAAAAATATTCTTGTAGGTAATATATTTTCAGTTCTTATAGTGACTTTCTTTAGTCTTACAGATCATTGCCAAATGAAAAGATTCAAATTAAAGTTCTGATTTTTCTTCACATGAAACTGCCACAAAGTATTTTCACTTCTAAAGATACATCTAACTTCAATGTATGTCTGATTTTACTACAGAACACTGGTTATAAATACAGCCTTAATCCATTCTACATTTCTATTTAATTCTCCCCATTAGTTTTATAGACATTTTGAATTATTATATTCTATTAATTATACTTTAGTATTTAAGTTCATTGGGCAACTGTTTAACTCATCCTGGTCACTTATTATGTTCTTGGGTTTAACATCATTATTCATAGGTCACATAATCTTATATGATCAGTTTCTATATGTCTATAGAAACAAAACAGAATCTCAAAGCAAATGATGCTAGAAATGGAATTTTTGAGACATCTGTGGCATATCATTTTTGTATATAAAACATGACAATTAAACCTGGGAAATAAATTATCATATTTCAAAGAATCAAAACACAGAGACCACTCATAGATTACTCAGGAAAATATATTGATCACATCTAAATTGCTGATAATATAAACTACTCAAAACAATCAGGAAGGAATTATTATACTTTCTAAAATAATGGCTTTAAGCTGATTCAAGTAATAATGGTGTTCCTGTTGGTATGCATTTAGAGAAAGTGTTTTAAAATGAGAATATACATTCATTTTTGTTAATAATGTTAGCAATAATGCTGATTTTTTTATGGAAGTACAACCACTCTGACTTTAAATTTTGACTCAAAGCTTTAATTTTTTAAATCATAAGTATAAATGGTGATACTATATGAAAATACTTCAGACTTGTGGCTGGTAATGATTGCTAGTTTCTTTGACACTCTTCTTATTGAAAAGTGGAATCTATTTCCACTCTCCGAAACTGGGTTAGTCTGTGACTTCTTTGATGTAAGAAGTACAGTGGAAGAGATGATACAGCATTTATGGAAATATTAATAGCTTTTAAGAGGAGCACCAGCTCCCCCTTTGCCCTCTCGTGTCCAGTGGTGACAAGTCAGAAGTATGACTGCTCTATCAGAAAACCCTCATGAAGTGGCCCCGGGACCACACGGAAGGGACACAGGATCCCATTAAGCCCCTCCTTTCACATGCCCCCCATCAAAGTACCAGTCACCTTAGACAACCTGGCCCAGCTGCACAGCTATCAGCTAAAACCCTTCAACATCAGATGAACAAGAGATTTGTCCAGACCTGCCTGAAAGTCAAACCCATGATATCATGAGATTTAATACATTGGTCATTATTTTTAACCTTTAAATTCAGGATAGTCTGATAAGTGGTAAGAGATAACTGGAACAAAAGCTTTCTTTAAAGGTAGGATTTTCTTTTTAATGAAATGATGCATGCTGTTAGTTTCCATTCAAATTGTTAATTATGAAAAATCTGCTAAGACAAAAAATTAGCAAGAATTTTCATGCAGGTGATCTTTGAGCCACATAAATAGCTCAGCAGGTAAAGGATCAGCCTGCAATGCAGGAGACATGGGAGATCCAGGTCTGATCCCTGGATCAGGAAGATTCCTTGGAGAAGAAAATGGCAACCACTCCAGTACTCTTGCCTGGCAAATCCCATGGACGGAGGAGCCTGATGGGCTGCAGTCCATGGGGTTGTTAGGGGTCAGACACGACTGAGAGACTTCACCTTCACTTTTCACTTTCATGCATTGGAGAAGGAAATGGCAACCCACTCCAGTGTTCTTGTCTGGAGAATCCCAGGGATGGGGGAGCCTGGTGGGCTGCTGTCTCTGAGGTTGCCAGAGTCAGACACGACTAAAGCGACTTAGCAGTAGCAGCCAGTACTCTTGCCTGGGAAATCCCATGGACAGAGGAGCCTGGAGGGCTATAGAGTTGGACACAGCTCAGTGAACACACACACACACTTTCAGAAGCACTGCTACTGCTAGATTGTTCTCAAGGGGACAGCGTTATTGAGAACCAGATCTAACAAACCTAAGATCCAATATATGGTAGACTTTAATTATTCATTATTATGTAAAAACATCTATGTCAGTGATCTGTGCTATTTCTTATCAATTTTTCTTGGCAAAAGGATTTTTTTCCTATTGAAGATTACAGCTATCAAGACATTTCTGAGAAGTATAAAGATTCACTCCACTAAAATTTATCATAAAAATATGGTGAGGGCTCTAAAGAAACTAATTATAAAGGAATACATCTTCTACAGCAGGCAGAATACCATGCAAAGTAATAAATATTTTTCAACCATAGAATATAATCTATTGTACCTAAGATAGCATAAGATTCCAAGATAAATGAAGCATTTCAAAAAATCAATGAACTTGACGAATTTTGAAGACTTTCCAAGAAACAATATTTTTCACATTGACAGACTGTTTTCTTACAAAGTGGAGAAATTAGCAAATTTCTAGCCAGATGCATGTCTCCTATATGAGTCCTGAGAAATATACGTAAATAATTATTTTTAAGGGAGCAATTATTTTCATTCTCTTTATGCTCTGAATGTTGATGCAATACAGAAATCTCCAACTCAAAGTATTCATATTAATTTTCTTTATGAAACTGAGAACTACATTTTTACAAAAGAAGCTGAAACAAGAAAAGCTGATCAGTGATATTAGGCAGTGATATCATGTTAGAAAGATAAAAATTAGTCTCCTCAGGCATTTAGCACTGAGAGTCCAGATGCCAAAGTTGGTAAGTACTCTGCTTCTGCCTTTCCCTCAATGTATTTATAAATCCCTAGAGCCTAAGAGGCTGAGAAGTCTAGCAAAAAAGCAGCAGGGAAGAGTTAGAGAAGATATCCAGAATTTTCAGTCTGCTCATGATGTACAGAAAGAAAAAAAAAAAAAAAGTTCAATATATTTGAAAAGGAGTAAATGATGTAGCATAGAGAAGAAAGAAAATATTGAAAAAGACAGAGTGATAATGTGGAACAGAGTGTAAATTTGGAGTCCAGTAAAGGAAAATGGAACATAAATATTATCTGAAGAGATCCTGATCAATAACTTTCTAAAACTCATGCACGTCATGCTTCAGATTCAAGAAGTACCACAAACTTAAAGCAGAGTCAGAAAATCTATAGGAATGAAAGGTTGGTGGCTGCTTGGAATTGGAGACAAGATTCTCTTTTTTTCTTTTTTTGGCCCTGCCTCAGGGCATGGAGAAGGCAATGGCACCCCACTCCAGTACTCTTGCCTGGAAAATCCCGTGGATGGAGGAGCCTGGTAGGCTGCAGTCCATGGGGTCGCTGAGTAGGACATGACTGAGTGACTTCACTTTGACTTTTCACCTTCATGCACTGGAGAAGGAAATGGCAATCCACTCCAGTGTTCTTGCCTGGAGAGTCCCAGGGACGGGGGAATCTGATGGGCTGCCATCTATGGGGTCGCACAGAGTCGGACATGACTGAAGCGACTGAGCAGCAGCGGCAGCAGTGCATGTGGGATCTTAGCGCCCCCTGCAGGGGAAGCAAGGGTCCACCATGGGACCCTCAACCACGGCGACCTTCAACCACGGGGACCCTCAACCACAGGACCCTTAACAGCAGGACCCTTAACCGTGGGGTCCTTAAGACGGGACCCTTAACCATGGGACCCTTAACTGTGGGGTCCTCAACATGGGACCCTTAACCGAGGGGGCCTTTACCACGGGATCACCAAGGGAGTCCCAGAGATTTCTCTGATGTGATGGCAAAGTTCTAAAACCAAACAGTGGTAATGGTTGCCCAACTCCATAAGTTTACTAAATATCATTGAATTGTACAGAAAAATCAGTGAATCATGTCTTATAAATTATACATCAGAAAACCTGGTAAAATAACCAAAATGATTTGATATGAAGAAAACTACACCTAGAAATAAGAGGGGGTGTGCAAAAGAACAGTGAAAAAGTAGGTATCAAAAGCACTCAGATAAAAGACATAATACCTTTGACTTTTTAAAAGTAGCATTTGGTCTACTGGTGCATAGAGCATATTTTCAGTATTCTGTAACAAAATATTTTAAAATAAATAGAGAAATCTGGAATGTCATTCATCTGGTTAACAGTGATTATTTTTTTATGGGTAAGATTAAGATTAGAGCCAGACATCCTGGAATGTGAAGTCAAGTGGGCCTTAGGAAGCATCAATATGAACAAAACTAGTGCAGGTGATGGAATTCCAGTTGAGCTATTTCAAATCCTAAAAGATGATGTTGTGAAAGTGCTGCACTCAATATGCCAGTGGCCACAGGAATAGAAAAGGTCAGTTTTCATTCCAATCCCAAAGAAAGGCAATGCCAAGGAATGCTCAAACTACTGCACAACTGCACTCTTCTCACACACTAGCAAACTAATGCTCAAAATTCTCCAAGCCAGGCTTCAACTGTATGTGAACCATGAACTTCCAGACGTTCAAGCTGGATTTAGAAAAGGCAGAGGAACCAGAGATCAAATTGCCAACATCCTCTGGATCATAGAAAAAGCAAGAAATTTCCAAAAAACACCTACACCAAAGCCTTTGACTGTGTGGATCACAACAAACTGTGGAGAATTCTTCAAGAGTTGGGAATACCAGACCATCTGACCTGTGTCCTGAGAAATCTGTATGCAGTTCAAGGAGCAACAGTTAGATCTGGACATGGAACAACAGACTGGTTCCAAATTGGGAAAGGAGTACATCAAGGCTGTATATTGTCACCCTGCTTATTTAACTTATTTGTAGAGTACATCATGTGAAATGCCAGGCTGGATAAAGCACAAGCTGGAATCAAGATTGCCAGGAGAAATATCAATAACCTCAGATATGCAGATGACACCACTCTTATGCCAGAAAGTGAAGAAGAACCAAAGAGCCACTTTAAAGAGCCTTTAAAGTGAAAGAGGAGAGTGAAAAAGTTGGCTTCAAACTCAACATTCAGAAAACTAAGATCATGGTCCGTTTCCATCACTTCACAGCAAATAGAACAATGGAAATAGTGAGAGACTTTATTTGAAGGGGGGGCTCCAAAATCACTGCAGATGGTGACTGCAGCCATGAAATTAAAAGAAGCTTGCTCCCTGGTAGAAAAGCTATGACCAACCTGGAAAGCATGTTAAAAAGCAGAGACAAAATTACTTTGCCAACAAAGGTCCATCTAGTCAAAACCTTGGTTTTTCCAGTAGTCATGTATGGGTGTGAGAGTTGGACTATAAAGAAAGCTAAGCACAGAAGAATTGATGCTTTTGAACTGTGGTGTTGGAGAAGACTCTTGAGAGTCCCTTGGACTGCAAGGAGATCCAACCAGGCCATCCTAAAGGAAACCAGTCCTGAGTATTCATTGGAAGGACTGATGCTGAAGCTGAAACTCTTGTACTTTGTCCACCTGATGCGAAGAACTGACTCATTGGAAAAGATCCTGATGCTAGGCAAGATTGAAGGCAGAAGGAGGAGGGGACAACAGAGAATGATATGGTTGGATGGCATCACTGACTCAATGCACATGAGTTTGAATAAGCCCTGGGAGTTGGTGATGGACAGGGAAGCCTGGCGCGCTGCAGTCCATTGGAGTCACAAAGAGTCAGACATGACTGAGTGACTGAACTGAACTGAACTGAAGATTAAGAGTGATGATAGCATTTATCTCACAGTTAGTAGCTGAATATTTCACAATGATAACTATTGGAAAAAAATGTCTTAAAATATGTTAAAAAATATAGTGAAGTGGAATTTATTCAATAAATACATAGTAAAATAGAATCTGTGCCACAAAGCTACTTTTTAAGTATCAAAATAATTTGAAATGCCAAGGATATTTTGTATATAGCAAATTCTTAGAGATGGCATGAATTGCATATTAAGAATGAGGTATTTGATCCAATTTATATGCACTTGTTAGATAACCCTGAGTCCTTTTTTCCAATCTGTAAAATAGCATCATATTTGAAGCCACTGGCAGGATTACAGTCAAAGTCTCTTTCTAATGAAGTGCTTGAGAATTGAAAAGTCTGTCTGAGAGCATTCTATTATTCTTAAAGGATCTAGCCTATCATGAGTGTTCCCATCCTATAATACAAGAGACCTCACTGAGGTCTACAGTGAGTGAGCCTGCATATCAGAACCTGGATAGATTCTGCAGCAAAATTATAAATGAATTGCCCAAAGCTAATTCCATGCTGGCTCAGTGGTACAGCACCTGACTGCCAATGCAGGAGACATGGGTTGGATCCTTGAGTCAGAAAGATCCCCTGGAGAAGGGAATGGCAGCCCACTCCAGTATTCTTGCCTGGAAAATCCCATGAACAGAAGAGGCTGGTAGGCTACAGTCGATGAGCTTAACAAAGAAATGAAACAACTTAACAGCTGAACAACAGCAACAAAAGAATCCAAGAAGCAAAATGTTTGATCAAGACCTTGGCCAGAAATGAAGCTTAAATAATTTCAAGGGGAACCCAGGACTCAAAGGATAGTTTCATATTGGTACTGGTAGGAAAGGGAATCCCATTTGCTGCATAATTTCAGAAAACAACCCTGTGAAGACCAGGTGAGATGGGGTTTCATGGCAATAGTAAGGCCTGGAAAAGTAGTCAAGAATTTATAATTACACGAGTGTGCTGTGTGTTCAGTTGCTCAGTCGTGTCTAACTTTTTGTGACCCATGGACTGTAGCCCACCAGGCTTCACTGTCCATGGGATTTTCCAGGCAAGAAAGCTGGAGTGGGTTCCCACTTCCTCCTCCAGGGGATCTTTCCAACCCAGGGATTGGATCCATGTCTCCTACATTAGCACGTGTATTCTTCACCATGAGCCACCTGGAAAACCCCATAATTACATGATATCTGGAAAATCAATGAAGCCTATGCAAGTTACAAAAACCAGTTTTTCTGACTCTTTTTGTTCATCAATTCACAAATAAATTTCAAAGTTATACTAACTTTCTCATCTGACACCCAACTTCAGGTAACTCGGGTATTTGTTTGTTTTCTCTATAACATTGCAACAAGTCACAAATAACACACCTTGCCCTGAATGATTGGCATTTGTTAAAATGGAAGACAAACCATCTAACTTTGCAAAATAAAAAGAAAAATTAGGAACGGGTACAAAAGTCCTAGTGGTTTGCTTCCACCATGATGATACTGCCTCAGTTTCTCAGGGGAGGATAAGGTAAGGTTTCTCTGAATCACGCTCCTCAAACAGCAAAATCTGAATTCTTTTCATTAATGTTAATGGACAGAAAAGTCACCCTTGTCTTAACCTACAGTGTTAATGTAAGAAACTCAAACATAAAATTTTTCAAATTAAGCAGAGTTTTTTAAACTATAAGGCAATTAAATGCCTTATTTTAAATACATTTGTCAATGAAATTACCTATAATTTTAAAAAGTAAGGGACAAGAGTTTGAGCAAACTCCAGGAGATAATGAAGGACAGGGAAGCCTGGTGTGCTGCAGTCCATGGAGTCACAAAGATTTGGACACAACTTAGCAACTGAACAACAACAACAACAGCAAAGTATCTCAAGCTAACTCAGACAAAAATAAAGCCTCACATTAAATTTTAATAAAATGAGTATCAATCTTGAGCTATTAGGAAATTTTGACTAAGCTATACATTGCTTAAAAACATAAGTTAACATGAAATTGTGTTGACTGAATATTGTTGGCTGCCCATAATTTATCCCACAAATAGTGAGTCAAGCCAGAGACTTAGGCAGTAAAGATTTGTTCCAGTTTATGCTCACAAATGTTGGAGACTATAAAATTCAAGGCACAGTTTTAAAAGTATTTGGCCACTGGCCATGTCAACAATACATTATATAAACTGCTTTTAACGTCCAGTGGAAAGTAAACTATTGGGCAGATAGCAAGACAGGATTCAAATCACCACGCTACAGTAAACCTGTAACTCTATGTATTTCTATGAAGGTGTACAAGACCTTCTCGAACTAACACCCCAAAAATATGCCCTCTTCATTATAGGGGACTGGACTGCAAAAGTAGGAAGTCAAAATATAACAGGCAAATTTGGCCTTGGAGTACAAAACGAAGCAGGTGAAAGGCTAACAGAGTTTTGCCAAGAGAACACACTGGCCATAGCAAACACCCTCTTCCAACAACACAAGACAACACTCTACACATGGACATCACCAGATAGTCAACACCAAAATCAGATTAATCATATTCTTTGCAGCCAGAGATGGAGAAGCTCTATACAGTCAGCAAAAACAAGACTGGGAGCTGACTGTGGCTCAGATCATGAAGTCCTTATTCCCAAATTCAGACTGAAATTGAAGAAAGTAGGGAAAACCACTAGAGCATCCAGGTATGACCTAAATCAAATCCCTTATGATCATACAATGGAAATGAGAAATAGATTTAAGGGATTAGATCTGATGGACAGAGTACCTGAAGAACTATGAACGGAGGTTCATGACATTGTACAGAAGGCAGTGATCATGACCATCCCCAAGAAAAAGAAATGCAAAAAGGCAAAATGATTGTCTGACAAGGCCTTACAAATAGCTGAGAAAAAAGAGAAGTGAAACGCAAAGGAGAAAAGGAAAGATATACCCATTTGAATTTCAAAGTTTGCAGAGTTTCAGAGAATAGCTAGGAGAGATAAGAAAGCTTTCCTCAGTGATCAATGAGAAGAAATAGAGGAAAACAATAGAATGGGAAAGACTAAAGAAAATTAGAGATACCAAGGGAACATCTCATGCAAAGATGAGCACAATAAAGGAAAGAAATGGTATGGACCTAACAGAACCAGAAGATATTAAGACATGACAAGAATACACACACAAGAAGAACTATACAAAAAAGGTCTTCATGACCCAGATAACCATGATGGTGTGATCACTCACCTAGAGCCAGACATCCTGGAATGCAGTCAAGTGGGCTTTAGGAAGCATCGATATGAACAAAGCTAGTGGAGTTGATGGAATTCCAGTTGAGCTATTTCAAATCCTGAAAGATAATGTTGTAAAAGTGCTGCACTCAATATACCAGCAAATTTGGAAAATTCAGCCTTGGCCACAAGACTGGAAAAGGTCAGTTTTCATTCCAATCCCAAAGAAAGGCAATGCCAAAGAATGTTCAAACTACTGCACAAATGCACTCTTCTCACACACTAGCAAAGTAATGCTCAAAATTCTCCAAGCCAGGCTTTAAAAGTATGTAAACCATGAACTTCCAGATATTCAAGGTGGATTTAGAAAAGGCAGAGGAACCAGAGATCAAATTGCCAACATCCTGTGGATCATCGAAAAAGCAAGAGAGTTCCAGAAAAACATCTACTTTTGCTTTACTGACAATGCCAAAGCCTTTGACTGTGTAGATTACAATAAACTGAGGAAAATTCTTCAAGAGATGGGCATACCAGACTACTTGACCTGCCTTCTGAGAAATATGTATGCAGGTCAAGAAGCAACAGTTAGAACTTTACATGGAAACACAGACTGGTTTCAAATCAGGAAAGGAGTACTTCCAGGCTGTATATTGTCACCCTGCTTATTTAACTTATATGCAAAGTACATCATGTGAAATGCCAGGCTGGATAAAGCACAAGTGGAATCAAAATTGCCAGGAGAAATATCAATAACCTCAGATATGTAGATGACACCACCCTTATGGCAGCAAGTGAAGAAAAGCTAAACAGCCTCTTGATGAAATTGAAAGAGGAGAGTGAAAAAGTTGGCTACAAACTCAACATTCAGAAAACAAAGATCATGGCATCCAGTTCCATCCCTTCATGGCAAATAGATGGGAGAACAATGGAAACAGTGACAGACTTTAGTTTTGGGGGGCTCCAAAGTCACTGCAGATAGACACTGCAGCCGTGAAATTAAAAGACACTTGCTCCTTGGAAGAAAAGCTATGGCCAACCTAAGCAGCCATATTAAAAAGCAGAGACATTACTTTACCAACAAAGGTCCATCTAGTTAAAGCCATGGTTTTTCCTGTAGTCATGTATGGATGTGAGGTGAAGGTGAAGTCGCTCAGTCGTGTCCGACTCTTTGCGACCCCGTGGACTGTAGCCTACCAGGCTCCTCCATCCATGGGATTCTCCAGGCAAGAATACTGGAGTGGGTTGCCATTTCCTTCTCCAATGGATGTGAGAGTTGGACTATAAAGAAAGCTGAGCACCAAAGAATTGATCCTTTTGAACTGTGGTGTTGAAGAAGACTCATGAGAGTCCCTTGGACAGCAAGGAGGTCAAACCACTCCATTCTAAAAGGAATCAGTCCTGAATATTCATTGGAAGGACTGATGCTGAAGCTGAATCTCTAGTACTTTGGCCACCTGATGCAAAGAACTGACTCATTGGAAAAGACCCTGATGCTGGGAAAGATTGAAGGCAGGAGGAGAAGGGGATGACAGAGGATGAGATGTTTGGATGACATCATTGATGCAATGGACATGAGTTTGAGTAGGCTCCAGTTCTTGGTGATGGACAGGGAAGCCTGGTGTGCTGCAGTCCATGGGGTCGCAAAGAGTCAAACATGACCGACCGACTGAATTAAACTGAACTATGTATTTCAGGAGTGTACTTTTAGCTAAAGGCTTGTGAAAAGAAAAAAGAATGAACTACTTTTCAGAACAACAACAACAAAAACACACTTTTGCAGTTGGAAAAAAAAAATCCGTCTGTTTATTTGTCAACATTGTTTCATTATATGGGACTACCAGTGGCATGTTTATATGCTAAAAGGAATATATCATTGAGGAAGAGAAAATTATTGATGTAGAAAAAAGAAAATATAAAACTAGAACATTGTTTTCTAGTTATTTATTGTGGTAATTTGAAGCATAATAGAATATTATTTCATAAATCTCCACATATTTAGCAACCAACTTTACAAATTATGGACATATTGTCAGTCTTGTATATTGGTCACCACCCCTGTATTTTTCTTGTGTAGTATTTGTTCAGGATTTATTTATTTTAATTAATCTTTGCTGGAGTGTTTAAAGCAAATTCTACACATCATATCATTTCTACACTGAAATTTCTGTGTGCATTTTAATTGAAAAAATATAAATTTTACTCCACAATATGCCATTAATCTACCTAACAAATTTGACCTTAATGGCTTAGTATTATTTGAATCTTATTTAATATTTTGTGCATGTTCAGATGTTTCCAGTTGATGGACCAATTGTTTGTATTAGTATAGATATTTAATTCCAAATTCGAATAAGGCCTATGTGTTCATTTTGATTGTTGTATCTCCTAAATCTAATTTATGCTCCAGTATTTCTCCTTTTCTGTTTCTCTTTTACCATTAGCAGTTTAGAAAATCAGTTTAAGAAAATCAGTCTGGACCCAAACTCACAGTGCCTCTGAGGTCTGCCTGTAACAGCAATTCAGACACACAGAATTGACATTTCTAGTTGCCTATGTATATCCCCAGCTTATTCTGGACAAAGATAAGCATGCTGGTGGTTTAGTTGCTCAGTCAAGTCTGACTCTTGCAGCACCATGAACTGTATGTAGCCTGCCAGGCTCCTCTGTCCATGGAATTATGGACAAGAATACTGGAGTGGCTTGCCATTTCCTTCTCCATGATAAACATAGTGCATTCCAATTCTCCCTTGTTTCTTTTTATTATTATTATTAGCTTCAAACTCTTCATTCCATAGATTCAAATCACTGTGTCTTACATGCCTGCTACCTACAAAATCGGAAGCATCTGCTTAGCTTAGAACTATCCTAAGTCATTTGTTTCTAACCTTATACTGTTTCCTTTGGTCACAGAGAAGTATAATTAAATTCTCTAAGTCCTGAACGAGATAGATTCAAATATCACAGAATGTAAATCTCGACTATAAACAACATGATCAGAAAATATGACCATATATCACACAAGTATCTTTAACTTGTCGCTGTTTCCTTTTCACAACAAAGTATGTGAGTTTATTTTTATACTATCTTTAAAGCTGCATTTCTCCACTGATCTCCAGTAGCATATTGGGCACCTAATGACCTAGGGAGTTCCTCTTTTGGTATCCTATCATTTTGCCTGTTCATACTGTTCATGGGGTTCTCAAGGCAAGAATACTGAAATGGCTTGCCATTCCCTTCTCCAGTGGACCACGTTCTGTCTATGCTGTAAAGAGCAATACTGCATAGGAACCTGGAATGTCAGGTCCATGAATCAAGGCAAATTGGAAGTGGTCAAACAAAAGATGACAAGGGTGAACATCAACATTCTAGGAATCAGTGAACTAAAATGGACTGGAATGGGTGAATTTAACTCAGATGACCATTATATCTACTACTGTGGGCAGGAATCCCTCAGAAGAAATGGAGTAGCCATCATGGTCAACAAAAGAGTCTGAAATGCAGTACTTGGATGCAATTTCAAAAATGACAGAATGATCTCTGTTCGTCTCCAAGGCAAACCATTCAATATCACAGCTATCCAAGTCTATGCNTATATCTACTACTGTGGGCAGGAAACCCTTAGAAGAAATGGAGTAGCCATCATGGTCAACAAAAGAGTCTGAAATGCAGTACTTGGATGCAATTTCAAAAATGACAGAATGATCTCTGTTCGTTTCCAAGGCAAACCATTCAATATCACGGTAATCCAAGCCTATGCCCCAACCAGTAATTCTGAAGAAGCTGAAGTTGAACGGTTCTATGAAGACCTACAGGACCTTTTAGAACTAACACCCCCAAAAGATGTCCTTTTCATTATAGGGGACTGGAATGCAAAAGTGGAGAGTCAAGAAACACCTGGGGTAACAGGCAAATTTGGCCTTGGAATACGAAATGAAGCAGGGCAAAGGCTAATAGAGTTTTGCCAAGAGAAGGCACTGGTCATAGCAAAGACCCTCTTTCAACAACACAAGAGAAGACTCTACACATGGACATCACCAGATGGTCAACACCAAAATCAGATTGATTATATTCTTTGCAGCCAAAGATGGAGAAGCTCGATACAGTCAGCAAAACAAGACCGGGAGCTGACTGTGGCTCAGATCATGAACTCCTTATTGTCAAAGTCAGACTTAAATTGAAAAAAGTAGGGAAAACCACTAGACCATTCAGGTATGACCTAAATCAAACCCCTTGTGACTATACAGTGGAAGGGAGAAATAGATTTAAGGGACTAGATCTGCTAGACAGAGTGCCTGATGAACTATGGATGGAGGTTCATGACATTGTATAGGAGACAGGGATCAAGACCACCCCCATGGAAAAGAAAATCAAAAAAGCAAAATGGCTGTCTGAGGAGGCCTTACAAATAGCTGTGAAAAGAAGAGAAGTGAAAACCAAAGGAGAAAAGGAACGATACAAGCATCTGAATGGAGAGTTCCAAAGAATAGCAAGGAGAGATAAGAAAGCCTTCCTCAGCAATCAACTAACCCTGCTGCTGCTGCTAAGTCACTTCAGTCGTGTCCGACTCCAGGAGACCCCATAGATGGCAGCCCATCAGGCTACCTCGTCCCTGGGATTCTCCAGGCAAGAACACTGGAGTGGGTTGCCATTTCCTTCGTCAATGCATGAACGTGAAAAGTGAAAGTGAAGTCGCTCAGTTGGAGTATCAAGTAGTGAGAACTCACACAGAGGAAACCATCTGAACACAAGACCCTGCATCACCCAACCACCAGTAGCACCCTGTGCAGGATGTCTCATCTAAACAGCAAACAAAACAAAAATGCAAACCCAATCATCAGTGGACAGGATTACCACCTCACTCAGCCTTGCCCATCAGAGGGAAAACAAACAAACAAAAACTCAGCATAAATTTCACTCTATACAAAGCTCACACAAACCACTGGACCAATCTTAGGAGGGCAGAAACGAAAAGGAAGAAAGAATTCAACCTTCTTCAAAGAAAAAATTCAACTTTCCTGGAAGGGTGGGAAATGAGACCTCAGACACAATAACTTAAAAATATTGAAAAGGCAGAGAAATACTGCACAAATGAAGGAACAGACTAGAAACACAGAAATCCGAATAAATGAAGAGGAAATAGGCAAACTACCTGAAAAAGAATTCATAATAATGAGAGTAAAGATGATGAAAACCCTTGGAAACAAAATGGAGAAAATGCAAGAATCATTTAACAAAGATCTAGAAGAATTAAAGAATAAACATACAAACGACACAATTACTGAAATTAAAAATATTCTAGAAGGAATCAATAGCAGAATATCTGAAGAAGAAGAACGAATCAGTGAGCTGGAAGATAAAATGGTGGAAACAACTTCTGAAGAGCAGAATAAAGTAAAAATGAAAAGAGAGATCTCTGGGACCATATCAAACGCACCAACATTCAAATTATAGGAGTTCCAGAAGAAGAAGAGAAAAAGAAAGGGTATGAGAAAATTTTTGAAGAGATTATACTTGAAAATTTCCCCAACATGGAAAAGGAAATAGTCAATCAAGTCCAAGAGGCGCAGAGTCCCATACAGGATAAACATAAGGAGAAACATGCCAAAACACATACTAATCAAACTAACAAAGACTAAACACAAGAAAGAATCTTAAAAGCAGCAAGGGAGAAGCAACAAGTAACATACAAGGGAAACCCCATACGCTCAACAGCTGATCTTTCAGCAGAAACTCTGCAGGCCAAAGGGGAATGGCAGGACATATTTAAAGTACTGAAAGGGAAAAATCTACAGCCAAGATTACAGTACCCAGCAAGGATCTCATTCAAAACTGATGGAGAAATAAAAAGCTTTTCAGATAAGCAAAAGTTAAGAGAATTCAGTACCACCAAACCAGCTTTATAAAAAATGTTAAAGGGACTTATATAGTCAAGAAATACAAGAGAAGAAAAAAGATCTATAAAATTAACCCCAAACAATTAAGAAAATGGCAGTTCAGTTCAGTTCAGTCACTCAGTTGTGTCTGACTCTTTGCGACACCACGGTCTGCAGCATGCCAGCCCTCCTTGTCCATCACCAACTCCCAAAATTTACCCAAACTCATGTCCATTGATTCGCTGATGCCATCCAATCATCTCATCCTCTGTCATCCCCTTCTCTTCCCGCCTATCTTTCCCAGCATCAGGGTCTTTTCAAATGAGTCAGTTCTTTGAATCAGGTGGCCAAAGTATTGGAGTTTCAGCTTCAACATCAGTCCNTGTCCATTGATTCGCTGATGCCATCCAATCATCTCATCCTCTGTCATCCCCTTCTCTTCCCGCCTATCTTTCCCAGCATCAGGGTCTTTTCAAATGAGTCAGTTCTTTGAATCAGGTGGCCAAAGTATTGGAGTTTCAGCTTCAACATCAGTCCTTCCCATGAACACTCAGGACCAATCTCCTTTAGGATGGACTGATTGGATCTCCTTGCAGTCCAAGAGGATCTCCTTGTAGTCCAAGGATCAGTCCTTCTGCAACACCACAGTTCAAAAGCATCAATTCTTTGGCACTCAGTTTTCTTTATGGTCCAACTCTCACATTCATACATGACCACTGAAAAAACCGTAGCCTTGACTAGACTGACCTTTGTTGGCAAAGTAATGTCTTTGCCTTTTAATACGCTGTTTATGTTGGTCATAATTTTCCTTCCAAGGAGTGAAAATGGCAATAGGAACATATATATCAATAATTACTTTAAATGTAAATGGATTAAATGCTCCAACCAAAAGACAGACTGGCTGAATGGATGCAAAAACAAGACCTGCTGTCTACAAGAAACCCACTTCAGTTGTCAAGACACATATAGACTGAAAGTGAGAGGATGGAAAAATATATTCCATGCAAATGGGAAGCAAAAGAAAGCTGAAGTAGCAATCCTCATATCAGACAAAATAGACCTTAAAATAAAGAAGATTACAAGAGATAAGGAAGGACACTACATAATGATCAAGGGATCAGTCTAAGAGGAAGACATAACAGTTGTAAATATCTATGCATCCAAAATAGGAGCATCTCAATATATAAGACAAACACTAGCAGATATAAAAGGAGAAATTGAGAGTGACACAATCATAGTAGGAGACTTTAACACCCCACTCACACAAATGGACAGCTCATCAAAACAGAAAATTGATAAGGAAACACAAGTCTTAAATGATACGTTAGATGAGATGGATCTCATTGACATCTTCAGGACATTCCACCCAAATGCAGAAGAATACACCTTCTTCTCAAGTGCACATGGAACATCCTCCAGGATAGACCACATCTTTTCTCACAAATCAAGCCTCAGTAAATTTAAGAAAATTAAAATTGTACCAAGCATCTTCGCCAACTACAATGCTATGAGAGTAGATATCAATTAAAATAAAAAAATCGTAAGAAACACAAATACATGGAGATTAAACAATTTATTTATTTATTTCTAAATAACCAACAAGTTACTGAAGAAATCAAAAGGAAAATTTAAAACTTTCTAGAAACAAATGAAAATTTGACAACTCAAAACCTATGGAATGCAGCAAAAGCAGTTCTAGGAAGGAAGTTTATAGTGATACAATCCTACCTGAAGAAACAAGAAAAACATCAAATAGACAACCTAACTTTACACCTAAAATGACTGGAAAAAGAAGAACAAAACCCCCCAAAATTAGTAGAAGGAAAGAAATCATAAAGATCAGAGCAGAAATAAATGAAAAAGAAATGAAAGAAACAATAGTAAAGATTAATAAAACCAAAAGCTGGTTCTTTGAGAAGATAAACAAAATTGACAAACCTTTAGCCAAACTCATCAAGAAAAAAAGAGAGAAGAATCAAATCAACAAAATTAGAAATGAAAAAGGAGAGGACAGACAATGCAGAAATACAAAGGATTATAAGAGACTATTATGAACAACTGTCTGGCAATAAAATAGATAACCTGGAAGAAACGGACAGATTCTTAGAAAAGTTCAATCTTCCAAGACTGAACCAGGAAGAAACAAAAATTATGAACAACCAAATTACAAGCACTGAAATTGAAGCTGATAAAAAATCTTCCAAAAAACAAAAGCCCAGGAGAAGAGGGCTTCATAGGAGAATTCTGTCAAACATTTAGAAAAGAAGTAATGCCTTCTAACACTCTTTCAAAAAATTACAGAGGAAGGAACACTTCCAAACTCATTCTATGAGACCACCATCACCCTGATACCAAAACCAGACAAAGACAACACAAAAAAAGAAAACTACAGGCCAATATCACTGATGAACATAGATGCAAAATTCCTCAACAAAATTTTAGCAAACAGAATTCAGGAACACATCAAAAAGCTCATACACCATGATCAAGTTGGGTGTATTCCAGGGATGCAAGGATTCATCAATATACACAAATCGATCAATGTGATACACCATATTAACAAATTGAAAGATAAAAACCAAAAGATAATCTCAATAGATGCAGAAAAAGCCTTTGATGAAATTCAGCACCCATTTATAGTTAAAACTCTTCAACAAATGGGCATAGAAGGAACCTCCCTCAACATAGTAAAGGCCATATATGATAAGCCTATAGCAAACATTATTCTCAATGGTGAAAAACTGAAAGCACTCCCCCTAAGATTAGAAACAAGACAAAGGTGTCCACTTTCACCACTGCTGTTCAACATAGTTCTGGAAGTCTTAGCTACAGCAATCAGAGAAGAAAGAGAAGTTAAAGGAATCCAGATTGGAAAAGAAGAAGTAAAGTTCTCACTATTTGCAGATGACATGATACTGTACATAGAAAACCCTAAAGATAGTATCAGAAAATTGCTACAGCTAATCAGTGAATTTAGCAAAGTTGCAGGATACAAAATCAATACACAGAAATCACTTGTATTTCTATATACTAACATTGAAAAATCAGAAAGAGAAATTAAGGAATCAATCCCATTCACCATTGCAACTAAAATAATTAAGTATCTAGGAATAAACCTACCTAAGGAGATAAAACAACTGTAAACAGAAAATTATAAGACCCTAATGAAGCTGGAATCAAGATTGCCGGGAGAAATATCAATAACCTCAGATATGCAGATGACACCACCCTTATGGCAGAAAGTGAAAAGGAACTAAAAACCCTCTTGATGAAAGTAAAAGTGGAGAGTAAAAAAGTTGGCTTAAAGCTCAACATTCAGAAAACGAAGATCATGGCATCCGGTCCCATCACTTCATGGGAAATAGATGGGGAAACAGTGGAAACAGTGTCAGACTTTATTTTGGGGGGCTCCAAAATCACTGCAGATGGTGATTGCAGCCATGAAATTAAAAGACGCTTACTCCTTGGAAGAAAAGTTATGACCAACCTAGATAGTATATTGAAAGGCAGAGACATTACTTTGCCAACAAAGGTCCCTCTAGTCAAGGCTATGGTTTTTCCTGTGGTCATGTATGGATGTGAGAGTTGGACTGTGAAGAAAGCTGAGTGCTGAAGAACTGATGCTTTTGAACTGTGATGTTGGAGAAGACTCTTGAGAGTCCTTTGGACTGCAAGGAGATCCAACCACTCCATTCTGAAGGAAATCAGCCCTGGAATTTCTTTGGAGGGAATGATGCTGAAGCTGAAACTCCAGTACTTTGGCCACATCATGCAAAGTGTTGACTCATTGGAAAAGACTCTGATGCTGGGAGGGATTGGGGGCAGGAGGAGAAGGGGATGCTGAAGAACTGATGCTTTTGAACTGTGATGTTGGAGAAGACTCTTGAGAGTCCTTTGGACTGCAAGGAGATCCAACCACTCCATTCTGAAGGAAATCAGCCCTGGAATTTCTTTGGAGGGAATGATGCTGAAGCTGAAACTCCAGTACTTTGGCCACATCATGCAAAGTGTTGACTCATTGGAAAAGACTCTGATGCTGGGAGGGATTGGGGGCAGGAGGAGAAGGGGACGACCGAGGATGAGATGGCTGGATGGCATCACTGACTCGATGGACATGAGTCTGAGTGAACTCCGGGAGTTGGTGATGGACAGGGAGGCCTGGTGTGCTGCGATTCATGGGGCCACAAAGAGTCGGACACGACTGAGCGAGTGAACTGAACTGAACTGAATGAAAGAAATCAAAGACAACATAAACAGATGGAGAGATATTTCATGTTCCTGGGTAGGAAGAATCAATATTTTGAAAATGACTATAATACCAAGTGCAATCTACAGATTCAGTGTGATCTCTATCAAATTACCAATGACATTTTTCACAGAACTAGAACAAGAAATTTCACAATTCATATGAAAACACAAAAGACCCCAAATAGCCAAAGCGGTCTTGAGGAAGAAGAATAGAGCTGGAGGAATCAACCTTCCTGACTTCAGATTATACTACAAAGCTACAGTCATCAAGACAGTATGCTACTGGCACAGAAACAGAAATATAGACAAATGGAACAAGATAGAAAGCCCAGAAATAAACCCATGCACCTATGGGTACCTTATTTTTGACAAAGGAGGGATGAAAATACAATGGTGCAAAGACAGCCTCTTCAATAAATGGTGCTGGGAAAACTGGACAGCCACATGTAAAAGAATGAAATTAGAACACTTCCTAACACCATATACAAAGATAAACTCAAAATGGTTAAAGACCTAAATGTAAGACCAGAAACTATAAAACTCTTAGAGGAAAACACAGGCAGAACACTTGATGACATAAATCAAAGCAAGATCCTCTATGACTCACCCCATAGAGCAATGGAAATAAAAGCAAAAGTAAACAAGTGGGACCTGATTAAACTTAAAAGCTTCTGCACAGCAATGGAAACTATAAGCAAGGTGAAAAGACAACCCTCAGAATGGGAGAAAATAATAGCAAATGAAACAACTGACAAAGGATTAATTTCCAAAATATACAAGCAGCTCGTACAACTCAACACCAGTAAAATAAACAACCCTATCAAAAAGTGGGAAAAAGACCTAAACAGACATTTCTACAAAGAAGACGTACAGATGGCTAACAAACACATGAAAAGAAGCTCAACATTGCTCATTATTAGAGAAATGCAAATGAAAACTACAATGAGATATCATCTCACACCAGTCAGAATGGCCATCATCAAAAAAAGTCTACAAACAATAAATGCTGGAGAGGGTGTGGAGAAAAGGGAACGTTCTTGCACTGTTGGTGGGAATGTAAATTGATACAGCCACTATGGAAGATGGAGATTCCTTAAAAAAAGCTAGGAATAAAACCACCATATGACTCAGCAATCCCACTCCTAGGCCTATACCTGAGGAAACCAAAATTGAAAGAGACACATGTATCCCATTGTTCACTGTAGCACTATTTACAATAGCTGGAACATAGAAGCAACCTAGATGTCCATTGACAGATGAATGGATAAAGAAGTTATGGTACATGAATGAATAAAGAAGTTGTGGTACATGTACACAATGGACTATTGCTCAGTCATAAGAGGGAACGCATTTGAGTCAGTTCTGATGAGATGGATGAACCTAGAACCTATTATACAGAGTGAAGTAAGTTAGAAAGAGAAAGATAAATACCATATTCTAACACATATATACGAAATCTAGAAAAATGGTACTAAAGAATTTATTTACAGGACAACAATGGAGAAACAGACATAGAGAATAGACTTATGGATGTGGGGAGAGGGGAGGAGAGGGTGAGATGTGTGGAAAGAGTAACATGGAAACTTGTATTACCATATGTAAAATAGATCACCAACTGGAATTTGCTGTATGGCTTAGGAAACTCAATCAGGGGCTCTGTATCAAGCTAGAGGGGTGGGATGGGGAGGGAGTTTCAAAAGGGAGGGGATATATGTATACTTATGACTGATTCATGTTGAGGTTTGACAGAAAACAGCAGAATTCTGTAAAGCAATTATCCTTCAATAAAAATAAATTTTAAAAATTGTAGTAAGACAATGACACACCAGAATATCTACGTGCCTCTCATATATTTACCTATTTGATCACCTCTCTATAAATTAAACTAGTAAAGTACTGACTAGGGTGCAATAAACAAGGCAATGTAAAAAAATAATTATATCAGGCTGCATCAGGTCTTAATTGTAGCATGTGGGATCTTCCTTGTGACACACAGACTCTCGCTGTGGCGCTCAGGCTTAGCTGCCCTGCAGCATGTGGGATCTTAGTTCCCCAACCCCGGATCAAACCCAAGTCCCCTGCATTGCATTCTTAACCACTGGACCACCAAGGAAGTCCCTAGTGCCCTTTAAATTTCCTTTGGTCTGCAGTCTGTGACCCGGAGTCCTTCCTTCTCGGAACCATCGGTACACTCAGAACTTACATGTAGTTCTCAAGTGAAAAGTCTCAGTTGAGAGAGTGTGTGTGTTTATCCCACCTTGAAGTTCAACATTGCTGTAGACCTAATTTATTTTATACCCTGGGTTTGAAAAGTGACCTTTTGACAGCAGGGAGAGCCGACCTCCTTGCATTGATTGATGAGGGGCTTTTAAAATTCCATCTGACCTCCGGTGCTTGCCCCCACCCACAGGCAAAGGGCTATCTGGTGGTCTTCTCTATAGAAGTTTCCAGAAATGGATAAAAGGACAATTCTGTTTGGAGAGTATTTTGATGTCTTGGTTTCAGGAGTTTTAGAAAATCTTCAGACTCTGAAAAATCTATATTTTGGGATTCAGTTCAAAATAGGGCTCTCGGGTCCCCTGGCGAGGAGGCAGACTGTATAACGACCATTGACCATCAGTGGCCAACAGCAGGCGAGCTCCTGGCTGCCATGGCTCGGTGTGCCCCATCTATAAAACGGGGAAACGATCCTGATTTATCTTGTAGGGTAGTCCTGAGCATCAGCTAAGAGAAAACCCCAGGAAAAAGGCACTGCCACAGTGCACCAGGTGTCGTTTAATAAACCTTGGCTTTGGTTGAAGGCTCAGCCTGTTGATCAATTAATTCTGGTTTTCGTTTCCTGTTTCCCCAAGGGCCTAGGGGTTTTCGCTTTTCGAGAGTTTTTTCAGTCCCTCTCCATAGCTGCCGTCCCTCAGCTTTTCTTTTTCTCTGCTCTTCTTTTGTCTCAAGCACTGCCCTTTCCCCTGAGCCTTCAAACTAATAAGCACCCTTTTCTCTCCTCCCTCCTGGATCCACGGCTCCCTTGCAGGAAATTCACCCTGCTCCAGCCCAGGGATCTGATCCGGGCCCATCTCTTGGTGCCCGTGTGGGGCTGCCCCCTAGGTCACAGGTGCGCCTGGACTTGTGTCCCTCCTGGCTGGCTTGGGATGTTTAGAGCTGTCATATACGATGGTGAGATGGGGGCTATGATTTCTTCACAATGAGATCCAGACAAGCCAAACCACCTGCTTCAGGCCCCTGGACAGTGCGTCTCCAATCTATACTTTGCATTAGCTCCTTAAACCTTCAATCTCTGATCACGTCACACTCGTTTATGTGAGTCTCCTTATTTGAAACTTGTGAGAATCCAGTCTAAGCCTTACACAACTGCTGCTGCTGCTGCTAAGTCGCTTCAGTCGTGTCCGACTCTGTGTGACCCCATAGATGGCAGCCCACCAGGCTCCCCTGTCCTTGGGATTCTCCAGGCAAGAACCCTGGAGTGGGTTGCCATTTCCTTCTCCAGTGCATGAGAGTGAAAAGTGAAAGGGAAGTCACTCAGTCATGTCTGACCCTCAGCGACCCCACGGACTGCAGCCTTCCAGGCTCCTCCATCCATGGGATTTTCCAGGCAAGAGTACTGGAGTGGGGTGCCATTGCCTTCTCCAACACAACTACTCAATCTTAAAAAAAATTTTTTTTTAATTTATTTGGCTGCACCAGGTCTTATTGCAGCATGCAGGAACTTTAGTTGTCACATGTGAGATCTAGTTCCCTGACCAGGGATTGAACCTTAGCCCCCTGTACTGGGAGCTCCAAGTCTTAGTCACTGGACCAACCAGGGAAGTCCTGCTACTCAATCTTCTTTATCAGATTGAACAGTTAATAAATATTTGTTTCATTTAATGGAAGTAAGGCATGGAACCCCTGATACCCTCCAACCCCCCACTTTGGAGTAGCACCTTCTGCTATTTTGTATAGCAGAGAAGGTTAAGGCCAAAAGTGCAGAGAAGGCAAAGGGGTTAATCTCTATCCACTGGCTTCTTCCTTTGCCTCATGTGCTCCAAACATTCTGGAAACATTGCCTTCAAGTAAGCTTTAAATCAAAACAATCTGCTCTTTCCATTTACAGTGCTGGCCCCCAGGAATGAAACGTGCCATTTTTACAGTAGGCGACATCCTTCCTAACACATCTTCAGTGGGTGATTTCACCTTGTACTGATGACAGGCTTGAGGATAATAGAGGCCTGGATCTTACCCTTTCATGATGCCATTTGGTTCCCAGCTTTGGAAACTCAGAATCAAAACATAACCAAAGCATGAGGGAACATTTTCTGAGTTTAGCGTGACCTCCAGGTTCTTGGTGAACGTGTGGAGCCTGTCACGCGCCCAGGAACCTCACTGTACTGGATCATTAGTTGAAACCGAAACCAAAAGCATTTCTGTAGAGCAGTAGGGCTGCAGCATCCTCTTTTCATAGACACTGAATGCAAAGGGACTCGCTTCTATGTCCAGCATGGGATGGTGTCCGTGCTTCTTGGCTGTCTGTGTAAGACGGTCAGCTCGGTTCAGCAGCTCTCTGGGTTGGCTCAGAAGATGATGCTCTGGGTCCCCAGGTTCCCAGCAGTGTTGGGAAACCGTATTTCCCTCAATAACCAGGCTCATTCATAATTCGAGACCAGCCAACTCCATCTTTATGGATCTACATTAGACATGGGGCTCTTCATTTGCTTAAAATAGAGATACAAGTTCCAGACGAAGAGAAAACTGCCAAGGGTTATTTCGCAACCTCCTTTAAAAGATCTGGAGTTCCCTTTCAACTCATAGAGACATAATTTATAAGTGTTCACCCCAAACAGGTTTCCAAAAATAGCGGAGCTATTATGCAGTCAAGGTTACCTCACCACCAAGGTCCACGAAGGTTCAGGACATGGGACTTTCCCCTGCAGAGGTGAGATCTTATAACTTCTGTAGCTCTCTGGGGACCTCTCAGGCTGCTACAGGACCTGGGTTGGAAGTAGCCTTGTTTCCATGAATATCAATAGCGTTGAACATTCTAGGTCAAGCCTGCCTCTCCATCTCCCTCATGCTCCTCTTTGGAAGTGGACATATGTCAGGTCATAGGTAGTGGGGAAGAGAAAAGAGCCCTTGTCTCAGTCAGGGCCCACCTACCCTGCCCTTAGTCTGGGCTGCTCACCCTCTGCAGAGGGCTCCTTTCTCTCTCTCAGGTGTGTGGGTTGGGCTCCCTGTGCCACGGAGCAGGTGAGGGTAGTCAGTCATCTGCAGGTTCTATCTTCCCATCTATACCCTACTTAGCCTGTCCCATTCAGGGGCCCCCATGTCCCACATCACAAACCCCTAGGCTGTGGGGTGTCTTGTCAGGTCCCTGAGCAATGCTGATACCCCTCCCTTTATACCAGAGCTATCAAGTCTGGGAGAGCAGAGGATGTGGGACAGTCTGCTGTCCAGCCTCGTCTATTGCTCAGCAGGGAGACATCTGTTCTCCTTGCCTCCTTTTGTTTTGAACCAATGTGATCCTCTTAGAATACTTGCCATCCCATGTGTCTCAGTCCTTTCAGGCTGTAATTGTTAACAAATTATAGTAGACTGTGTGCCTTAAACAACAGAAATTTATGTCTCACAGTTCTGAAGGTTGGGAAATCCCAGATCAAGATGCCAGCAGATTCAGTGTCTAATGAAGACCCATTTGCAGGTTCATAGATGACTGTCTTCTTGCTGTTTTCTCTTATGGCAGAGAGAGGAGTGAATTCCTGTGTCTCTTATTAGGGCATTAATCTCATTCATCAGGGCACCATCATCATGACCTAATCACCTCCCAAAGGCTCCACCTCCAAATAATGTCACATTAGGGGTTAGGGTTTCAGCATGTGAACTTTTGGGAGGATGCATACATGCAGTCCATAACATCATGAGGCAGGTGGAGGGGTGTGAAGTGAAGGCACTTCATCAGAGAGTGAGGGCAGTTCAGGGCACAGAATGGCTAGCAGATCACCAAGGATTGCCGCCAAGAGAGGCCATTTGTCTCTGAAGCTTAAGAGGGCAGCTGAGGATATAGTTCAGTTAAGGGACAGCTAAATACAACCCCCAAGGGATGCTTTACCTGTTCCATTGCCTGTTTTCTTAAGATTAAAATTTTTTTTTTAATTTATTTTTTTTCGGCTGCACTGGATCTTTGTTGCTGCACTGGATCTTCATTGCGCTTGGGCTTTCTCTAGCTGTGGTGAGTGGGGATATGCTCTAGTTGAGGCTTCTCAATGCAGCATCTTCTCTTGTCACAGAGCATGGGCTCTAGGACGCATGGACTCAGTAGTTGCAGAACATGGGCTTAATTGCCTTGCAGCATGAGGAATCTGGACCAGGGATAAAAACCTATGTTCCATGCATTGGCAGGTCAGATTCTTAACCATTGAACCACCAGGGAGGTCTCCCATTGCCTGTTATGAGGGTCTAATGCTGCTTATGTGTGGATCTGTCCTTGGGATACCTAGTGTGTAATCGTTGATGTGTTCTGTGATGATCTTTGGGTCAGAGGATTCCAGAAGTCTGATCGGGTAACTGGACTAGTCTAGGTGTTCATCTGTGCATTTCTTCCCATGTTCAAAAGACATTTATTAAATAATTGCTGTGTGCTCTTGGGAAACAATATAAAAACAAACATTGGCTGCAGCCTTTGTGTAACTCATAGTCTTAAAGAGACTAGAGGCAAGGAAACAGGTGTATTGGCTAGCTCTTGCTGTTTTAACAAATAACTGCAAAAACCTCAGCAGCACACAACCATACATGTTTATATTCATGGATTTGAGGGTCAGTTGGGGTGGCTCAGGTTCAGTCTATAGGTCTGTGGGTGCTGACGGGGCTCAGTCCCTGCCATAATTGTTCACCGGGGGTCCCAGGCTAAGGGACAGCAATGATCTGGAGGTAGACTCTTCTGATGATGATGGGAGTACAAAGGGGCAAGTGGAAACATGCAAGACTCCCAAGGCCCAGGCTCAGGGCTGCTATTTGGTCTTTCTGTCCACACACTTATGGCCAATGCAAGTCACATGGCCAAACCTAAAGCCAAGGGGTGGCAAAAAGCATCCTTCCATGGCTGGGCTATGGGTACAGGAAGGCAAGAACAGGCTGATAATGCTATCTACTACCACACGGGCAATGACTACAGGAGCAGACCACTGTGAGGCCTGGAAGTGGTGGTGGTAGTGGTTGGGGCACTAGGGCAGGCCAGCAGGAGGTCACAGGTCAGTGTAGGCATTAACTATGTTAGTTTTTTGGAGAAAGCAAGATCTCCCTGCAAGGTCTGTATGGGTGCAGGTTCCTGGCTTTGGGACCTCTGGGTGCCTATGGCTATGTGAATTCCAGCATCCAGAGGGTGCCCGGGGACCAGTGTGACTGTATTCTTCAGGGCCTTGGCTTGCTGCATGGAGGGGAGCCCTGGATTGTCCTGCTCTTGCTCAGGGAAGGGAAGGCTCTTCTCCCTGGCCTTTCTCTTCACAGTGGGCTCTGGACAGCCAAGACTATTTTCAAAACACTGCTAAGGCTTCATTTGCCTTTTTCACTCTCACTTTCTTATGAGTGTACAGAGGAGTTTCCCACTGGCTTCACGATGGGGCAAGAGATTGAGTTCAGAAGGAGAAATGAGAGTTGAACCTGGGTGTCCTGCATTGAAGGCAGATGCTTTACCATCTGAGCCACTAGGGAAGCTCTAATATAAAGAACACAATTATATGATAAATAATAATCATAGTTATGAATGATAATAAATTCATAATAAGAAAAACATTAATTCAAAGTCTATGAAATATAGAGGAAGAATTTACCCTGAAAGTGAGGAAAGAGGAAGAGAAGACAGTGGTATTTAGAAGAAATAGATTCTCTGGGGTGTGGCCCTGAACCCCCATCGGAAAAGGCTGGAGGTGGGTTTTTACAGCTGGTCCAGTGGTTGGCCATACAAGGGCCTCACCTCCGCCAGTCTTGGTTTAGGCAGGATTCAAAATGAGAGTGCTTTTTCCACCCTTGCTTATCCAGCCCAAGCCTTGGGGCACAAGCGTGCATGACGGGGCTTGACTTTCCCTGACAGAACCCTGGTGGCTGCTTCTGAAAAGCAAAACACAAAGGAAATACCCCCTCTGTCCTGGACGGAGCAGACCTGCCGCCTCTCCCTTTGTGGCTGCTCCGTGCTGTCTGCTTCTGAGTAACTGTTTCTTTGGCTGATGGAGTGAAACCAAGAGACGTCTTTGACCTCGGGGTATTTATAGCCAGGAAGTAGGAAAGTATCACGAGTAAAACCAGAGAGGGGAAACCATACAAGGTCCCCTGGGAAATGGTTCGAGTTTGTATAAGCGTGTGTATGTGTGTGAGAATGATTTGGTCAAAGTCTTGATTAGAAGGAAGCCTGCGTGGCTAGGTCAAGTGAAAGATCAGCATCTTTTGCCTGTTCTGAACTTAGTCTCACTATCTGTGAGATGGGACAAGTGCTTGTTCTGTGCGGCCCCTCTTGGGCACATAAGGGGGTGGAAGTGACATAATTATAAACTGCTGTCAACATGAAGTGTTCTAGAAGGCTTCCAACCCAATAAGAGAAACCACAGAATTGCTGGCTGAGAGGGAAAAATATGTTTAAACATCAACAGTTCAACTATCTGTGGCATCCCAAGCCTTCTTTCAAGTTTCTCTTGTCATGATGTAGTAACAGCTGAGAACAGTCAGCCCTGGGGATGAGGAGCTTCAGTCCGTTCGGCACAGAATGTCTTTGGCTCCCGGGTGGTTCTCAGACGGAAGCAGCTCTGAGACCTGGGAGGCCCAGCTGGGGGCAGCCCTGGGTGAGGGGCGGGCATGCTGGTACTGGCAGGGCTGAGCCTTCGGATGGAGCTGGATGAGCAAGGAATTGAGGAGAGGAAGGAACCCGTCTCCAAGGCCCACAGAACAGCACTGAGCCCCTGCTCTTAGGAGGCTGGTGAGCACGTCTGGGCCTGACACCCGCTGAAACCGTGTCCCCTCTTGCAGAAGTGCAATGGGTGTGACATCTGCATCAGATGATGAATCAGTGCAGAGGTTCCCAGGGAGTGCTGTTGGTAAAGAATCTGCCTGACAATGCAGGAGACACCAAAGATACAGTTTCGATCCCTGGGTCAGGAAGATCCCCTGGGGTAGGAAATGGCAACCCATTCCAGTATTCTTGCCTAGAAAATTCCATGAGCAGCGGAGCCTGGCAGGTTACAGTACCCTGGGTTGCAAAGAGTCGGACGCGACTGAGCATGCAAGGTCAAGGCAATTCAGCTTGGCTATAGAGGTGCTACTTGGCGTGGAGGGATGGTGACCGTATACCTTTTTGCACAGCTGGGGTGCTATTTTGAAAATTAAAGGAGATGCTGTTAATGATTACTCTGGGTAATGAGAATAAACTGAAATGGCTTGGGTGCAGGGAGCATGTGGTCACTCACCTAGAGGTCATGAGAGACACACAGCTTATACCATGTGCTTTCCCACGGAAAGGCAGCCAGCCACTCCCCAAGGGTTAGAGAAAGAGTCCCAGTGATTCCGCATGTGAAGGGCTTGGCCAGTTCTTGTCTTGGGTTTTCCCAAGACAACAGAAGGGTGAATGGGAGGTCTGGTTTAGAGACCCAAGCTGGAGTCCCCACAATCCCTCCCGTTTTCCCAGAGTTTCATACTTTTCAAAAACATTTACAAGATCTACCATTTGATGGGAAAATCTCACCCAACAGAGCAAGAGTGGATATGGTGGCTTGTCATTGGAGGGATGAGGAACTAAAGGAGCATTTGAGCTCAAAGCCATCAGCCTGCGAGGAGTGATTCATTTCCCAGTACCTGCCCGAGGGGTGGTTCTCTCCACTAAGCTGCCCATCAGGAAAATGGCTAAAGTCTGAATGTCTTATAATGCATTTCTACCCAACTGGTAACCTTTTTTAAAACATTATTGCTTATTTATGTTTTGGCTGCATGGGATCATTGTTGCTTGCAGGCTTTCTCTAGTTGCAGAGAGAGGGGATGAATCTCTAGTTGTGGTGCTTGAGCTTCTCATTGCGGTGGCTTTTCTTGTTGCAGAGCACGAGCTCTACAGGGTGGGCTTCAGTAGCTGTGGTGCATGGGCTTAGTTTCCCCTCGGCATGTGGAATCTTCCTGGAGCAGGGATCGAACCCATGTCCCCTACATTGACAGGCAGATTCTTAACCATTGGGCCACCAGGGAAGTCCTTGGCTGGTAACCTTTGAGAGAATGCACAGAATCAGAAAGAACAAACCCCCGCTGTGCTTGGAGCAGAGAAGCCCTTTGAGATGGAGAGGGGAGGCTAGGAGCCTGTCCGGATGTGCGACCAGGCCTCTACCCAGGTCTTTTGGTGTCCCTGTGGTTTTACAATGGCAGCTGAGCCCAGAGCCAGGGGGACATTTGGATCCAGAATGCATCACCCCATCCTCCCCAGGAGAGGGACTTACAACCCCTGTGATTTCAGGGAACAGCAGGAAGTCAGAGCTGAAAGTGGCCTTGAGAACCACCTCCTCCAGCTTTTTCATCTAAAAGGTGAGGAATCTGGGGGACTTCCTCATGGTCCAGTAGTTAGGAATCCGCCTTGCAATGCAGGAGACTTAGGTTCTATCCCTGTTCAGGGAACTAAGATCCCACATGCTAAGGAGCAACTAAGTGTGTACATTGTAAGTAGAGAGTTAGTATGCTGCAACAAAAGATCCTGGGTGCTGCACATAAGGTCCGATGCAGCCAAATAAATAAATAAGTAAATATTTTAAAAAGGTGAGGAATCTGACGTGTAGAGGTGGAGGAAGAGGCCAAGCATGTTTATTTCATGCCAAGCATCTCACTTGCACGAATCTCAGTTCCTTTGCAAAACCTTCTAAGATAGGAACTCTCATCTGAGATGAACTCTGTTGCCCCAACTAGTTAAGTGGGGAGGCAGGATTTGAACTCGGGCCTCTGCCTACTCTGAACCCACGCTCTTTGTACCCAAGGCCCTGCCTTCCCATGAGGTGCTTTGTCTGGAAGTGGTCAGGCCAAGCTGAAGGGACACTGACCCCGGTCTAGATCTTTTTTAGGTCAACTCTCACTGTAAATATTTTCCCTTTGATTTTGCAACCCTCAGCAATTACTTACCAGGGCTGCGTGGTGAAGATAAGCTTATGAGAGAGGAACCTCCTGCCTCACTCGAGTGAACCATGGTGGTTTTAGGAAGACTCCCAGGTCGTTCAGGGCAATTAACCCCAGCAGTGAACACCAAGTCCACTCTGGAGATAGGACCAGGGTTCATTGTTCTGTGATCTCAGAACAACTGGGTGAGTCAGAGGCAAATCAGGCCTGAGATGAGGTGGTAGGATGTTTTGGCAGGGCCTGAAAGCTCACCCCACTCCAGCAGAGGCCCCTCCTGGCCCCTGGGGAGGCGAACAGTTGTGGGATTGCACTGACAGGCCAGCAGCAGCAGATTTAGCCCGCCAGCTAGCCCACTCCCTCGCAGAGACAGTGCCAGGCAAGGTGGGATCCTGTCTGGGGATAGGAGGGGTGGTGGGGAGAGGCAGGTGGATGCGGTCCTGGGCAAGTGACCCCGAGGCTCACTCTCGTGTGATCATCTCTGATCTATTTTCTCTGGAGATGCTGGAGAATCCAGAGGAGAAGGAGCAGTGCGAACTACATTCCCAAGAAGACCATGTGTCCCCAAGAAGGAAGCAACAGTGCCTCACATGGGGCTGGTGGTCTGTCTGGGCGGAGACTGGGTCCACCAGTGAAGGGTTCAGGGGACTGTCCTTGCGGCAAGAGTCAACACTGTAGGCCCTGGTGCCCTCCCCTTCTGCCTGCATTCAGGGTCCGGTATTTGTAGTCGTCTGCCTTCTCTCTTGGCTCAGCACTTACCATATCCTTGAGAAACAGGCCAACACAGGTGGGTCTCTACCCACCAGGCTGATGTTTGGAGCTCTGAGCCACACAGGGGCAAACAAACCAGGTTCCTGAGCTCACTCAAGGGAGCCAGCACTCCCTTGAATGAACTTTTTGGCCAACTTAATACATACTAGAGTTAGCATCTCTGAAAAAGATGGACATTTCAGATGTCATAATATTACTGTTCGAGACCTAAAAATATAAATAATTCCTTGCTTTCACCCAATACCCAATCCAGATGGAAATTTCTCCGATTGCCCCCTTTTTTTTTTTCTAACAGTCGATTCTTTTGAATCAAGTCTGTCATTTGAATTGGTTGAGGATTTTAAAGGAATGAGGCCTGTTCTGCAGAAACCCCCAGACCTGGCTTTTGCCTTTCTCTCCCACACTGATGCTCAGCTTACAGTCCTTATTACAGCTGCCCTCAGTTGGGTCCACAGCTGAATTGGCCTTTCTGCTCCGTCTGCATCATGAGCTTTTCTTGGGGACAGGGGCTTTGTATTCCTTGTGGCTCCCAAGAGAGTGCATTGTGCATAATAAGTGTTCTCTTTATTCTCAAAACATCACTGTATCAGAGGAATCACAAGGTGTTTCTGTTTGCCAACTTAAAACTTAAGGGCTTGAGATTTTTGAAACCCTTCCATGAATGGGAATGACTGACTGGGTCCAGAGATGTTTGTGCACAGAGCAGAAGGTAGACCAGATAAACTTTAAGACCCACGATGACTACAATACTGGCTGCTGTTCGACTTTGTCCTCCAACTTTGCTCTGGGATTCATCAATATTCTGGTGGTTAGATTCCACAGGCTGGCATGATCTGAGAAAGAAGATTTGGACACACTTTCTTGCCACCACTTTTTACAGCTTGGCAAGGGGCAGAAAGGGTGCCCTCCCCTCCTTGGTTGCTGTGTCATTTAGTGAGGTTGCTTGGAGCCAAGGTCTTGGTGTGTCTGGGTGGTGGTGCCTCTTGCCCCTTGCTCTGCTTTCTGACCCAACTCTCTGATCTCAGCCTCTGACTTATTTCTAGAGGTGTAATCTATATGCCATGTTGCAAGCGAATGAGAAAATATGGCTTGGATTATTGAGTATAGGATTTATTTGTTCAACAAGATTTTTCTGAGAATCTGTCATGTACTAGTCCTGTCTTCCTAGGTTCTGGGGGTTTCAAGGTGGTCAAGATACACTTTGTTGAGAAGGAGTTCACTGTTTAATGAAAGAGAGCATCAGTGCCATGGTGGAAGGGTGCCAGGGCGCTATGAAAGACAGAGAAAGGCAACCATTTCAGTCTAGAGAACTTCCTGGAGGGAGCAGATTCTAAGCCAAGTATTGAAAGACATATAGGAATTTACTGAGAGAAAGGGAAGGAGAAGAGGGAAGAACTTTGTAGATGTATTTCAAGGAGAGAGAATAGCATGTGGAATGGTAAACCACGTTTACTACATATTTTCAGAGATGTTTGTAATTCACATTTCACAAATAATTTAAAAAAGACCTCAGGGAGGTTAAATGATTTAGCTAAGGTAGGGGTCAGAGAAGAATTAGAATTATGGTCACTGATTCTCTAAGAAGCAATTTAGCACCCTGATTTTATTCCATGCCCATATAGTACCCACTCCCTCCGTTCAGCAATTGAACGCCGCCCCCCCCCACCCCCGCCCCACCTTGCCTGGAGAGTCCCATGGATGGAGGAGCCTGGTGGGCTGCAGTCCATGGGGTCACTAGGAGTCGGACATGACTGAGCGTCTTCACTTTCACGCATCGGAGAAGGAAATGGCAACCCACTCCAGTGTTCTTGCCTGGAGAATCCCAAGGACGGCGGAGCCTGGTGGGCTGCTGTCTATGGGCTCGCACAGAGTTGGACACGACTGAAGCGACTTAGCAGCAGCAGCAGCCTCCATTTGTGCCAGTCATGAAAGACTGGGTCAGGAGTGTTCAAGGGGTACACAGTTGCTGCATTTGGGTAAGGAGGGTTAGGCCTTGTCCACGTTTGGGCAGAATCACAGGGCTCCTTCACAGAATCCTCATGACATACCTGGAGACTGGAAATCCTATCTTAGGGAATGGGAAATTTCCTCTTCCTAAAGTTAATGCACACTGTTTTATATTGGCTGCTTTTGAACTGTGGTGTTGGAGAAGACCCTTGAGAGTCCCTTGGACTGCAAGGAGATCCAACGGTCCATTCTAAAGGAGATCAGTCCTGGGTGTTCTTTGGAAGGACTGATGCTGAAGCTGAAACTCTGAAACTCTAATACTTTGGTCACCTCATGCGAAGAGTTGACTCATTGGAAAAGACTCTGATGCTGGGAGGGATTGGGGGTAGGAGGAGAAGGGGACGACAGAGGATGAGATGACTGGATGGCATCACCAACTCTATGGACATGAGTTTGGGTGAACTCCAGGAGTTGGTGATGGACAGGGAGGCCTGGTGTGCTGTAGTTCATGGGGTCGCAAAGAGTCGGACACAACTGAGCGACTGAACTGAACTGAACTGATAAACTAGATATACCAGATTACTGACCAGATAAAATTATTTGATGATTTATATATTACATGAAAACTGTTTGTACTCAGTTGTGTCTGACTCTTTGTGACCCCATGACTGTAGCCCACCAGTTTCCTCTGTCCATGGGATTTCCCAGGCAAGGATACTGGAGTGGGTTGCCATTTCCTCCTCCAGGGACTTGAAAACTATGGTTTATTATAAATAAATGATATAGACATATATATATAAATAGATTTGGTTATATATACATATGGTTAATCCAACCACAACCTTAAGGAAGACCATGGTTTTTCTTCTCTTTATGAGTTCAATTCAGCCCTTGACTAGACGGACCTTAGTTGGCAAAGTAATGTCTCTGCTTTTCAATATGCTATCTAGGTTGGTCATAACTTTTCTTCCAAGGAGTAAGCGTCTTTTAATTTCATGGCTGCAATCACCATCTGCAGTGATTTTGGAGCCCCCAAAAATAAAGTCTGACACTGTTTCCACTGTTTCTCCATCTATTTCCCATGGAGCGATGGGACCAGATGCCATGATCTTCGTTTTCTGAATGTTGAGCTTTAAACCAACTTTTTCACTCTCCTCTTTCACTTTCATCAAGAGGTTTTTTAGTTCTTCTTCACTTTCTGCCATAAGGGTGGTGTCATCTGCATATCTGAGGTGATTGATATTTTTCCTGGCAATCTTGATTCCAGCTTGTGTTTCTTCCAGTCCAGCGTTTCTCATGATGTACTCTGCATAGAAGTTAAATAAGCAGGGTGACAATATATAGCCTTGACGTACTCCTTTTCCTATTTGGAACCAGTCTGTTGTTCCATGTCCAGTTCTAACTGTTGCTTCCTGACCTGCATATAGATTTCTCAAGAGGCAGGTTAGGTGGTCTGGTATTCCCATCTCTTTCAGAATTTTCCACAGTTTATTGTGATCCACACAGTCAAAGGCTTTGGCATAGTCAATAAAGCAGAAATAGATGCTTTTCTGGAACTCTCTTGCTTTTTCGATGATCCACCAGATGTTGGCAATTTAATCTCTGGTTCCTCTGTCTCTTCTAAAACCAGCTTGAACATCTGGAAGTTCATGGTTCATGTATTGCTGAAGCCTGTCTTGGAGAATATTACTTAGTGATCTGTTATCAGCCAGTATGAGGCAAATGGGTACTAAATAAATTTTGAATTGTTATCTCAATATCAAAATTCCCTAAATTCCTTAAAATGAGATCAGTGAAATCTAAGAAGACACTACAGAATAGACTGAGGTGTTTTATAAAAAGTAAACTTGCTTGTCCCATTGGAAGAATTAAGGTTTATTTAGGATAATTTTTTTTTTTTTTTTTTGGCAACTAATCTTTAAGTTGGTGGCCCAGATTGTAAAGAATCCACCTGCAATGCAAGAGACCTGGTTTCAATCCCGGGGTTGGGAAGATCCCTTGGAGTAGGGCATGGCAACCCACTCGTTTTCTTGGCTGAAGAACCCCCATGGATAGAGGAGCTTGGCAGGCTACAGTCCATGGGGTTACAAGGAGTTAGACAAGACTGAGCAACTGAAGCTGTAAGTTAAAGGCATACCTATAAACTAGTAATTTAAATGGCCAAATAGCACTGTTAAATTCTGATTGTCTCTGAAAGCCATCTTTTTTAGACTGATGGTGGTTAATCTCCCTAATGCTGAATTGTTGTCCAGTCATTTGTTTAAAGGTACTGATGGTAGCTATAGAATGATCTCCACACTCAAAGCTGAGACCCAAATTCTGAAATTCAGTTTTTGATTAGCTCTTCTTTGATTCCCCTTCCTATTCCTTCTTTTCTTCATGAAAATTCTGAGACTTCATCTCTCTGCATCTGCGCTATCCCTTCCTTACCCTCAGCATGCCCGCCTGTCATGTCTCTTGTACAGAACATTCCAGAACCATCTACCTAAAATGTGACTTCTACTTTGAAGCTTTCTTCTATAGCAATCGTTTTTCTAAAGTCTCTTTCTCCTGCTTTCTCACCTATTCAAGAGTCATCACAAGATCTACCTTTCCTGATTTCTCACATCCATTTATTCATCAACCTCTTCTTGATTCTGCTTCTTTAAAATTCTTAAAAGCAGGCACACTGGAGTGGGATAAATACATGCTTGTGAATTTCATCTGTGTTTCCACTAGGCCAGTGATCTTAAATAAACAACTTATTGGTATCCTTGGTTTTCTCTTCTATAAAATGGCCATTCTAAGTGTAGCTACCACACAAGGTTATCACAAAGATTAAATGAGTTAATAAATGTAACTTAGGTGGAAAATTCAACTTAAGGCACTATTTCTCAGAGTGAGTTTCAAGAAATATTAGTTTCATAAAGTGTTCTTCAAATAAAAAGGGATTCATGGTTAAATCAATTAATTAAACATTACATTCAATGCCCACTTCTCAGTTAGCCATGATGTACATTAGTATATTAAAGGGTCTCTAAATTCTTGCAGGGAAACAAAACAAAGCAAAACAAAAACGGTTGCCCTGATGTTCATTAAACTTATTAGAACAGAAAGCCTTTGTGTGCATATATAGTAGCTATTTAAAATCTTGCATAACCAGTGATCTGAGGAAGGTGTTTGGAAAAAATGCTGACTTGAACAAGAGCCACAGTTATCATTTTGGAAATTATTTCAGCCTCAGATTTCCAACTTTTTATTTTAAAGAGACTACTATCTCCTAATGTTCAGAGTCATCACAAACTCTCAGAAAAATGAGCCAAATTGTCCTGTGGGAAGCTGTGTCCTAAGGTAGTAAAATGATATGAACTTTCTAAAGCCCATTATTTCTTAACAATTCTTAAAAGATATGAAAATATTTTATCTTTCGTGCAATGCCCAAAATTGCTCAGCTAGCCTGTAACAGGTGTGAAATTTCATTTCAGGAGAAAAGTTCAACATAAAAATATGTAAATATCTGATAAAGAGTGGTAAGAACTCCAAGAGACTCAGGAAGCTCATGCCTGTGATGAAGGCAGACTCAAGATGAGGTTATGGTGCCTAAGTTCCAACACCTGTGTGTGTGTGTGTGTGTGTGTGCGCGCGCGCGCACGTCTCTGTGTGTGTGTGTGTGTGTGCGTTTGTGTGTGTGTGTGTGCACTCAGTTATGTGTGACTCTTTGTGACTGCATGGATTGTAGCCCACCAGGCTCCTCTGTCCATGGAATTTCCAAGAATACTGCAGTGGGTTGCCATTTCCTACTCCAGGGGATCTTCCCGACCCAGGGATTGAACTTGTGTCCCCTGTGTCTCCTGCAATGGCAGGCAGGTTCTTTATGTAAAACACTGTGCCACCTGGAAAGCCCTTCTCTGACCATAAAACTGTTGACTGTACATGAGGTAAAAGAGTAAATGCTGTGGCCGTTCTGCCTCAATGTCGCAGGCTGAATGCAACCAATTTTTGATGACACAGTAGGAATTCCAAAATCATCTTATTTTTCTCTTTTTATAGGAGCAAAAATAAGCCAAGTTCACATTTATTGCTCAAATATAGCCTATTTTTCTCTACCATGACATCCCCTAATTCTTCAAAACACAGGACTTAGCCCTTCTTTTAGAGATAAACTAGCATTTTTCCAATCACTTTACTTATTTCGACTTAGCCCTGCTTGATTTCACTCTAACCAACAGAATCAACTTAACTTCCTTATAGCAGAGTCCAGTTTTTTTTGTTTGTTTGTTTTTAATGTGATAAAAACATGCAGCTGGGAGAGCCAAAGAAAATTACTGTCATATCCATTTTTAACAATTTTTACATTTCTTTTAAAACCAAGGTAGCAAAATACCTTAGCTGTCATTATTAGCTTCTCTAATTTTGGTTTATTTTTCATAGGAGATGAGCAGCCATGCTTCTTTAGAATAAATACGCTGGATTAAAAAAAAAATCACAGAAGGAAGATCTCTGTCTAGTGACATTTAAACTATATGATCATTTCTGTATAGATAAATAATGAAGGCTTTAAACTTCTAAATCTAAAAAATAAGTAATCAAAACAGAAAAACACATCATAATATAAATCTCATTACCTGGAGTATCCAATTTGAGAATAATGGATCTGGAAGAAATTTTAGTGAATAACTTCATTAAATTCCTAATTTTATAAACATGGAACTTGAGAGTCCAAATATTAAGTAACAAAGCACAACCCTATCACAGGATGAGTGAGAACACAGGCTAAAATCAAGTTTCCCAGTTTCCAATGCCACTTTCCACACCACGCAGAGCCTCCCTAGGTCTGTCCTCCAGCAACCTGCAATGTGTGCCTTGAACAACATGAAATCACACCCCTGTCAAATATTTTACAGAGGCCATTTATAAAAATTGTTGACTCTTTGATAAACTAGTTTAAGGATGGGATAATTGAGGAATCTAATTCACAGTTGCCAAGCTTAAAGTGGGTTCCTGCTAGGAGATTTATAGAGCATATGCCACCTGCACTGTCCTTGCAGGTCCCCTTTAAAAAAATAATCAAAGAGGTTAAGATCAGTAGTCTCAAAGGTCTTATGCTGGCTTAATCTGGAAGTCACGTCTGATGTTTGGAATCTTAAAAATATGGTGGTCTGAATGTAGAAAAATACATGTACCAACAGATGCAACAGCTACAAAAGCAGTCAAATGATAATTTAGCACAGTAAAGCTTTGCAGAGTGTCAGAGCAACTTAAGAAATACAGGATAGGAGTGATTTTGAGGAAATCTTAGAAACTCAGTGAGGGTTGGGTTTTGGTCGCATGACAGTAACTTTAGTGCATATTGATAAAAGGCATGGGAAGGTAAAGCACGAGGAGAAAGAACATAGATGTGTTTGCACAGACTCTAAGGTTAAGAGGATGCAAGCCCAGGTGGCATCACTTTTAAGTAAGAACTTCTGCTCTCGGGTGTGTTTGCTACATCTGTAGCAAACTTAATGCAGCCAAGGTATCACTGTGTCAGTTGTGAAGGATGTGAGGTGCATGTTGCAGCAAGAAAGTTTCCTTATTTTCCAAAATAGTCTATATTAAATGATTAAATGTAATTTCTAAAACTGTCATATCAATGATTTAGTTCAGTTCCAAGATGAGACATCACTCTTGCCTGCTGTCTCCCTCAACGTAGAATTCAACAAGTACTCATAGCAGGTTGCTGCATAATTATTTTGCACGAGTTCTTCAAAGAGTGAATAACTAAACAGAGTTTAGTATATCTACACCATAGAATCCGACTTAATACCTAAAAGAGACACAACAACATGGATAAATTTTGAGGGAACTATACTGAGTGAAAAAAAAGTCACAACCAACAGGTTACATACAGTATGATCCCATTCACACAAAATTCTTGAAATGACAAATTCATAAAGATAGAGAATATATTAGTTGTTGCCAGACTGGAGGAATGGGAGGGATGTGTGTGTGGCTATTAAATGGTAACTTGGGATCCTAGTGTTGACAGAAATATTCTATATCTTGACCAGAGTGGTAGATACATAGGCCTACACAGGTCACAAAAATGTATAGACATACCTCACTCCCACACACATATAAGTAAAACAGGAGATATGATCAGGATTGGCAGACTGAATAAATATCAAGAACCTGCTTATGCTATTACACCATAGTATTTCAAAATGTCACCATTCAGTGTAAAACTGAGCAAAGGGGACATGCGCTCTTTATTATTTCCTACAACTGCACATGAATTGACAGTTATTTCAAAATAATGTTTTATTAAAAATGATTTTATAGCAAATAAAATCAATCAAACACTACTAAGATTTAGTATGTTTCTGTGTCCTCATTACATCCCTCTGTCATTTATTTATGGATTTAAGAAAGAACATTATTTTATATCTCAACCCCTGAGTTTATGTACAGTTGCACATTTCTGCAACTTCACTTGGAGATAAGGTCATGACCTCAATAAAATATAATAGGGACTTTGGGAGGAGTCTAGCTTCTGGCTGTTTTCCTTTCTTAGACAGTAGGAGCTTTGAGGAAAGAATTCATGTTAAACATTTGATTCAGTCAACAGATATATTAACTTTTTTCATTTTAGTTTCACACCCTTATCAACTGCTGCTGCTGCGGCTGCTGCTAAGCCGCTTCAGTCGTGTCCAACTCTGTGCGACCCCATAGACAGCAGCCCACCAGGCTCCACCGTCCCTGGGATAATCCAGGCAAGAACACTGGAGTGGGTTGCCATTTACTTCTCCAATGTATGAAAGTGAAAAGTGAAAGGGAAGTCACTCAGTTGTGTCTGACTCTTCGCGACCCCATGGACTGCAGCCCACCAGGCTCCTCCATCCATGGGACTTGCCAGGCAAGAGTACTGGAGTGGGGTGCCATTGCCATCTCCATCTTATCAACTACTGACCTCTAACTACAGCTGGGGGCTACATATTTTATTCTTATATAATAATACTTTTCAGTTATGGTAATTCTCTTGTACATTGCAGATTTAACATAACACTGATGTGTCCACTGAGCTTTTTAAAAGTACCGTAGGATACAAGGTTCACATACATTTTAGTAAATCTACCATAAGAAAATGACTTTAAAATCAGTTATTCCTCTATTCTACATTATCATTTTATGTTTATAACCTTATTGTAACCTTACTGATTCTACTCATCATGTTAAAATTACACTTATTTTACTCTTCCCAAGGTTAAAATAAAGATTAAAATACCATTTATTATCATTTTTATTACTTTATTATCCCCATAAGAGTCTAGAGTCACCATCATCCTTTGCCCTTCTTTGGTATTGGTATAAAGAGGCACTTTCTATTAATTTTTTACGTTATGTCTTTCTTTAGTTGCATTGCCTTTTCCAATTTAACTTCTATAAAGTTTTTTAGCTTTCTTTTCCCTTTCTGTGTCATTTTCATTATTTATCAAAATAACTATCCACTTATGACTTTTCCTATTTTTCATGAATAATGCTAGATTTTTTAGTGCCCTGCTTGCATTTTCCCTGATGAACTATTAAATTCCTTGGACACTATCAGATTGCCACAGGAATCTGTGCCCAACTACATCCAGATAACTGAATCCAGCTTCTCAGTTCTTAATCAGATTAAATCATTTTATGTGGCCTGATTCCATGTGTTCTTAAAATAGCAGCATGATTTTTTCTTACTCTACTGAACAGCCTTGATACATCTATTGTCTATAATTTATTGATGAAATCAAACTCAACTACTAACTAAAATTGATCAACTCTCTTAATCCTTTCTGAATCCTCCTTAATCCTGTCCTGAATCCACCTAATAAAGAATCGACCTGCAATGCAGGAGACCTGGGTTTGATCCCTGGGTTGGGAAGATCCCCTGGAGAAGAGAAAGGCTACCCACTCCAGTATTCTAACCTAGAGAATTCCATGGACTGTATATTCCATGGGGTCCCAAAGAGTCAGACACGACTGAGTGACTTTCACTTTCACTTTTAATCCTTTATTCCTAATTTACTTGGTTTCTACTAATGATAAATATATCTTAGTAAGTCCTTTTAAATACTTTGTGGAACAAAACTCAAACCAAGGAGATGGACAGATATAGCAGAAAGAACCTGCCAAATAATTAAGTAAAATAAGAAAGAAAGTAACTCTCATTTATCAGTTCAGTTCAGTTCAGTCGCTCAGTCGTGTCCAACTCTTTGCGACCCCATGAATCGCAGGATGCCAGGCCTCCCTGTCCACCACCAACTCCCGGGGTTCACTCAAACTCATGTCCATCAAGTTGGGGATGCCATCCAGCCATCTCATCCTCTGTTGTCCCCTTCTCCTCCTGCCTCCAATCCCTCCCAGCATCGGGGTCTTTTCCAGTAAGTCAACTCTTCACATGAGGTGGCCAAAGTACTGGAGTTTCAGCTTCAACATCAGTCCTTCCAATGAACACCCAGGACTGATCTCCTTTATAATGGACTGGTTGGATCTCCTTGCAGTCCAAGGGACTTTCAAGAGTCTTCTCCAACACCATAGTTCAAAAGCATTAATTCTTCGGTGCTCAGCTTTCTTCACAGTCCAACTCTCACATCCATACATGACCACAGGAAAAACCATAGCCTTGACTAGAGGGACCTTTGTTGGCAAAGTAATGTCTCTGCTTTTGAATATGCTCTCTAGGTTGGTCATAACTTTCCTTCCAAGGAGTAAGCATCTTTTAATTTCATGGCTGCAGTCACCATCTGCAGTGATTCTGGAGCCCAAAAAAATAAAGTCTGAGACTGTTTCCACTGTTTCCCCATCTATTTCCCATGAAGTGATGGAACCAGATGCCATGATCTTCGTTTTCTGAATGTTGAGCTTTAAGCCAACTTTTTCACTCTCCTCTTTCACTTTCATCAATAGGCTTTTTAGTTCCTCTTCACTTTCTGCCATAATGTCGGTATCATCTGCACATCTGAGGATATTGATATTTCTCCCGGCAATCTTGATTCCAGCTTGTGTTTTTTCCAGTCCAGTGTTTCTCATGATATACTCTGCATGTAAGTTAAATAAGCAGGGTGACAATATACAGCCTCGACATACTCCTTTTCCTATTTGGAACCAGTTTGTTGTTCCATGTCCAGTTCTAACTGTTGCTTCCTGGCCTGCATATAGGTTTCTCAAGAGGCAGGTCAGGTGGTCTAGTATTCCTCTCTTTCAGTATTTTCCACAGTTTATTGTGACCCACACAGTCAAAGGCTTTGGCATAGTCAATAAAGCAGAAATAGATATTTTTCTGGAACTCTCTTGCTTTTTTGATGATCCAGCAGATGTTGGCAATTTGATCTCTGGTTCCTCTGCCTTTTCTAAAACCAGCTTGAACATCTGGAAGTTCGTGGTTCACACATTGCTGAAACCTGGCTTGGAGAATTTTAAGCATTACTTTACTAAAGTGCGAGATGAGTGCAATTGTGCAGTAGTATTCTTTGGCATGGTCTTTCTTTGGGATTGGAATGAAACGGCTTCTACTAAATAATGAAAGGATCTCTTCTCTAACCAATCTACCCTTTGCCACCCAAAATGTGTCCCTGAAGTTTAAAGTTGAGAATATCTTCATGGAAAAGCTCACTATAGCCTAAAAAACATCAGCTTGTGTTCTAATAGTTTTTGAAACCTTGTAAAATTTGGCTGCAAAAAAAAAGACATCTTTCTCCACTCCCCACACTATTCTCTCTTCAGATAGCCCTCTGTCCCAGCAGCTCAGGATCACACTCAGTTCCCTAAAGAAACTGTGACCCTATCCACTCTCTATGAAAACCTAATCAACACTCCTCATCTCCATCAATGCACCTACAACTGACATTGTGTAGGCGGGATAGGCCTACAGATGTGTACCTCTAACTTAGGGATGTTGTTGGGGCCTGAATCTGTAACACCACTAAATAATTTCAGCACCTTGTAAAGCAATTGAACATTGGAGGCACTTTATTCTGAAATGAATGGATAGATAAATAAATGGAAGGAAGGATGGATGGATGAAAGTATATATGGATGTTTTTTCCACAGCCTATGAATTGTTCCTACCATTTCTGGCCACCAAAGTAATCGAAGATCCAGTTTGAATTCAACACATTTTATCCAGTCACTGTAGTTGGAGATAATCATTACATATTTTAATTTATAGTTTGTTCCTTAATCTGTACCTTATAATTATGCTTTTATTATAATTATTGAAGTGCACAGTTGCCTTTAATTGATTGCAAATCATTTGCTACCTGGGAGTTTATTGAACTTTGTGTTCCTCAATGGCTTAACATTCGGCCTGGCAGGGAGCAGTCACTGAATAATCTGTGCAAAAGACTACATGATAATCAATAATCTTGGAACAGTGTTCCATAGTAAATCAGTATTTAGAAAATATCAGAATAGTGTTCATGACAAAAATTAACAAATATTAATACTTACTGAACCCCTATTCTGTGCAAATAAGAACGTAGTTAAACTTCAATTACCTTGACTTTGCTTCATGTGTCAAAAACAGGAATTTACTAAATGTTTATTTTCTCATAAACAACAAAATAATCATTGATCCCAAAATGACTAATTTTGAAAAGAACAAATTTGTGTCTGGTGAATGAAAATATCGTTTTGTATATTTATGTCAATATAATATATTTATATATTATGTCATACATATGTCAACAAGTTTTGACAATCATGTTGTTACAAGGAAAGGAAGCCAAGTCTTGTACGAATAGAATGTAAAGACAAGAACTATGGCGGCATTTAAAGTCCTATTGGAACATAGTCAAGGGTCTCAGAAAATTGACTTCACATTTATACTTTGTAGGATGGGAAGAGCTATTTATAATGCTAGTCTCATAGGGTGAATGATCTTTTATATGCACTGACAATCATATGAAAGCATTTTCAAATGCTGGCAACTTAGCAATGGGGAAACAGAGGCAAAGAGAAAATGCATGATTTCTAAGAGTCACAGCAAATAAAGGGTCAAGCGTACCCTTGAACATTGTTTCCACTCCATTCACTCTATCCTCTAATTCAAGGTAATTTCAATATTTTTCATTATAGAAAAGCTGTTCATCTATGACATTAGGGAATCTAATGATGTTGGTTAAAAACTTTTGATGTCTATCCAAAGCAATATAACCATGGAACAAATAAAGTGACTCAGAAATTCTCTCTTTCTGCATTTCAAGCAAGCTGAGGAACCCCCTGGTATAACAAGTATTTGGCCATTGACAGGTAAAGATATATACTCAATTAAAAGATGATCTTATAAATACTACACTGTAAGTACATAAGAATTCTGTTGTTGTTCAGTCACTAAGTCCTGATCATCTCTTTCTGACCCCATGTACTGCAGCTTACCAGGCTCCTCTGTCCTCCACTATCTCCCAGAGTTTGCTCAGATTCATATCCATTGAGTCATTTATGCTATCTAAACATCTCAAGAAAGACAGATTTAATTGGGCTAAATTCTACCAGAAAGTTTTCTCAAGTTTCTGGCTGTCCCCAGTGCATTGACTCATGGAACCCACTTTTTTTTTCATACAAAAATAGACATCTGGGGTTTGTTATACAGGCACACGCAAGTTATAATGTATGCACCTCTTTTTACAATTACTCCCTACTCAGAACATCAAGATAAAAGCAGAAAAGACTTTTCATGTATGGAGTTTCAGATTGCAATACCCATTAAGAGTCCCCTGCAATAGGCTAGTTATCCTGGAAAAATAAAACAAAGTTATTATATCATATTCTTTTAACACTGAATATGCAGCAGGCAGTATTCCAGGATCTTTGTTTATGCAATGTCCTTAAATTATCTCAACAACTCTATGAAGCAGTTATGATTGTTTCATGTAGACAAAGACTCTGAGACTAAAAGAGGTAAAATAGCATGTGCAAGGCTCAGTAATGGAAGGTTAAAACACAAAAACCTTCTTTCTGACTTTGAGGTCTTGTTCTTGACCCCTATATGCCAATGCATTTAATCTTCATAACAGACCTATCTATTATCCCCACTTAACAGATGAGAAAAATGAGGGTCAGAATTCGATACCTGTTCAAGAGTTACTTTCTTCTATGGAGTGACTCACACAAAATTAAATGAAGCCCTTCTCCCTCAAATCACATTTCCAATTGACACCATGCTGCTAACAACTGTGGTGGAAACACCCTTATGAAGTCATTGTCTTTTGACATTTGTATTACTTTTCAAACTATTTATTTGAACTAAAGTTAAGAAAATAAAATAACAAAACAAGCAAAAAATATGTCTCAAATTCTTACAGTAATCTAGAAAGAGTAGCTCTGGTTGGAAGTACAAAAACAAAGTCCTCAGTTATTTTAGGCCCATCCAGTAAACTCCATACGCCTTCTCCCTGTGGACTCGAAGCAGCATATGGCTGTTCTTTTTACAGTTCAGGCCCCACCGTTTTCTCCGAACCTCTAGGTTATGATGTTTTGTAATCACTAATAAGGACCACCTGCCTCTTGAGAGATTCAGTCTCACCAAACGGAGAAGCCTAATTGTTCAAATTCACTGTCAGGTAGACAATATGCCCTTCATGGGTAGACTGAGATTACGGAATAAAAAACCGAAATCATAATGAACAATTCTACTAATTGATTGTAATTGCTAAGTTAAGAACATATGTTGCTGCTGCTGCTAAGTCACTTCAGTCGTATCCGACTCTGTGTGACCCCATAGATGGCAGCCCACCAGGCTCCCCCATCTTCCATTAAAAAAAAAATACTTGGAACAATACAGATAATGCTTTCGAGGAAACAAAAGCTTCATAATTTTCCAGGGGAAAAAAAAAGAATAAACTACTTGTTTTAAAATTTATTTTACTTCACTAAGATATATTCAGGACAAATTTATTGGACTCATATACGCTTAATCATACACCCTCTATGTACAAACTTATCCTATGGCTGAGTTCAGTGAGAAAAACGGGCTGCTTTTTTTTTTAAAAAATATAAATTTATTAAAATAAGTCAAATTCAATCCAATGCTTATCATTGAAAGTATGAAATCCACTGCAAATTTGATTTAAGAGGACAAGGGGAGAGGGAGTGCTTGAAGAGTGCTCTCCCCTGCCCTCATCAGAACCCCCATCAGCAATCAGGCCAGGTTAGAAGCCTGTGTTTGGCTGTAAGTGGAAAACCACAGACATACGTTCATTTGTGTTCCTGCCTCACGGCACAAGAATTGTTGATTTGAGGGTCTTTCTATCCTTCCAGTCTGTGGGAGCCCTGAGAGCAGGGTCCACATTTTCACTCTAATTCCAACTTTCAGCATGGAGTATGTGCATAGAATGAATGTATTCAATCCATTCCAAATGACTGCCTAGGTGATAATATCTAGCCACACCCTATCCTAGGAAAAGCAACTACATATTTATATTAAATAAAGTTTACTTTGTAATGCAGAGAGATTTGCTGAAGCATTAAGGTCAATATTAAAGGCAGGCAATAGGCTATAGGGACAAATGGTCTCCATTTATTTATTTATTTTTAATTGATAGATAATTGCTTTACAATGTTGTGTTGATTTCTGCTGTACAACAGTGTGAATCAGCTGTGAGTAAACATATATATATCCTCCTTCTTGAGCCTCCCTCCCATCTCCACCACCTCACCCATTTAGGTCAACACAGAGTACTAAGCTGAGCTCCCTGCGCCATACGGCAGTTTCTCACTAGCTAAAATGGTCCCCATTTTAAGTGAACAGATTCTGAACTTGTTAAAGCAAACAAGTGCCTCTTTCAACAGGACCTTCACTTCTCTACTCACCACACTCATCCTCAGATCTTCTCTTGACCACACGGTATCATGAGACATTGGATTAGTAATAGGTACTTTGCCAACTAAGGTCCGTCTAGTCAAGGCTATGGTTTTTCCTGTGGTCATGTATGGATGTGAGAGTTGGACTGTGAAGAAGGCTGAGCACTGAAGAATTGATGCTTTTGAACTGTGGTGTTAGAGAAGACTCTTGAGAGTCCCTTGGACTGCAAGGAGATCCAACCAGTCCATTCTGAAGGAGATCAGTCCTGGGATTTCTTTGGAAGGAATGATGCTAAAGCTGAAACTCCAGTACTTTGGCCACCTCATGTGAAGAGTTGACTCATTGGAAAAGACTCTGATGCTGGGAGGGATTGGGGGCAGGAGGAGAAGGGGATGACCGAGGATGAGATGGCTGGATGGCATCACTGACTCGATGGATGTGAGTCTGAGTGAACTCCGGGAGATAGTGATGGACAGGGAGGCCTGGCGTGCTGAGATTCATGGGGTCGCAAAGAGTCGGACACAACTGAGTGGCTGAACTGAACTGAACTGAACACTTATGGGCATCATACGTGCCAAGCTCTGGACTAACTGCTTTATTGTATGATTTCATTTAATTCTTATAACAACCATCTAAGGTAAGTGCTATTAATGCTTCCACTTTATAAAAGACAAAACTGAGGCAAAGCATTTGTTTAGTGTCCTCCCTGAGATCGGGGGCTTCCCTGATGGCTCGGTGGGTAAAGAATCCGCCTGCAATGCAGGAGACATAGAAGACACGGGTTCAATCCCTGTGTCGGGAGGATCCCCAGGAGGAGGAAATTCGCTGGGTCAGGAGGATCCCCAGGAGGAAGAAATGGCAACTCACTCCAGTATTCTATTTTTTCCCCCCTGCGGACGGTGGAGACTGGCAGGCTACAGTCCACAGGGTCGCAAAGAGTTGGACACAACTGAGCAACTAAGCACACACACACTGCCTGAGATCTAAGCAGAACTGGAGCAAACCCGTCACTTTCCAAGCAACTCCTACTGCACCTTCAAACAGATGAGTAATCCAGTTTCCAAAGGGAAATAGTCATTTTGTTTGTTCTGATAAAATTCAGAATTCAACCCTGGACGTACAACCTCTCTTTACAATCTAATTGACTCTATTTTCTTCTGAGAGTTGATTCTCTCTGTTTCAGTAAAGCTGGCATGGCTATTTAGTCATAAACAATCATAATCATGCATGAGAAATAATTCTCACAAATTGTTTTGATATATTTTATGAGCAACAACACAATAATAAACATAAAACTTTTCATGCACCATAAATGTACATAAAAGAGCAGCTTGAGATTCAACATAAAGTTTTATAATAAGCATATATATGGTGAGAGACGTGTGTGAGCATGTCTACTGTGTACAGTTGTTTTAGGTATCTTGGTATTATATATATATGTGTGTGGATTTTTCAACCATTAAACTTTGTTATTCAAATCCGTAATCATAAGACTATAGTAAACAGGTTGGCATTTATAAAAGTCAGATAAAAAGAAGCTTCCCCATTTTAACCCTTAGCAAATTTTCTTTGTTGTGTTCAATTATTTGATTTCAGAGAGGTCTGCTGTCAAAAGGACTTTTGCCAAGAAACTATAGATGTCCAGGTTAGTATCAATAACCTGTAGAGTTATCAAAGTTTTGTTTGGGTAAATGTTAACTTGGGTTGCAGGAAGATGGAAGTTTCATCAGGTTCCTAGAGGCAGTAAGCTGTAGATATGTGGTCTTACATAATATAACAATAGTTGCAAAATAAGTTGTCTTTGCGCATTATTGAATGGAGAACTGTGATAATTATCAGGAAGTCAAACATAGACAATAAATCATAAATATCCTAATTTGTTTTTCTTATTATCTGCTTTGGTGAGAATTGTGGTAACTGTTGCTGTATAAACATAGCATTTCAGGGGCTATATTTGGACATTGAGAAGTGAAAGATGTATTAAAAACACCACACTAAATTGATATTCTCTGAATGGGTTCAGACATAAGAAAGCACACACACGTGTAACACACCCACAGACTAGAATGATCTCTCTCCCCACCCTCATGAATGACATACATCACTACCTTCCAGCTAGGATAAGCTGTAGCTAGGAAAGGACCTTAATTATTCATTTAAGAAATGAACTCAACTCTCACAGTGTTATGGTAGCTTTGACAATCAAGAAGAATAGAGGCTCTTATTAGAAGAAAGAGTGAAATACTATGACAAAAGAACCATAGAATAATATGCTTCTAGTTTTATTTGACACATTGTAAAGGCTCCTTACTGCCTACACAGGAAACACCGCTGTTGTAGTGATTCCTCGGCCACTCAGCCCCTGTAAACAGCCCAGTGTTACAGACGGATACGCGAATGTATTACGGACATCGATGTTCATGTATGAAGGAACTCTGACTCTCAGCTGAGACTCCCAGGCACACTCCTTATTTCTCTGTACCGGAAGGAGTCAGTGTGCATGGATATGGCATTCCAGTCTCTTAAATCTGAAATAACTCCTTACCCAGAGGTAAGCAGACGGTTCTCCAACACCTCTACACCCCTGCCACGCAGCCACCACCAGTCCTATACCTTGGGACTTTCTGGGCCTCCGCATACACCACGTTCAGGATTAGCTTCCTGCTCCAGAGCCCCTTCTGATTAGTGGGTGCTGGTACCAGACACCACTCCCCAGGGTCCTCAAAGACCCCGTTCCCTAGGATAGTCCCTCTGGACGGCTGCCTGCCCACCATACACATCTGCTAGAGTTTCTCCTGCTGCTTCCATCCACATGCCATCCCCACCAGGTCCCAGCAGGAGAAGACAGAGCCCAGGGCGTTGGTACAGCATGGCACTTGGCATGCAGATGCCAAATGCCTTTGGCACCATCCCACCTGGGACCCAAGTGGGACCTCTCAGGGTGGGACCCACCCTGGGACCTTGCTTCCATCTGGTCTCCAAGTTTTCCTCACATGGCTACTTGTAGGAACAACAAAATCTGTGGACCTTGATGACTTTCCAGGAGATGGGGATGGCAGGCAGCCTTATGGATTGTTAAAAGATCTGAACATCTCTTTTGGGTACATTAACTTTCTCTGGTGTTGTGATTCAAAAAGGTAATATAAATGAGGACCCTGATTCACTTCCATCCATCAGATGTAGCCATAGATCTCAACTTATGATATGGCAAAGGTGAGATACTTATCTTTAAGCACCAACTTGGTCATTCACGGCACACTCCCCAACATCCACACGTACACATACATACACACATACACATACATACACACATACACATACATACACACATACACATATGCACACACATACACATATGTCCACACATACTGTATAAACATTTGAACATGTGATTCTTTCAGAAAAGTGTAAAATTTCCAAAGTGTTTATATAGTCACTTAAAAGGAAATGAGATTTTCATTAAACCCTTACAGATACCAGATTTCTCCAGAGACACTTAAGATTTCCCAAGGCATTTTAAGGTTGAGGAAGGATCAAATCATACATTTTCTAAAAGTCAGCTTATAAGAAAATCAATTCTAATGAATAGTATATTGATATAATACACTTAAAAGTAAAGCATCGCTCCTTGAGAACCATAAACATAAATGTAAGCTCATACTGATACTTGCTTTTAGATGAAGCTGATTGGTCCAGTGCCCAATGATTTTGTATTCTGTACTTTTGTTGGTTATTTGGTACTGGAAGATGTCATAACGACCAGGAGCATCTCCATTTTCATTAAAAGTGACCGGTGTACCAGCACTACCTGTAAATGTTTAGAAAACAATGTTAATAACTTTCCAGTGAGATAGCCTACTGGGCTTATTTTTCCCTAAGAAAAAAATAGTAGATAAAAATATATTGTGCATAGTAAGAGATATGAAGATTACAATCCATACAAGGTCATTCTTGATAGCATAGTATCTCTGACATGAAAAGAAGCCCAGACGTACATTCAAGAAGACCTGCCTCATTACACACATTAGGAAGTAAATGATGAGCATCCAAGTTAGGCAATGTATATAACAGTTAAATAAATAAAAGTTGATAGGCTAGATAGCTAATACCAGCTACAGAGAATGGCAGTTAATAGAGAAGAGTGTAAATTCCTCGAAGCATAACAGCTATTGTACAATATAAACTATGATCAGTAACTCAAAATGTGGCAGGGGAACGTCCCAGACAGATTCCCTAGAGTTTTACTTTATTTGGACTTGAAGGCCATCTGGATCGATAGCCGCATTCAATGTTTCTTCTTGGCTTCCCTGGTGGTCCAGTGGTTCCATGCTTCCAATGCAGGGGGTGTGGGTTCGATCCCTGGTCTGGTAACTAAGATTCCACGTGCTATGCAATGTGGCCAAATAAAATAATAATAATAACAATATCACTTCTAAGATGCTGCTTTTGCTACCTCTGCCCAAGAATTTATCAACATGGGCTACTGTTTGGACCCTCCTGGAGAATCCCATGGGCGGAGGAGCCTGGTGAGCTGCAGTCCATGGGGTCGCGAAGAGTCGGACACGACTGAGCGACTTGACTTTCACTTTTCACTTTCATGCATTGGAGAAGGAAATGGCAACCCACTCCAGTGTTCTTGCCTGGAGAATCCCAGGGACAGGGGAGCCTGGTGGGCTGCCGTCTATGGGGTCGCACAGAGTCGGACACGACTGAAGCAACTTAGCAGCAGCAGCAGCAGCAGTGGGCAAGACAGTGATCACTGAGAAGTCCTGCCTCTGCTCAATCACAAAAGATCCCCCAATTCACTGTGATAGTGTAATAGTGATGGGGTGGCAGGATGCAAGAAAAGTCAGCTTTTCTAAACTACCATTTCTCTCAGAAGCTTTAATCTTTTTCTCTTAATAGCTTCTGTTCACTTTTACTTTCCCTCGTCAACTTTTACATAATCACAGGATTTCTCTCTCTCCTTTTGTTTTTGCTATTTTCCTCTAATTTAAGCTTTCAAAAAAACATACAAATATCATTTTTTATTTGGAGGAAAATTGCTTTACAATGTTGTGTTGGTTTCTGCCATACAACAATGTGAATCAGCCATGATTATACATATACCCCCTCACTTTTGAGCTTCCCTCCTCCCCTCATTCAACCCCTCTAGGTCATCACAGAGCACCAGGCTGGGCTTCCTGTGTTATATTCAACTTCTCTCCAGCTATCTCTTTTATGCATGGTAGTGTATGTATCTTGATGTTTTAGATTTATAAACTAATTGTATATAAATATCATAAAAACATCCCATCCCAAGACCAAATCTCCTTTTAGTGTAGAGATAGTAACACAATTGATTGGAGGCAACAAATTTAGTTAAAAATTAATATATATTAATAACGCTGGAACTATTTAGTCTTATCAGTTCCCAAAGATCTGAAACCACAGCTCTCCCTCAAACTGATTTTCCCCTCCATTCTTTGTTAAGAAAATCTTAACTTCAACAATAATCACAGGTTTTCAGGATAGAAAACGATCTCGACACCTAATGTTTTCTTGTTCCATCTATAGCCTCAATATCTACATAGAACTTCCTTTTCTCTAACAGTCTTTAGATATTGCTCCCATCCCACCTCTGTTATCTTCTTGCCTTATATTTTGCTATCTTGACAAATTCGCCTAAACATTAATCTATTTCCTTTGTGCCTGTCTTGTCTGCATGTTCCATTTCCTGAATTTCTTCTTCCCTATACCAGGTTTAGTTTCTATACTATTCAAGAAATTGTCCCCTACTTGCTTTCTTTTCCATTTTGTACTCTCCGAAAATATATGTACTATTAATACTTATACATTCAACTCTATATAGTTCCATCTTATAATGAATTTCTTATTCCAGGGGTCCCCCATCTCTGGGATCTAACGTCTAATGATCTGAGGTGGAACTGATATAATAGTAATAGAAATAAAGAGCACAGTAAATGTAATGTGCTTGAATCATCCAAAATCCATTTGCCCCACCAATCCAGAGTCCATGGAAAGACTGTCTTCCAAGAAACTGGTCCCTGGTGACAGAAAGGTTGGGGACCACTATCTTATTCTACTTGTGGAGTTTTTAAAGAAAACTAAAAATCACAAAAGTCTAAAACATTTAAGTTATCAAACAAAATGATGACCTAAAACAGTAACTTGCAAATAAATAAAATCAGAATCACACAGCAGCATTTAGGACACTTTCCTCCTATTTCAAGGAGAGAAATCTAATAGCCTCTTTTCTCTAATTGTTCAGTCACTCAGTCGTGTCTGACTCTTTGCAGCCTCATAGACTGCAGCACACCAGGCTTCCATTTACTTTACTATCTGCTGGAGTTTTCTCAGACTCAAGTCCTTTGAGTTGATGATGCCATCCAACTATCTCATCTTCTGTTGCCCTCTTCTCCTGCCTTCAATCTTTCCCAGCATCAGGGTCTTTTCCAATGAGTCAGTTCTTCACATCAGGTGGCCAAAGTATTGGAGATTCAGCTTCAGCATCAGTCCTTCCAATAAATATTCAGGGTTTATTTCCTTTAGTATTGACTGATTTGATCTTGTCATCCAAGGGGTTCTCGTGAGTCTTTGCCAGCACCAAAGTTTGAAGGCATCAATTGCTCGGCACTCAGCCTTTTTTTATTGTCCAGCTCTCAAATCTGTACATGACTACTGGGAAAACCATAGCTTTGACTCTATGGACTTCTGTCATCAAAATGATGTCTCTGGTTTTTAATACACTATCTAAGTTTGTCATAGCTTTCCTTCCAAGGAGCAAACGTCTTTTAATTTCATGGCCGCAGTCACTGTCTGCAGTGATTTTGGAGCCCAAGAAATAAAATCTGACACTGTTTTCACTTTTTCCCCTTCTACTTGCCATGAAGTAATGGGACCAGATGTCATGATCTTAGCTTTTTGAATGGAGTTTAAGCCAGCTTTTTCACTAACTTCTTTCACTTTCATCAAGAAGCGCTTTAGTTCCTCTTTGCTTTCTGCCATTGTTAGTTACTCAGTGGTGTCTGACTCTTTGTGACCCCATGAACTGTAGTCTGCCGGGCTCCTCTGTTCAAGGGATTCTCCAGTCAAGAATACTGGAGAGGGCTGCCATTCCCTTCTCCAGGGGATCTTCCTGAGGAATCAAACCCTGATCTCCCGCACTGCTGGCAGATTCTTTACTATCTGAGCTACCACTAAGGTAGTAAGACTTTCTGCCATTAGAGTGGTATTATTTGCATATCTGAGGTTGTTGATATTTCTCCTGGTAATCTTGATTATAGCTTGTAACTCATCCAACCTGGCTTTTCTCATGATGTACTCTGTATATAAGTTAAATAAGCAGGGTGATGGTATACAGCCTTGATGTAATCCTTTTCCATTTTGAACCAGTCCATTGTTCCATGTCTGGTTCTAACTATTGCTTCTTGACCTGCATACAAGTTTCTCAGGAGACAGGTAAAGTGGTCTGGTATTCCCGTGTCTTTAAAAATTTTCCAGTTTGTTGGGCTTCCTTGGTGGCTCAGATTACAGTAAAGAATCCACCTGCAATGAAGGAGATGCGGGTTTGATCCCTAGGTCAGGAAGATTCCCTGCAGAAGGAAATGGCTATCCACTCCAGTATTCTTGCCTGGAGAGTTTCAATTCATTTTCTGTTCTCTGGAATCTTCTTAAAATTTGAACACAGTGTGAAATCTTGGATGAGATACCTGGTATCTACAAACACTGTTAAGGGCACAAGAGATTGGCACAGCATGGAGGAAAGAGCACTGTTATGAGAGACGAGGGCTGCTTATTCATGCTCACTTTGCTTCTGCATGTATTTTCACAACTTCTGTATATCTCTTTTCTTCAGTTGTCACATAGGGACTTAACAACAAAGATGAACATATTTAGACGTCTCAAAAATCTATATGCATTTAAATTATTCTTATTAGTTCACATGGGAAATAACTTTAAATATAAATCAAGAAATAGGGAATTGGGGAATAAAACAGGAGCTCTCCTATCTCTTAGCTCTTCATTAGATACACAAGTGGAAACCCCTGTGCCACAACTGATCAAAATATTTTCTTACTCTTAGTGACCCTGAGCAGTTGTTGCTGTTGTTTTTATTCAAGTCCAAATCTTCTGAGACCCCATGGACTGGAGCCCACCAGGCTTCTCTGTCCATGGGATTTCCTAGTCAATAATACTGGAGTGGGTAGCAATTTCCTCTTCCAGGGATCTTCCCAACCCAGGGACTAAACCTGCGTCTCCTCCATTGGCAAGTGGATTCTTTACCACTCAGTCACCAGGCAAGCCCCAATCCTGAGCAGGCTAACTAAAATGGGAGCAATAATAATACTTTTCTCATAGAGTTGTTATGAAACTTAAACCAATACTTTTCAAGTACAAAGAACAATGCAGATGGTAATTAAATATTATGATAATAATGATGACGATTCACCCCATATGTATTCTCAGCAGACACCAATGCAGAGTAATAGATAGGATAATGAAAATCCTTTAAGTAATATTTAGACAATGGATTATGGAAATCCAATGGGTAAGATATTACCAGATGACAATATATATATGTAAATATATGTGTGTACGGAGAAGGCAATGGCATCCCACTCCAGGACTTTTGCCTGGAAACTCCCATGGACGGAGGAGCCTGGTAGGCTGCATATGTATATATATATATACAAGTTATGAATTTCACATTAATATCATCAAGTCCTGACATTTATATACAACTTTAAAATTCTGATATCATACACTCTGTGAATAAAGAAATATTTATTTTTTTCTAACTTTCCCAATATTGTCATATTCCTCACTTAATAGCTCTTTATCTCCTACAACAGCCTCCCAATGTTTTAGGAGAATGTCACTTGTGTAACATATTCTCATGAATATACTCTGAGTTATGTATAATTCCTAGTGTGCCAGCTGTTTCCATATCTCTTTTTCCAACTTGGAAAAGTATATTGGAAGTCAAGTGAATTAGAACTATATTATCATAAAAATAATTGCCCAACTTAGATTGTTGTTGCTTAGTCACTAAGTTGTACCCTACAGACTATATAGTCTGCAGGCCCCTCTGTCCATGGGATTTCCCAGGCAAGAATATTAGAGTGGGTTGCCATTTCTCTCTGGATCTTCCCAATCCAGGATTGAACCTGTGTCTCCTGCATAGGCAGGCAGGTTGTTTACCACTGAGCCACCAAACTTAGATAATTCAACCATGGAGGTCAGGAAGCAACAGTTAGAACTGGACGTGGAACAACAGACTGGTTCCAGATAGAAAAAGGGGTATGTCAAGGCTGTATATTGTCACCCTGCTTACTGAACTTATATGCAGAGTACATCATGAGAAATGCTGGGCTAGAAGAAACATAAGCTGGAATCAAGATTACCAGGAGAAATATCAATAACCTCAGATATGCAGATGATACCACCCTTATGGCAGAAAGTGAAGAGGAACTAAAAAGCTGCTTAATGAAAGTGAAAGAGGAGGGTGAAAAAGTTGGCTTAAAGCTCAGCATTCAGAAAACTAAGATCATGGCATCCGGTCCCATCACTTCATGGCAAATAGATGGGGAAACAGTAGAAACAGTGTCAGACTTCATTTTTTTTTTTTTTTGGCTCCAAAATCACCACAGATGGTGATTGCAGCCATGAAATTAAAAGACACTTACTCCTTGGAAGGAAAGCTATGACCAACCAAGATAGCATATTCAAAAGCAGAGACATTACTTTGCCAACAAAGGTCCATCTAGTCAAGGCTATGGTTTTTCCAGTGGTCATGTATGGATGTGAGAGTCGGATTGTGAAGAAAGCTGAGCACCGAAGAATTGATGCTTTTGAACTGTGGTGTTGGAGAAGACTCTTGAGAGTCCCTTGGACTGCAAGGAGATCCAGTCAGTCCATCCTAAAGGAGATCAGTCCTGGGTGTTTATTGGAAAAACTGATGCTAAAGCTGAAACTCCAATACTCTATCCACCTCATGCAAAGAGGTGCTTCATTGGAAAAGACTCTGATGCTGGGAAGGATTGGGGGCAGGAGGCGAAGGGGACGACAGAGGATGAGATCGCTGAATGGCATCACCGACTCGATGGACATGAGTCTGAGTGAACTCCAGGAGTTGGTGATGGACAGGGAAGCCTGGCGTGCTGCGATTCATGGGGTCACAGAGAGTTGGACACGACTGAGCGACTGAACTGAATTGAACTGATAACAAGTTGTACTAAATTTGGCATTTCATGAAGAGGCAGTATACTAAATTATAAACACTATAAATAAGTAAATATATTCATATACACTAAATTATAATATACTAGAAATGTGAGTTTGGGAGCCAGATCATTGGATTCCAACCCCAGCACTGACACTTATTAGACAGATGATCTCAGGTAAGTTACTTTATCTCCCAGTACCTCATTCAGCTCATTTTTAAAATGGACTAATTTTATTTCCCACCTCAGAGGGATATGTTAGGATTAAACAAATCAATACGCAAGAAATATTCAGTAAATAGTAAGCATTATACAAATATTAGCTATTATTTTCCTTATTGTTTTATGTTTTATGGCAGTGCTGTGTTTGAGATCCAGGGTCTATATGTGAACAGAAAACTCAGTGAGCTTGTATGGCTTATCTGAAGTCACCCTTTCTAATTTTCGTTCTCCTCTTCCAACACAAGGTCACATATACTTAAAATCTAGTTTTTTAAGTTCATCATACTCTTTCTCACCATCCTGTTTTACACATGTTATTTTCTATAAGTTTTTTTACTCCTTTATTCTAACTATTCTTCTCTATATATTTCCTTCAAGATGTGTATTAAAGTCACGCCTGTAAGGAAACTTATCTTCAAAACCTGGAGCAGGGGTCCAAGGCTTCTTCATGTTCTGTCCGGGTCTCTCACGGCACTACCATCACTACCATCCATACACTTGTACAATCATCCCCTTCCCTAATCAAAATATCCATCCAACAGATATTCATTGAGAGCTTATTATGTGCTCAATACTGGGTGGATCCTCTGCCTTCCTCGCAAAACTGCAGTCTCCTTAATAAAGGCAGATTGCATCTCTTATTGTGGGCAATGTACCAAAGACTGTTCAATTTTTAGTATGCAAACAATAAATTACATGAAAGAAGCACCCACTAATGATCCCAAACAAATCCATGTTCACCCCCTTTGTAACATTATAACTTCACTTACATCATCTTTCATTTTTTTATAGTAACAAATGAAGGGACCAAATCAGTCCCTTTTTCACTGTCATTGGTGTAGTGTTAGAAACTTCTTTTGCAACTTGTTTTATTAACCTGATTTCTGATATTGGGCTAGATTTGCAGTTGAACTACTTCAACCCTTTCAGCCAAGAACTGATTCAATTCATATTGGTTTATTTCAAATAATCGTGCTGGTACTATGGTCCATATAACAAAGAGCACCCTAGAGTAGCCATGAGGGGCTATGGTGGTGGTGGTTTAGTCGCTCAGTTGTGTCCGACTCTTTGCAACCCCAAGGATGGTAGCACACCAGGCTCCTCCATCCATGGGATATCCCTGGCAAGAATAGCGGAGTGTGCTGCCAGTCCCTTCTCCAGGGGATCTTTCTAACTCAGGGATTAAACCCGGGTCTCCTGTATTACAAGAAGCCTCCTGCATTTCTGGAGGATTCTTTACTGACTGTGCCACCAGGGAAGCCAGGAGGGGCTATGTTGTTTACTAATTTCTACAAGTAGAAATTTAAAAGTTCATCTTTAGTACTGAGACTGGGCACCTTCAAAAACAGAATTAAGTGGGATTTTGTCCAGAAAAAAAAATCTTGATAGTATAAAATTTTCAATATATCCATCAATGTATTATGTTTTACTAAAAACACAAGAAATACAAATATTTTTAGGCTAAACTCATACATATATAGTAAACTATGCTCTAGGAAATTTTCCTGTGTTTCTTTCCATCCTAGACTTTATTTCAGAAATTTTGAAGTGCACCAATTTTTTACATACCCTTCAGTCAATGTGGGCTAGTGGAGAAATGAAACCAAAGAACATGGAGGCTGAGGGAACTTTTACTAGTCAGATACTGCTCTCAGAGTCTCTATATCACCTTGGATATTTTCTGCATGAAAATGCATAGAGAAAACTTTACTTTGATTACTAGGCAAGTCACACTCCAATGTGCTTTTGTAAGACAAATGATCCAACCAATGAAGATTTTATTTGAAAATGTTGTTTCTGTTGAATATTGTTCTGGGGAAGAGTATGCACTTGGGATTTGGAAACTGGGGTTTGATTTCTCACTTTGCCAGTTACCTGTGTGATCCAGGCAAGCTATTCTCCCAAAACCTGTTCTGTCAATTGTCAAGAGAACATTATAACCCCAGCCCTCCTGGGCTGTTACAAGGGTTACATAAGATGATGCACTTAAAGCACTTAATGTGTGACTGGCACACAACAGGTATGCAGTAGATGAAAGCTATCATATTATCCATTCCTTTGCTTACACTTATGCTCCCTTGGTCTACATTTTCTTATTTCCACAATGCAAAAAGCAATGCAAGAGTAATTCATTCACCTTTATGTGTATACATTATAAATATATTTATAAGTATAAGCCACTCAGTGTATAGTATAGTCATGCTTATCGCTTTGCTTTCTCTTCCTTGCTACAAAACTATCCATTTTTCTTCTCATAACCACCTGTGCTATTTAGTAAGCAGAAAAAATAAGAAGGCTAAAAATAAAATCAGTTAATGTATTAATTTTTAGTACCCTTAAAAAAGAATATATGAGATGGAAGTCATTGACTAAACTGCCAGAGGAAATTGCAACTTGCAACAGAATCTCAATTATTCATGCTTTCCCTTTTCTTATCCAATTTATTTTTATCAAGTATTCATGGCAATCAATAAAGAGAACTGTATATTTGAATTAGAATCATACTAGAGTTTAATTATTTAGTGATCAGTCAGACTACTCTTACATATCTGTTACTTAGCCTCAGTTCATTAAAAACTTTAGCATTTGACTCACTATATTTCCTTCCATCCATATTTCTGTTTATCATTTCTGGTGGCTTCATCATACACCTGAATGACTCCGCATCCTGGCCTCTACATTAGCTGATGCTTATACTTCCAGTTTTCATTCTTTTCATGCATCTCACCAGCTGCTCTCATGATAAGACTCTAAACTCAGTAACTACCACATCTCCCAAACTTTGCTCTCTGTTTACTGCCTTCCACCCTCACTGCAAGAGTTCTATGAGCCCCTAAAAGTATTGATTCTTTTATTACCCCAATTTCTCATTATATTTACCCCCATGATAATTTCTCTTCCCTCCTAGTCTTCATAAGTTCTATGATTTTCCTTGCAAATGCCCTCTGTACTTACTTCTCCCTCTGTTCGATTTTATTCCTCTGCCAAAACACTCAAGATTGAAATCAATTGTATATCCTCTCTTTTTACACAAGCAGCTCAATATTGCTTTAAAAAAAAATCATGCAACTGACTAGTAAAGTCAGGACTACATTGAAGCACGTGAGATGCCTGGGGCGTGAGATGCCTGGGGTGTGACTCTTGAGTTTCCTTGCCTCCCTTGATTCTGTACATGATTCAGTTCAGTTTAGTTCAGTTGCTCAATCGTGTCCTACTCTTTGCGACCCCATGAATCACAGCATGCCAGGCCTCCTTGTCCATCACCAACTCCCAGAGTTCACTCAGACTCACATCCATCGAGTCTGTGATGCCATCCAGCCATCTCATCCTCGGTCGTCCCCTTCCCCTCCTGCCCCCAATCCCTCCCAGCATCAGAGTCTTTTCCAATGAGTCAACTCTTCGCATGAGGTGGCCAAAGTACTGGAGTTTCAGCTTTAGCATCATTCCTTCCAAAGAAATCCCAGGGCTGATCTCCTTCAGAATGGACTGGTTGGATCTCCTTACAGTCCAAGGGACCCTAACCAACACCACAGTTCAAAAGCATCAATTCTTTGGTGCTCATCCCTCTTCACAGTCCAACTTTCACATCCATACATGACCACAGGAAAAACCATAGCCTTGACTAGATGGACGTTTGTTGACAAAGTAATGTCTCTGCTTTTGAATATGCAATCTAGGTTGGTCATAACTTTCCTTCCAAGGAGTAAGCGTCTTTTAATTTCATGGCTGCAGTCACCATCTGCAGTGATTTTGGAGCCCCAAAATATAAAGTCTGACACTGTTTCCACTGTTTCCCTGTCTATTTCCCATGAAGTGATGGGACTGAATGCCATGATCTTTGTTTTCTGAATGTTGAGCTTTAAGCCAACTTTTTCACATTAGGTGTCCTATTTGCCTTATCTAGTCCCGACCCTGTGCTCTGCTCTTACTTTAAATGCATGACCTCAGGGATTTCCCTGGTAGTCTAGTGGTTAAGATTTTGCCTTCCAATTCAGGGGTGTGGGTTTGATCCCTGGTGGGGGAGAAAAGATCCCATGTGCCTCCCAGCGAAAAAATCAGAAACAGGAAACAGAAGCAATATTGTAACAATTTCAATAAAGACTTTAAAAATGGTCCACATCAAAAAAAAAAAATCTTAATCCCTGATGTGACCTCAGATTCAAATATGTAGTCCACACTGTTGTGTGTTGATCCCATCATACTTCCCCCACTTCTGGATGACTGACTGTTTCATGCCTCACACATCCAACATCTTCCACCCTTGCCACTTCAGCTTATCTCACTTTCTCACTGGAAAAAAAAAAAAAAAAGCATCAATAAGACAAAGACTCCCTCCTCATTCCCCCACAGAACCTCCAGCCTACCTGTGTCTGTGCTCAAATGATCCCTCTTGCTGAAACACACAAGCCCCTGATCCAGTCAAAGGTGTGCTCCGCCGGTAGTCCTAGGCCCTCCTCCACTCTCACTCTCCAGGCCCTTCCAGTCTCATCTTTTTGTTCTGTCACGTCAATAGATTTAGACTGCCTATGGAGGTCCCTTCAGTCTACAACTGAGTTCTCATAGCTCTCATGTTAAAAAAAAAAAGAAGCAAGCCCATAAACCTCATTATAACCTTACAGTTTCATTTATCCATTCTCCTTAACAGTTAAAAAGAAAGTTTTTTTGAATGAGCTGTCCTCACATTCCATTTTCTTATTTCCCATTAACTCATCAGACACTGCTAACTTGAAATATAACCCCTTAGCTCCACTGATGAGTCTCAAATGTATACATCTAGCCCTGAGCATAGATTTATCCAATTATCCACTTGGTTTTCTGATAACCATCTTCCACTTTATGTGTCCAGAAACACTTGATTTTTTTTTCATTTCCAAACATGTTCCTCACAGTCTTTCCCCTCTTAATGAGGAACTCAGGATTGTCTATCCATTCAGTCAACTTGAAACCCAAGTTAAAACTCCACATATAATGGTAAAATACAAAGAGTGAACAAAAATTGTGGACTTTAGCTAATAGCAATGTATCAACACTGGTTCATTAGTTGTAATGAATGTACTACATTAAAAACATGAAGAAAGTGAAGAGGAACTAAAAAGACTCTTGACATGGATGAAAGAAGACAGTGAAAAAGCTGGCTTAAAACTCAACGTTCAAAATCATGGCATCCGATCCCATCACTTCATGGCAAAGAGATGGGAAAAAAGTAGAAATAGTGACAGATTTTCTTTTCTTGGGCTCCAGAATCACAGTGGAAGCTGACTGCAGTCATGAAATTAAAAGACACCTGCTCCTTGGAAGAAAAGCTATGACAAACCTAGACCGCAGAGACATCCTTTTGCTGATAAAGGTCCGTGTAGTCAAAGTTATGGTGTTTCCAGTAGTCATGCAGTATGGGACAGTTGGACCATAAAGAAGGCTGAGTGCCAAAAAATTTATGCTTTTGAATTGTGGTGCTGGAGAAGACCCTTGAGAGTCTCTTGGACTGCAAGGAGATCAAACCAGTCAATCCTAAAAGAAAACAACCTTGAACATTCATTGGAAGGACTGATGCTGAAGCTGAAGCTCCAATACTTTGGCCACCTGATGCGAAGAGCCAACTCATTGGAAAAGACTTTGAGGCTGGGAAAGGTTGAGGGCAGGAGGAGAAGGGGGTGACAGAGGATGAGATGGCTGGATGGCATCAATGACTCAATGGATACGAACGTGAGCAAACTCTGGGAGATAGCGAAGGGCAGGGAATCCTGGCGTGCTGCAATCCATGGGGTCACAAAGAGTCAGAAATGACTCAGTGATTGAACAACAGCAACACTAACACAAAATGTCAATTACTGGAGAAAATGTATCTTTGAAGGTATGAAATAAGTGAACTTTCTATATTGTTTGCTCATTTTTTTCTATAAATATAAAGTTATTCTTTAAAGAAGTTTAAGGAACTCTCTGGTGGTGCAGTAGTTAGGACTCCATGCTTTCAATACCGAGGGTGTGGGTTCAGGGAACTAAGATTCCGCAAGCCTCATGGCAAGGCTAGATAAATCAATCATCCAATAAATAAAGCTTAAAAATTAAAATAAATAAAAATTATTTTCATTAAAGCATTTGTGTAACCTATCATATGTAATGTATTATGATATCAAAATATAACCAATTCCCTGGAGGCTCAGATGGTAAAAAAATTTCCTGCAATGCAGGAGAGCCAACTTCGATCCCTGGGTCAGGAAGATGCCCTAGAAAAGGGAATGGCACCTCACTCCAGTATTCTTGCCTGGAGGATTTCATGGACAAAGAAGCCTGGCAGGCTACAGTCCATGTAATATACACAGTCCGACACAACTGAGCAACTAACACATGCACATACACACACACACAAATGTTAATGAGATATTTTACTCATTTTTATATATCACATCTTCAAAATTCTATATATAATTTAGACTTACAGATCTTTACATTTGGATTAGGGGTATTTCAAATGCTCAACTGTCATCCATATTTAACAGTGCAGGTCTAAAAGACCCACCCCTGCCTTCACTAGTTTCTCCCCTAAAGAGCTGCAGATCTGTCCAAGCCTGACCAGTGGTTCAGTGGATGCCACAACTGGAGATGAGATCCTAAAATAAAATTCAAGCTGCTCCAGCAGTAAAGATAAAACAAAAGCCCCCATCTAAGACATCAACACATCCTGTCTCCAAAACACATCCAAAATTGTCCAGTTCTCTCCATTTCCTCTTCTCTGCATTGGTCCAAGCTACAACTGATCTCTCCCTGCACTGCTAGCTGGTACCTGTGTTCACAGTGATCAACAGCAATCCACTCTCCATCCTGTGGCCAGAGTGAGACTGTGAAACACACATCAGATCAGATGGTTCTTCCCCCTAAAATCATGCAGTGGCTTCCCATTCCACTAGAATAAAACACAAAATGTTTATCATGGCCCAAAAGGCCTTGTTAATGCTCCAGTCATTCATTTCCATACTTCATCTACCCTGGGCTTCTTTCTGTTCCTCAGACGCATGAAATTTGCTCTATTTCAGAACTTGGGGTTTTTTGCTCTGTTTCTCTCAATTCTCTGCCTCTCTCTCCCTACTCTCTCTCCCCCCAACCCACTCCCTTTCTTTCTCAAATGTTCTTCTGAATTGGATCTTTGCATGACCCAGGTCCTTGGGATAATCCTGTGGAATAGGAAATGGCAACCCACTCCAGTATTCTTGCCGGGATAATCCCATGGACAGAGGAGCCTGTCGGGCTACAGCCCATGGGGTTGCAAGCAGTTGGATATGACTAAATACACACACACTCTCTCATACACACACACAGACACACAGTATTAATATAAAATAGCTAAACAACATAGACCTACCTTATAGCAGAGAAAATTATACTCAATAATAATTTGTAAGAAAAAATAATCTGAAAAGTTTTCTTTAACTGATTATTTGAGCACGTGAAACAAATATGACGAGGAATACAGTCAAATGGGACTTCTAATTCTCTCACCCAACCCTCCTCCTTGATTTTGTTATCAAGAAACTGAACTGACAATAGTACTTTCTATTGTGGAAATGCCCTTACGATCTTGCATTAAAAGTGTTTTTAAAATGAAAAGTATCATTATCATGAATGAATAGCACTATTTGAGAAGTAGAAATACAACCTGTAATTGCACTGATGGTACTCAAATAAGGTGATTGAATGTTTAATATGAGAAAAGCTCCATTATTTAGTGATATACATTTCAGGGAAGCAGATGAATTAGGAGGTTTAAATAAAATCTTTTATAAGAAAAGCGACCTGAGAGATGATTAAAATATCAAATGTTTGTTCAAAAGAAAGAAATGGAACGTTCTTCTGCTCCACTATCTTGAGAGTTAGTTCTCTGAGAATATGTAACAAGTAAGCATTTTTAAGTAATACATTTTAAAAGGAATTTGGAAGCATATCAAAATGTGTTGCAATACTCAGATCTCAGTATAGTTTCATTCTCTGACAGAATTCCTCTCTTTTTCCAGAGCAAGTTAAGCCCTTTATTGTTTCTGTTTGGGAGGCATTTAATACCATATATATACATATATATATATAGTTAGTGATGGACAGGGAAGCCTGGCGTGCTGCGATTCATGGGGTCGCAAAGAGTCGGACACGACTGAGCGACTGAACTGAACTGAACTGTATATACATACATACATATATATGTACATATGTATATGTATCTTAAGTCTCCTGCATTGGCAGTCAGGTTCTTTACCACTAGCACCACCTGGGAAGACCACATATGACTTCTGTCATAAGTTTTAATTAAGCATTTTATCTGTAACAGTGCTACATTTAAGAATACATTTATGAAAGTGAAGTGCCTGTGTAGGTTGAGTGTGTGTGTGTGTACATATGTTCTTGCCCTTTCAAATTTGCTGTGTACTTGAGTCAGACACGACTGAGCGACTTCACTTTCACTTTTCACTTTCATGCATTGGAGAAGGAAATGGCAACCCACTTCAGTGTTCTTGCCTGGAGAATCCCAGGGATGGGGGAGCCCAATGGGCTGCCATCTGTGGGGTCGCACAGAGTCAGACACGACTGAAGCGACTTAGCAGCAGC
>SJYT01054596.1:42740-166550 GCA_006410635.1 Cephalophus harveyi | reverse complement strand
GCAGCACTGTTTATAATAGCCAGGACATGGAAACAACCTAGATGTCCATCAGCAGATGAATGGATAAGAAAGCTGTGGTACATATACACAATGGAGTATTACTCAGCCATCAAAAAGAATTCATTTGAATCTGTTCTAATGAGATGGATGAAACTGGAACCTATTATACAGAGTGAAGTAAGCCAGAAAGAAAAACACCAATACAGTATACTGACACATATATATGGAATTTAAAAAGATGGTAATGATGACCCTGTATGCAAGACAGCAAAAGAGACACAGATGTATAGAACGGACTTTTGGACTCTGTGGGAGAGGGAGAGGGTGGGATGATTTGGGAGAATGGCATTGAAACATGTATACTATCATGTAAGAATGAAGCACCAGTCTATGTTCGATACAGGATACAGGATGCTTGGGGCTGGTACACGGGGATGATCCAGAGAGAGGAAATGGGGTGGGATGAGGGAGGGGGATTCAGGATTGGGATCTCATATACACCCATGGTGGATTCATGTCAATGTATGGCAAAACCAATACGGTATTGTAAAGTAAAATAAAGTAAAAATTTTAAAAAAAATAAAAAATAAACCCCCCCCCCCCAAAAAATGTTTGCTTTTGATATTTGCATTTTTTTAATCTGCACATAGTTGGCTTATGGTGTGAGGGTGGGAAATAATTTCACCTTTTTCATATGTTTATGTTGATAATCAGCACTACTCCCTTTTTCTAAATGACTGGACAGATGCTTTATGCCTAAGTTAAATAGAGTAATGTGTCTTTTTTCTTTGGCCTTTCCCTCCTATTCCATTAATTCCTTTGTGTGTCTTTGATTCTACATCAGACTGTATGAATTACTAAAGTTCCTTAAGACTGATAATGGTATGACAAGTTCCCACTCTCTGCTCTTTTTCTCAGAAGTATTCTGATTTCTCTTTGCTTTCAACTCTTCTGTATACAATTTAGAACTATTTTTTAAGTTCCATGGACAATTATATTTAGATGATGATTGGAAAAATATATAAAATCTATAAATTAATTGAGGAAGATTGGATATCCTAATAATATCTTCCTATACATAAAAATAAGTTGTCTCTCAATTGTTCAATCTACTTTTGCAATATTTATGCAGTCTTGTAATCTTCTTTCCATAGCACTTAAACTTTTTTATAGACTTACTCTTAGGTAATTAATATTCTCTGATGCTATTGCAAATGTGTCCTAAATTATATTATCTACTATTTGCTGCCAGTATAGAGAATCTAGCTGGGGTTGTTTTGTTTTGCATTAGTCTTTTATTTAGTTTAGGGGTTCTCAGTTGGAGGTGATTCCATCTCCTGGGGTATTAGCAAAGTATAGAGATAGGTTTGCAATCCCACGTGGTGCTAGTGGTAAAGAACATACTTGCCAATGCAGGAAACATAAGAGATGGTAGGTTCAATCCCTGGGTTAGGAAGAGTGCTTGGAGGAGGGCATGGCAATCCATTCCAGTATTCTTTTCTGGAGAATCCCACTGACAGAAGAGCCTGGCCAGCTACTGTTCATAGGGTCACAAGGAGTGGGATATGACTGAAGCAATTTAGCAACAGTATCAGAGACATTTTTTGATGTTGCAATTGGGGGAGTGGAATTATTGGTGATTGGTGGAAGAGGCCAGAGGTGCTAATAAACTTTCCACAATGCACAGGGGAGCCACCTTTAATAAAGATTTATCTAGTTCAAAATGTCAGTAGTTTTAAGGCTGAAAACTTTTGCAAACTCTATTATACTTCAGGACTTGTATCTGTAAATTCTTAAAACTTCTTAGATTTCTATGTGAAGAATCATGTTCACTGCAAATAATTGAAATTTCATTTTCTTGCTAACAATTCTTATGACTGTAATCTTTTCCTTTCTTCTTTTTTTATTGCACTATCTAGAATCTTCAGTGCAATTTTGACATGAAGTGGCAGTAATGGACATCCTATACTGCCAGTCTTAAGTGAATATTTTTCACATTCCTCATTTAGGATTATGTTTGATCCAGGGATTTTATAGGCATTTCTTTTCTTATTGGTTTAAGTCCCTTTCATCCTAAATGTATTAGGATTTTTATCATGAGTATATTTTTAATATGAACCATGTATTTTATGGCATCTTTTAAAACAAAATATTTTTCTTTTAATCTGTTATTGTGATGAATTACATCCATACATTTTCACTTATGTCATGGAAGTTTGTCATGGGATGAATCTAACTTGATTTCAATATTTTTTTGCACTGTTGGATTCAATCAGCTAATATTTTGTTTAGAAATTTTATATTCATACTCACACATGAGATGGATCCATAATATTCTTCTCTTATAATTTCCTTTTTGTTTTGGTTTCAGGGCTATACTGGCCAAATAGAATAACTTGGAAAATATTCCTTTTTTCCCTCTCTCTGCAAGAGTTTTTATAAAATATCTTCCTTGAAAGTTTTGTTGAACTCACCTGGAGTTATTTCAGATACAATCATGAGAATGAATAAGTCAATTGTGGTTCAGTTCAGTTCAGTTGCTCAGTCGAGTCCGACTCTTTGCGACCCCATGAATCGCAGCACGCCAGGCCTCCCTGTCCATCACCATCTCCCGGAGTTCACTCAGACTCACGTTCATCGAGTCCGTGATGCCATCCAGCCATCTCATCCTCTATCGTCCCCTTCTCCTTCTGTACTCAATCCTTCCCAGCATCAGAGTCTTTTCCAATGAGTCAACTCTTTGCATGAGGTGGCCAGAGTACTGGAGTTTCAGCTTTAGCATCATTCCTTCCAAAGAAATCCCAGGGCTGATCTCCTTCAGAATGGACAGGTTGGATCTCCTTGCAGTCCAAGGGACTTCCAAGAGTCTTCTCCAACACCACAGTTCAAAAGCATCAATTCTTCGCCGCTCAGCCTTCTTCACAGTCCAACTCTCACATCCATACATGACCACAGGAAAAACCATAGCCTTTACTAGACGGACCTTAGTCGGCAAAGTAATGTCTCTGCTTTTGAAAACGCTATCTAGGTTTGACATAACTTTTCTTCCAAGGAGTAAGTGTCTTCTAATTTCATGGCTGCAGTCACCATCTGCAGTGATTTTGGAGCCCCCCAAAATAAAGTCTGACACTGTTTCCACTGTTTCCCCATCTATTTCCCATGAAGTGATGGGACCGGATGCCATGATCTTCGTTTTCTGAATGTTGAGCTTTAAGCCAATGTTTTCGCTCTCCTCTCTCACTTTCATCAAGAGGCTTTTTAGTTCCTCTTCACTTTCTGCCATAAAGGTGGTGTCATCTGCATATCTGAGGTTATTGAGATTTCTCCCGGTTATCTTGATTCCCAGCTTGTGTTTCTTCCAGTCCAGCATTTCTCATGATGTACTCTGCATATAAGTTAAATAAGCAGGGTGACAATATACAGCCTTGATGTACTCCTTTTCCTATTTGGAACCAGTCTCAATTGGGGTATGTGAACTATTTATATAACAGAATATTATACTGCAGCCAAAGTGAATGAACTATAGACAGCCATAAACATGGATGAATTTTAGCAATATAATATTGAGTAAAAAAAAAGACTACCAGAAATACATTTTACAAAGGTATACATGACTAGAGGAGAAGGAAATGGCAACCTACACCAGTACTCTTGCCTGGAAAATTCCATGGATGGAGGAACCTGGTAGGCTACAGTCCATGGGGTCACAAAGAGTCAGACATGACTGAGTGACTTCACTTTCTTTCTTTCTATAGTTCCTTTTGGAGAAGGAAATGGCAACCCACTCCAGTGTTCTTGCCATGGACAGAGGGGCCTGATGGGCTACAGTCTATGGGGTTGCAAAGAGTAGGAGAGGACTAAGCAACTAACACACACACACACACACACACACACACGATCAGAATTTTTAAAATTTGCATGCTTTTTGGGGAATACTTATGCAAGACATATGCAGCCTGGTGTGCTGCAGTCCATGGGGTCACAAAGAGTGGGACATGACTTAGTAACTGAACAACAAAAACAAATGCAATACAAATCAATTTTAAAAGGTAGGAATGTTACTGTTCAGGAAGGATGTAAGGATGGATTAGTGACAAAAATATGTGTTTGGATACTGCTTTTTATCAGTCTGAGCTTTGGGGGGCAGGGGAATATTTTCATAGATGTTTCCTGGATTCTTTGAAGTAATCAAACTAATTAAATAAATAAATGAAAGTGGACCTTGCATAGAACAATGATAAGGATGTGTCACTTGCAAAGGAGCCAAAAAGAGAAAAAGAGACAAAGAGAAAAGGGAGAGGGTGAGGAAGAGAGGAAGTAAGGAAGCCTCTCTTAATGAATGAAGGAAAGGTAGAAATAATAAATAAAAGAATGAAAGAAAAGATAAATACATTAATTATGTAAAACAAGGAAGGATATATTGAAGGACAGCACTTTAACTGTTGTATAATTCTGTGAATTAACTGAATGCTATACTTAGCTCTGCTATTATGCCCTTGGAGAATATGAATCGTCCCTGTGGGTCTATGAACCCAGACAAAATAGGTCACAAAAAGAAACTGTCTTCATCTACTTCTTTAAAGCAGCTTTTCTATGTATTTCTAAATTTTATATTTGTCAAGCTTCTGTCAGAATTCCCAGTTTATAAAATATAACTGTCTGGGATTAGGATCACATGATATTTTTAAGCCAAAAAGCTTAATTTACTTTTTTATTATGAAGATGTTTCTGAAGAAAAAAATAAAGTTAAAATTCACCTCTTAGCAGTTATTATTTTATTTCCTGTCAAATATCAAACTGTTCATTTTGGGTTATGTATGCCTTTGTAAAATTGATTGTTTGAAATATCATTAACATACAGTCTTTCAATGTATTTTAGAATTAATATTTTGTTAATATTTATAGAATCACAGAAAGTTAAAGACAGATAATACTACAGGAATAAATGTCAAAGTGTCTAAAGAAATGGATAAAATATCTAACTAGGAGAGATATATTCATTTCTTATAATTTATATATTGAATTAAAAACAGGATATCAAATCATTTATTTATAATGGATCTGATTTTCTATAATTACACAAACTGTCAATGTATATTATGCCACTCTGACAAATGTGAATTGTCTATGTTACCAAGGTGATTTGAGGTGTTTCTCCTCTATGCTGCATGCATAACAATTTGGAGCAAATTAAAAGAAACAATAAGTAAAAAACTGTCATAAATTTAAAAATAAAAGTATGGTTTGACTTTTGTATATCCTTTTCAGAAGCTGACCTATTAAATGGATGAAAACAATAACTATTAAATCAGGTTTTATTTCAAATATATATAAAATACTTATCAAAATTATTTTCTGCCCCAAATGAAAAGATGTGTATAAGAGACAGAGTCAATTGTGGCCCAAGAGTCATCTGGCCTCAATGGTTCTTGAATGGTTCTCATCTGCCGGGTGTAGGCCCCCACTCATGTGTACCAAGAAACACCCACTGGATTTAAGGGATGCTCTTCCACTATCAAGCCACCTACCATTTTTAGATTTTTCCCTGGTGGCTCAGACAGTAAAGAATCTGCCTGCAACGCAGGAGATGGAGGACACACGGGTTCAATCCCTGGGTCAGGAAGATCCTCTGGAGAAGGGAATGGCAATCCACTCCAGTATTCTCGCCTGGGAAATCCCAAGGACATAGAAGCTAGGAGAGCTACAGTCCATGGGGCCACACAAAGTTAGACATGACTGAGTAACAATTTCACTCTTCTTACCTATGGTCCTATCTCCTTGGGGGTCCACCTCCTGAGCCATGCGCAGCGCCTCTGTGGTGGCGATGTCCACGTTAGCAGGGACCACCACCAAGTTGATGGTCTCCTGCCTAAGGATATACTTCCTGATGAGAGACTTGACCTGTAAGAAAATGAGAGGGTATGAGAGTTGAGACAGGTCCTGACTTGCTTCAGGCCTTCCAAGTCCCAGAGGTATTTCTTCCAAGAAGCAAACACAGAGAAATGAGCTGACAACGCAAGTAAAAAAAACTACGTTTTCTGAGGGAACACTGTGAGCTTTTAACTCGTGAATCATTTCCCAAGACCTCAAATCTGAAGGTCACAATGAAAAATAAGATGCCAAAAGAACTGCTTGACTATTCCCTAAATCTTTAATCCACAGGGGGAGATTCACTGATACAGGAATATCATTATATTTGCTCCTAATGCTCCCTCTTCCCACATAAAACCCCTTCCTAATGCATGCCAATTTAGATATGGCATAGAGTGTAACTATAACCAAAAATGAGTCACTGAATAAAACATAAATAAAATGCTTTCCCACTTTGCCTCTTCCCACAGAAGCTTCCGTCCAACTTGGTGGAGTAATTTTGACCAATGCATGCTCCAAATTCCCAACCTCCCCATACCCACTCCTCAAGCTTGGTCCTGGACTCACTGATGCTCTAATGCAGCCCTTCCCCCACAAGACCTGGGCCGGGATGGGGCCAGAAGTTTCACCTGATATTCAATGTCGGGTGGCTGGTTGCCCACAGCAACCCTGGTGATGCCAGGAAGGTCTATCAGGGTCAGATCTGGGACGTGAGGGGAGCTGACCTCCAGACTAATCAGCTCATGACTGATCCCCATGCCTTCCCCAGCGATGGCAATCTGGGCTAGAGAACAGGAAAAAGAAAAACGGAATAGAGCTTGGGATGGAATATCTCATTACAGTGAATCCTCTGAAGGCAACATCCACCTGCTGTGATTCAATGGTAAGGCATATTTGGAGCAGATTCATTTCTCTGAAACAAAAAGGGACATCAAAGGATAATCCTGTATTTGCATTGCCAGTGGCCAGCATAGTCTGCAGAAAGAACTAGCGAGAACATCTCTGTAGGTGACACCCATCTGAACCAGTCTTAACCTGGCAGATCAGGTAAGTTCTTCCTGATGCCACACCTAAACTCCTCCCATTGATATACTAGGAACTTAACAAAGACATAAAATGAAAACAAATTTAAAAAAAATGGTGACTCCTAAAACATGACCTGGAAAATTATGGGTAGTGGTACATGCTTGTTTCAGGCAAGCTGAGCATTAGCTGTTGATATTCCATTAAGAGATTTAATTCTGTCCCTTCCTCCTTAATAATGAAAATTTCAAGATAAGAATTTATTTCATCAAACTTTTAGCTACTACCACTTGACCACTTTGTACATCCAGAATGTCTTTTTGGTATGCTTTATATCAGTCAAGAATGTAGAAGGAAATAATAGTAACAATGGTATATGTAGCACAGTCTGCTAATTCTGCACCGCCCCCTGCCCCCCCCACCTCAAATCCATTTCCCAGAGATGCGGTCATATAAAATTGTCTGGCCCATGGGATAGATGTGAAGATGCTATGTGCAACTTCCAGAAATATGCTTAAGACAGGGATAGGTCCTTTGCCAATGACTAGCTGGCAGGAATGGGCACTTGACTGAATGATGAGGGGGCCTTGGGAGCAGAGGCCACGCAGAGTGTAGGAATGAGACAGGAGTCTGGGTTCATAACCTTGGAACCCTTACATCAGCTCTGAGAGACATAAAACTGACATTGTTTAAACCACTGTGTTAGTAACTTGCTTGCACAAATGGCTCCTATACTTCCCATCTCCATACGGATGCCACTTTATAGAAAGAATGCCACTTCTCCCATCAAGAGAGTTTGCTTCTTGAAATTGGGCTTGAGTACATTAATTTCTTTGGGTAACAGATTGTTACAAAATGTATTCCAGTAGACACTGAAAGGTGCTTACACATCAGAGCTTCGAACTCAGGTCTCTTGGTACTTGGAACCCTTCTTCCAACATATTAAAAAACCCAACCCAGTCACCTGGGGGGACAAGCCACTGTCAGACCATGGGAAGGTCTGGTCATTCCAATCGAGGATTGGGTTGGTACCTGAGGTCATCCTAGACTTTTGGCCCCAAATAAATCATCCTAGAGGAAAAGAACTGCCCAGCTGATCCTTTGAATCACAGGAAATAAACTGTTCCAAGCCATTAGGTTTTCAGATTGTTTTGTTACACACCAAGGACTAACTGATACACACTAATTTTGCATTTTCTGCAGGCAACCTAATCCCAACAAACACACAATAACATCTGCATGATAACATTATTTAATTTTTGCACAACAGCCAGTAAATGGTAGTTAGTGCTTCCACTTTTATAGAGTCAAATCCATTCTTTCCTACTGCTGGATATCAGTTCATACCATTTTTGTATCTTCCCCAAATGACTAGAACTTAATTATGTGACACACTAGGAAGAAATTAAAGTCAATAAGGGAAAATTGTTTACTCATCTCACTCACACTCAGCAGCAACTCAATGTATCACTACTTTCTCCCTATCTACATCAAGCATTAATTTTCTCTTTTCAGATGTTTCAAATTGATATAGTAATCTCTGTGGTATGCATTTACTGAGACCTGCCATATATTATTCTAAGCTGGGGATTATTCAAGCACATGCATCCCACTCTTGGGAGAAAAAGACTTCCAGTTCTGAACAGGTTTCAGTGATGTTCCAGTCAGCATTTTGGAAAGCTGGTTAACTGGTGAAGGTGTTCCCTGGCCCCACACCCTGACATCAGATCTGTGGAGTGGGGAGGCCTTTGAATAAAGGACAAATACTCCATATTTGAAGACAAGCTTCCAAATTCACATTATGCTCAGATACATACTTACACACTCAGTAGTAAATTACTGAGGTCAGATTCTGTCCAAAGCACTGGTCTTAATGAGAGTAAAAAAAAAAGAGAGAAAATACAAGAGAGCTGGGGGCCTGATGGAGGGAAGGGAAGGTTCCTGAGGGGCCAGAACAGGCCTAGAAAGGGGAGAGTGGGAACAGTGACAGGCAGACCCCATCTATTTCACCTGGTTGACCAGATATCCAAATAGGCATAAAGAACAAACATGAGACACTTACCTTCACTGATTTCCTTTTCCACCTGTGAAGCATCTGAAATCTCAATCTCTCTGTTCAGGAAGCTGACTTTGCCTTTCCACTCGCCTTCATTCTCAAGTTTTTTCAGCCTCAGCACGAGAGGACATCTTGTAACAATACCTAGGAAACCACTACTCATCAGGTCTGTACTCTGCTGCTAATAGTCCTATATGGTGGTCCTAGACCAGTGGTTCTTAAATTTGCATATAATCATCTGGGAGGCTCCTAAAACTGCAGACTCCCTGTTCTCACCCTTTGACTCTCTGAGGCATCCTATCTAGGGTGACTCACGAATGTGCATCTAGAATGTACATTTCAGATGGAGTTTGACTTGAAATCCCCTACTTTAGATCTCTTGCTTCACCCCAGTGTTTTCCATCAGCCCAGGTGGTACACTGCAGTGGGAAACCCCAGACTTCTGCAAACATCCTCCACCATCCCCCAGAAGACACAAGGAGAAGACAGTCATCTGTAAGCGGAGGACACAGGCCTCAGGAGAAACCAACCCTGGTAATACCTTGATCTTGGGCTTCTAGCCTCCTAAATTTTGAGAAATAAACTTCTATTGTTTAAGCCCAAGTCTGAGGTCCTCTGTTACTGCAGCCTGAGCTAACCAACACAGAAGGCAAGTGCTTACCACTGCCCCTGGGGAGGGCGACCCCAGACAGGGCCTCCAGCACGGAGCTCTTGCCCGAGCTCTGGTCCCCGATAACGGCGATGGCGGGCAGGGCCAGGTCCTGCTCCACGCCCAGGGCCCGCAGGGAGTCGATGAGGTCAATGCAGGGCCGTACCTTCTCCTCATACTGGCTGTACAGGTTGCTCTTGGCCTCCTGGAAGAGGCAGAATGGGAGATCTCTATCATAGCCTGCAGGTCACGTTCCATCAAAGATGGACAACTTCAATCATCCTAATGTATACAGGTGATTAAAGCTCCCCAATCAAGAGAATGAGGGTAAAACAGAAATAAATATTTGAAGAAATAATAGCTAAAATGTCCTCAAACTTGGTGAAAACCCAAAGATCCCCAAAGCTCAATGAGCCCAGAGCAAAGGAAACATAAAGTAACTATATCAATTTTCTGAATGTTGAGCTTTAAGCCAACTTTTTCACTCTCCTCTTTCACTTTCATCAAGAGGCCTTTTAGCTCCTCTTCACTTTCTGCCATAAGGGTGGTGTCATCTGCATATCTGAGGTTATTGATATTTCTCCCGACAGACATATTTAGAATCACTTTAAAACACTTCTACTCTCTCTTCACTCTTTAATTAGGTTTTTAATTCAATGAGTTTCTGTAAAACATAACTTGAAAATGACAACAGGTTTTTTTCTCTAATGATCATGAATAATACACCCAGTTCTCTTTTTAAATGAACCAAGAAATTTATTCCTGAATAAAACTAATTTCTATATAGCATTCCAGTACAAAACCATGCTAATTAATACACTGGGAAAATTTTATAAACATAGATTTAAAACATGTACCTCTGTTTTTAAGATGAAAGTGTTATTCTTTCCTGTACTTGTGATACATGAGAAATTGTTCTTTGGTAATTGATGTAAAGGCTAAACTAATTGTAAAATGGAGACTTAAATCCCTTGTTAATATGGATACTCAAAATATATACTATATAGTTATGAAAAGGGAGAAATTGTACTCAATGGATGTGAGTCTGAGTGAACTCCGAGAGATGGTGATGAACAGGGAGGCCTGGCGTGCTGCGATTCATGGGGTCGCAAAGAGTCGGACACGACTGAGCGACTGAACTGAACTGAACTGAAAATATGTCTGTGAAAATACAAAGTTAGTTCTCGGTCCAGGCCATCATCAACCCTCTCTTTTCAACTGCTTCTGGCATTCCTATGTCCCAGGTCATAGCACCACCAAAAATATGTGCTGAGGAATATCGGACCCTGCCTTGGGAATTTCTGTAAATTTGCATATGTCACCCCTCTCATTCATTAACTGAACCTAATTTCATAGGTTGTGAAGCTTTTGTTTCTCATTTTCCTTGTTGTGTTTGCCTTTCAAAACTCAGCTCCAGACAATTTAATCTCAGTATTGACTTAGACCCCTAGAGAGATCTGCCTCTCATGTTTGCTATTGACTACAAGTTCCACATTAGTAGAGCAGAGTGCTTTCTAACCTAACCTGGTCCTCCTAGACACCTAGTACTGGGCCTTTGTCAACCTTCCCTCCTTGGCCTTCCTGCACTTTCAGGGCAATTGAACCTCATCATCACATCCACTCACATCATCACCAACACCATCAACCAGTTTTAAGTCCTTAGTGCTTGGCAGACATTGTGGATATGCACAAACATAAGGTCATCCTTTACTTAACCCATGAGATCTCAGTGATTTTTATCTTTCTTTAAAGCAGTGATGTTAATGTTTAATGTTGACTTTTAATGATGGAATGTTAAATAATGAACATGAAGGTCAGAATTGAGCATCTATGCAAAGGGAGAAGGGTCTAGTGGTACTAAGTTGGTACAAAAGTAATTGCGGTTTTGGACTGTGAATTTTTTCATTATAACTATGCCCAAACACATCTTTATTAATCAAACTAGGAACCATTACAATCAACATATTTTTTGCAATAAGAAATAAGTTCGCTTATTCCTGTAGTGTAAAAATCTGTGCTTGTAGATTCGATGAACACTTGGAAAATATTTTCTGCCTCCTGCTAGTTGTTGAAGCATTTCCCCTGTGAAAAAAGTTGTCGAGATGCTTGGAGAAGTAGTAGTCAGTTGGGACTGGTGAAAGGTCAGGTGAATATGGCAGATGAGGCAAATACTTCATAGCCCAATTCATTTAACTTCTGAAGCAAGCATTAGTTGTGTAATCTGCAGTTGGGTATTGTTGTGCAGAAGTGGGCCCTTTTTGTTGACCAGTGCCAGCTTCAAGTGTTGCAGTTTTTCATGCATCTCATCAATATGCTGAGCATTGTTCTCAGATGTAATGGTTTTGCTGGGATTCAGAAAGCCGTAGTGGAACAGAGAGGCTGCAGACAACCAAGCAGTGACCAAGGCATTTTTTTGGTGCAAGTTTGGCTTTGGGAAGTGCTCTGGAACTTCTTCTTGGTCCAATCACAGAGCTTGCCATTGCCAGTTGTGGTACAAAGTCCACTTTTCATTACATATCATAATCCGATCAAGAAATGGTTTGTTTTTGTTGCATAGAGTAAGAGAAGATACTTCAAAACAATGCTTTATTGACTTTCAGTCAGCTCATTGGGCACCCACTTATCGAGCTTTGTCACCTTTCCAATTTGCTTCAAATGCTGAATAAACATAGAATGGTTGACATTGAGTTCTTGGGCAACTTTTTGTGCAGCTGTAAGAGGATCAGCTTCAATGATCCTCTCAGCTGGTTGATGTCAACTTTCAATGGCCAGTCACTATGCTGCTTCAAGGCTCTCATCTCCTTTGCAAAATTTCTTAAACCACTATTGCATTGTACGGTCTTTAGCAGTTCCTGGGCCAAAAGTGTTACTGATGTTGCAAGTTGTCTCCGCTGCTTTACGATCCATTTTGAATTTGAATTAAAAAGTAGCTCAAATTTGCTTATTGTCTAACATCATTTCTATAGTCTAAAATAAATATAAAATAAACAGCAGGTAATAAGTCATTAGTAAAAAAACATAAAGTAAGACATGCCCACTAAAATGATGTGTAACATATTTATTTTAAAATGTATTCTAATATCAAATAACAAAGTTCAACAATGCAAAACCGCAATTACTTTGGTGTCAACCTAATAGAAAGAGCAGACTGTGGAATCAATCCTGCCATAGCTTGCGGATCTCTGAGGAACTATCACTGTGTTTGTTCCCTCTTATCTATAAGGTGAATATCACTTACATCAGAAGATGGCTGGAGGATCGAAAGATATGACATTTAAAAAATTTCATGAGGTAATAATTATTAGAGACCCCATCCCTCAGTGCCATGTCTATGAATGTAGAATAAATCAATAACTGTTCAACCAAAAAATTAACTTAAAAAATCTATCATTTCCCCCAACTGATTTAATCAATTAAGAGTGTAAAAAATTAAACAGGTTGACATTTCATTTTTGTCAACATGAATTCCCATTAGAAAGAAATTAATGTCTTTTAGCTATTTACATTCATAGTGGTGATTAATATCAAATTTCTGCATTTTACCCTATATTTAGCTAATTAATAAATTGATCTGTTGAATACCACCAAAATTATGAAAATGTAATAGTCAAAAACATCAAATCCACCTATCCCTTTACCTTGAGCTGTGAAGCCCAAGTTTAATGGGGGTCTAATGTCATTATTTGTTTCTATAAATAAAACTAAATTTTCAGTACATTACAAAACATTCTTTCAAAATTAAAATTTTACATCAGACAAACTCTGAGTAATGTATTTTTCATTTCTTCTTATGAATATCACATTTTAAAAAATATTTTTACCTAAGAACTCTGGCATATCACATATCATGTTAGTGGAGTAAGTAAAGTAACATCAAAATGCTTAGTATATGCGTGTGATGTACATGTTTATCACATCACATACAGAGAGAAAATGTGATCCCTTACATTGCAAAGGATGACACTGGGATTACAGGAGGCACCTATTAGAGTTCTAATGTCATTTGCTTAACCATGGATGGTTCACTCACTGTTACAATAAAATGAGTAATTAATTTACTGTTTTATTCAAATAATATTAGACTTCTTCAGTTCAGTTCAGTTCAGTTGCTCAAAATACACACAAACATTTACATAGCATGAAGTCATAAAACCAGAGAGTTCAATAGTGGTTATTAGGGGTTAGGTGGATGGGAGAAATGGGGAGATGTTGGCCAAAGGGTACAAAGCTTAAGTTATGGAAGATGAATAAGTTCTAGAGATCTACTGTACAACATATGCATGTAATTAACAATTCCGTACTATATCCTTGAACATCTGCTCAGAGAGTAGCTACTATAAGTGCCCTTGGCATACTAAAACTTTTCTTTGAAAAAAAGATAAAAACAAACAAAAGGAGAAGGAGAAAACTTTTGGAAGTGATGAATAAATTTATGGCATTGACTGTGGTGATGGTTTCATGAGTATATACATATCTCTAAACTCATCAAGCAGCATACATTAAATATGTACAGCTTTTGTATCCCAATCACACCTCACTAAAGTGGTTTTTTAAAAAGACATTACCAAAAGCAAAAACATTCCTCTTTTAGAAAGTTGAATATCCCAAGCTAATGGTGATAGCATACCAAAAAAAAATTTTTAATTCATAAGATGAAGTTCTAAATGTTCCCCAGCAAATGTCTGAAAAGAAAAATAACAAAAATATTCTTTGGAATTTTTATGAAGCTCTGTTTTTCTCCCTCTGAAATTGCTGAATGTTTTATGCTTTATGATTTAAATGTCTTCAGAAATTGAGCTCTAGGAAGTTTATAGAAGCACTTAAGTTTATGACTAAAAAACCCTCAGAAACTTATGTAAAATATATATTTTGCATTTTTGAGTCCTGAGAATAGCCTAGGAGAATAGTGCATATAATAGATACTAGACAGTAAGATTCTGCAAGTGTCTTTTATCTGAATAAAAACAAAATCAGAAGCCACATTTATGTGGGGATTTTTTTCTCTTTTTTTTTTTTGTAATCTGAAAGCTTGTAGAAATTCTATCTATATCTGTTAGCTACCTCATAATAAATTAATTTGTTCTTATACCCTAATTAAATTAAAATACAAAATGGAAAGCTAGAAAAAAATAGCAAAAGCACAATAATGGAAGATAACTAAAAATGTGGATGCTTTTGCAATGATAAATCTTTCTATTCATTTTCCATTACATTTAAATTTTGTCACACTAGGTTCTAAAGTTCCTCACTTTCTTATTGAAAATGGCATTATAAAAACAGTTATAGTGAATCTAAAAGATAAATTGTAATGTTATCTGCAACAACCAATGACTGGATTGTCTCATTGGAGAAAGGGAAAAATTAGTATTCATATTTTCTTGGTCCATAGTCTAGTCTGCTGTGTTTACAGAAAGAAACTATATCCAAGGGCCAACATCCAATATTCATGCTCCATCTTGCCATTGTGCTCTCAAAGCCAAACCCATGTAATTCTTCATTTTTACCATCAAAAATAGGAGGAGTCAGGAAATTGTCAAATATCAGATGAAAGTAGCTAAACATCAGTGTTGGAGAACCACAGTGATGTTTCTGTTTTAAACTTAAAATATTCATTAGAGAGAAATTCATATTTATTGTAAACATTTTAAAGTCAATATATGAAAACGAATGACAGGAGAATTAAAAAAAAAGAATATTGGTTCATCATCCTACTATCATTTAGGGAAAATGGTTATTATTTGAATTAAATTTTTTCCTAAAATGATATAATACTATAATAATATTATCTATGCAGATTTAAATCCTTCCTTTTCTGGTAATTATGGAAAACTATATGTCAATATATAATCATCAATATAATAATATAACTTTATTGGCTATACATTTATTCTGTTTCTATACCCACCATATAGAAACTATGGAAAAGCTAGACAGTGTGTTAAAAAGCAAAGACATCACTTTACCAACAAAGGTGTACATAGTCAAGGCTATGGTCTTTCCCGTAGTTATGTATAGATGTGAGAGCTGGACAATAAAGAAGGCAGAGTGCCAAAGAATTGATGCTTTCATATTATGGTTCTGGAGAAGACTTCTGAGAGTCCCTTGGAAAGCAAGGAAATCAAACCTGTCAATATTAAAGGAAATCAACCTTGAATAATCTTTGGAAGGACTAATGCTGAAGCTCCAATATTTTGGTCACCTAATGGGAACAGCTATCTCACTGGAAAAGATCCTGATGCTGGGAAAGACTGAAGGCAGAAGGAAAAGAGGCAAAAGAGTATGAGATGGTTGGATGGCATCACTGATTCAATGGACATGAACTTGGGCAAACTCCAAGAGACGGCGAGGGACAGGGGAGCCTGGCGTGCTGCACCATGGGGTTGCGAAGAGTCGGACATGACTTGGCGACTGAACAACACAAACATATCCACCATATTTTACTTAACCAGCCCCATAGTGGTGGGTACTTATATCATTGCCAATTATTTGGTCAGATATTGCCAAAAAATCTCATGCCTATTTATTTGTGTAATACTCTATTTTTCTTCACATTTGTTTACCTGGGATTGCTGTGTCAAAGTGAGCAAATATTTCAAATTCTTATGTGAGTCACTTCCTTACAGGAATTTTACAACCATAAATCAGTGCATATGAATAATTACTAATATTTATATAATATGAAAAAGCCTTAAAATTTTTTTAGAATGTAAACACACACACACACACACTTTTTTCTCTGGCCCATTTGTGTGTAGTGCTTAATGTTCACACAAATCACCCGGGATATTTTTCAAAGGCTGATTGTAACCCAAAGGGTCTGGGGTGGAGTCTAAATATCTTCGTTTCTAACATTGCTAACAAGCTCCCAGGTGATGACAGCCTTGCTGATCTGCATACAATGCTTTGAGCAGCAAGAACCTATAGATTTAACAATGTATTGTTACAAGATCCTGAGGAAAGCTTTCACCTCCATGTCTACGCATCACTGATGGTTAACCTAAATTACATAGACTCCTGGGGTCTATATATAAGCTTCATGAAATGTTTCTACAGCCTGTATTAGTAAACAACGTGTATGTAAAAATGCATTATTCTGGAGAGAAAAAGTACTTCAATCTAAAATTCAAAGGGGTCATGACACCAAATGGCTTGTTAATGATTTTTTTTATTGTGCTGTATGGAGTGAACAGACTGATCAAGGTGTGATCCGAATTCCACCTCTGTCCCTTATCCTTCCTGCAACGGTCTTTCCCAAAGAAACACAACAGCAGCTGACTAGTCCACAATCAATCACTGCAGACTTCTTCCTTAAGTGCATTTGTATAGCACAATACAGATAATCTAAAGAGTGCCACTTACTGGCCTAAGGAATAAATGAACTTTAAAAAAACACTTGGAATAATTAAAACCTCTTAAAGTGTGCCTGCTCAGTCACTTCAGTTGTGTCTCAATCACTGCAGCCCCTCTGGCCCCTCTGTCCATGGGATTCCCCAGGCAAGAATACTACAGCGTGTTGCCATGCCCTCTTCCAGAGAATCTTCCTGACCCAGGAATTGAACCCACATCTCTTGTGTTGCCGGTGGATTCTTGATCGATGAGTTGCTAGGGAAGCCCAGGTCTTAAAGTGGTCCCCTCTGAAGCAGCTATGAAGCCTGAGGACATCAGCTCAATACGGTTGAACTTGGTATTGTCATAATTATAACTGGCTTCTGGTTAAAGCATTAGCAACACAATTCTTGGAAAAGCCAAGCATTCTGGTATTTTTCAAATTGAGATGTCAGTTCTATTGAGAATAGTGTGAAGTATGATTTATCTTCCTGAGAGAAACACAATGTGCATTGAAAACCTATTTTTGAAACAGTTACAAAATTTGAGGTCAAAGAGGCTGTGGTAACCAAAAAAAGAAAAAAGAGAAAGAAAGCCACAGTTCTTAAAATAGATAATCATATAAACTAAAATCACTATGGAACAAAAATAAACAAGGACACTTCTGGAAGCAGAGAGTGGGGATGGTTGTACAGCTCTGCCATTGTTCACTTTAAAATGATTAAAATTGTAAACTTTGTTTTGTAGAACATGTTCGTCACTCAGTCATTTCTGACAATTTGCAATCCAATGGACTATAGCCTGCCAGGCTCCTCTGTCCATGGAATTCTCCAGGCAAGAATACTGGAGTGGGTTGCCATTCCTTTTTTCAAGGATCTTCCTGAACAAGGGATTGAACCCGGGTCTCCTTCATTGCAGACAGATTCTTTACTGCCTGAGCCACCAGGGAAGCCCTGGGTATGTATATTTTACCGCAATTTAAACACACAAATAAAAAAATAAACGAACACATAAATAAGATACCGTACCAAAAGAAAATACAGCAGTAGCTTAGGAACTGCTGCTTTGCCCAAAATGCCTTTCTCTCCTTGTACAGAAAGTTACAGCATAGAACATTAATATCTCTTTGAAACATGTGGCTAGAAAAGAAGCATGAGCCTGTTGTTTAGGCCAAATTTAATTTGGGTAATTATGTTCTAGCTGCCTCGAAGTCCCCTAAAGTCTCTCATAATCTGTGTCACTTCAGTGCTTAATCTGTTTACAGCAGTCCACGCTCTTTCAAGTGGCCATTACCACCTGCCCCTAAGGTGGCTGCATTTCAGTAGGAATGACATGATTCGTATTACAGAGGTACCCAACTTGAACAATTATTCTCTGGAAGGTCGATGATGCAAATTTACCTTGAAGCACCTGAGAACGAAATGGGAAGTTTCCACACAAAGAGGTCATTGTTAGAAGTGATCAAATTAGCCCCCTGTTCTTCCTATCCCCTGAAGTTTGGTTTAATCAACACATTCTTAGGATGGAAGTACATTCTGTAAAAACTAAAATGAAAGCATACCATGCCAGAATTTTCTGTAACATAAGTGTGTTTAACATTGTATTTTTAAAGAAAGGATATATCTACATTTTGAAAATAAACTTTTATCAGGTGCTAAAAGTTTTTTGTTTTATTTTGTGGTCCTGGATTGTCTAAATATCACTATTTAATTTTAACATTATTTTCCTTTCCCCTGTAATGGCTCTATATAGAGCCAACTCCATCCAGAAATAGAAGAAATGCATCCGTGTAACACAGACACCTCCAGAAATCTTCCTACTACTCCAGCACAAAGCAGAGAATTCCCATTATTGGCATAATTATTTAAATTAAGCAGAAGGTTACATGTAAAACGCAGGAGGATCACTCTGGGAGATTAATCCCTAACTTGATAATACATCAACACAGATACTTGTATCTGTTCATTAGATAGCTGCAAAATTCTGATGGTTTGATGCATATGAACAGGCAGGTTTCTTTAGAACGGTAGTTTAGAGCATTGAAAGGCAGCCTAGGTGGGCAAATATGGACAAACAGCCAGAAGGCATGACTGAACAAGATGGGGAGTCATAAATAGTGCCAGGGTCCAAAGGCCAAGAGAAGAGTAATCCAAAAAAGCTAGAGACAAACTGAAGGGACTTAGAGGTGATGTATCACAGGTACTCGATAGGCTTCTATCCTATCGATAATAGTTTTCTGAATAGTCTCATTACATTAATAATGTAACGAGGGATTGATACACCTTCTGGAAGTCAGTCTCCAAAAGAACTAGCTCATTTTGGAATTATAAGCAAGATAAGGCATTGGCAGGAGGACAGTCCTTTCCTTACAAGTCTAGGCAGAATGGCATTCCAAAAACAAAAGGCAGCTACAGAAGAACGGATCAAGAAGATATGGTACACACATATAACAGAATACCACTCAGGCATAAAAAAGAATGAAGTCATTCCATTTGCAGCAACACAGATGCAACTGGAGAGTATCATATATATCATAAGTGAAGTAAGTCAGAAATAAAAAGACAAATACCATATGATATCACTTATATGTGTAATCTAAGACGTGACACTAATGGATCTATCTAGAAAAGAGAATAAGACTCAGGAGAACAGATTTGTGGTTGCCAAGTGGGAGGGGTTTGGGGAAGGGATGGAATGGGAGGTTGGGGTTAGCAGAGGTAAGCTAATATATACATAATGGATAAACAACAGGCCCTACTGTAAAGCACAGAGAACTATATTCAATATCCTATGAAAAACCATAATGGAAAAGAATATAAAAATGCATATATGTATATATGTATAACTGATATATGCTCGGGCTTTCCTTGTGGCTCAGCTGGTAAAGAATTCGCCTGCAATACGGGAGACCTGGGTTTGATCCCTGGGTTGGGAAGATCCCCTGGAGAAGGGAAAGGCTATCCACTCCAGTATTCTGGCCTGGAGAAATCCATGAACTGTATAATCCATGGGGTCACAAAGAATTGGAGACAACTGAGCAACTTTCACTTTCATGTATAACTGAATTACTTTGCTGTATAGCAGAAATTAACACAACATTGTCAATCAGCTATACTTGAATAAAATAAATGAAAAAGAAAAGAAAAGCAAGAGGTTAAGCTGGGCTAAACTAAAAAGATACAGGCACAAACAGGAGATGACAATATTAATACCAATCATGATAAAATAAATAATGTAGCAATACCTAGATTTTCATTATCCAGTTCCTACAGTAATAACTTTGTGTTGAGCAGCTTCAGAAGCTGTGATGTGAACACAACTTTCTGCCAGGAACCCAGGGCTCTCTGGTTGGATGATGTGAAGGATCATTAACCACATCTTGCTAAAGAACATTAAAGGTTATAAAAATGTCATCTAGACCATGCCGACAAGCCCATCTGTATTTAAGGCTGAATCCCTTTGAGAGAGATAACTCCATGTGGCTCAATGGGGCTGTGATTTCAAATGTCAGAAAACTATTAACATATAACCAGAGCATACAAGCCATAAGAGAGTAGTTGAAGGGATGAGGGATATGAAATCATTCCAGTTGCCTTACTTAGGGCCTAAGTACCCATCAGAAGAGTACCTCTTAGACAGGAGTAAACAAACTTTTAAAGGATTTTGTAACTTATCAATACAATTAATTGAAATGTCAGATAGCCTTTTCTGCCACTGATGTCTGAGATTATTCTATCAATATTTTACAGGATGGTGAGTCTGAGAGATAAAGTTATTTATGATTAACATTGGATTCCATCTGTCATGGGAGAGAATGTGTTTCCTGAGAATGAACCAGGAAAACTAAGAAGAAAACATTATTTCAGATTGGGATAAAACCAAGCTGGTCTGCTTTTTATCAATCAAACCACATGAATGAGATGGACTGATGTCTGAAAGGGAACCACCTCTTCTAATATCTATGCATATTTATTGATTTCTGTGTAAAGTCATTTATTTGTATTTTAGGTCTGTCTGTCTCACTGTGGATCTCTTTTTCATGTTGACATATGATAGAATATGTATAAAGATGTGCACACATGTACCTTCTATGGTTTTTGAGTTAACCTCTCTGATTTGGCTCCTCACCAAGATGTCTACTTCTTTTCACTCTCGTTACAATTCCTGTCATCTTTGAAATTGGGGAACTGTTCTACAACAACCTTCCTATATACCTTTCCTCATTTTTTTTTCCTTCTCCTTCTCTCCTGCTCCCATCTTCCTTATTTCAGGTTTATACAGGTAAGAAGAGAAAAAGAGGGGTCCCAAGTTATATATTAGTTCTTTTCTTATTCTGCCATCATCATAATAATTAGAAGAATATCCTGCTAAGGAATGTGTCATCAGAGTTTAATTACTTCTAACCAAGAAGATTTTTCGTTCTCTAGTGTGGATCAATATATCCTATTATCATTATTAGAAGATTTTAAAGAAAACTGGTAAAAAAAAATGCATCATAAAATATCATATCAACTGAATTATTCCCTGTTACTTTTGTCACTGTAAAAAAACTGCATAGTCAACATCAATTTATAATTCATTTTGAATCATACTATTACAGTGCTGTGTGGAAATACTTTGTCAGGGTTTCCCTAGCCTAGATATATCTACTTGCTCTCTTAAACTTTTTAAACTGATCATCCACTATTCTGAACTCTAGACAAAAAAATACATCTGCGAATATATGAAATAAGTTCAAGTTCAAGTTTAAAATCATATATAGGCATACATATATGTATATATATTTAGGGATGTAAATGCATGCTTATATATACATTTTATGTATCTCTACCAGGCTCTGCCGTCCCTGGGATTCTCCAGGCAAGAACACTGGAGTGGGTTGCCGTTTCCTTCTCCAATGCATGAAAGTGAAAAGTGAAAGTGAAGTCACTGAGTCGTGTCCAACTCTCAGCGACCCCATGGACTGCAGCCCACCAGGCTTCTCCATCCATGGGATTTTCCAGGCAAGAGTACTGGTGTGGGGTGCCATTGCCTTCTCCGAAAGTTTAAAATCATATATAGCCATACATACATGTATATATATTTAGGGATGTAAATGCATGCTTATATATACATTTTATGTATCTCTATATGTATACACAAAAACATATATGTATGACAGTATATTTGAGCTCAGTCATGTCTGACTCTCTGCAATGCCATGGACTGCATCCCCCTAGGCTCCTCTGTCCATGAGACTTTCCAGGCAAGAATATTGGAGTGGTTTGCCATCTCCTTCTCCAGAGGATCTTCCCGCGCCAGGTATTGAACCTGAGTCACCTGTGTTGGCAGGAGTATTCTTTACCACTAGCACCACCTGGGAAGCCACATATAGATACAGATACAGATATAGACATAGATATAAAGATATGCATAGATGGAAGAACGTGGAACTGGTGGGCAACAGTCCATGGGGCCGCAAAGGGTCGGACATGACTCAGCGACTGAACACATAGACATATATGTTTACTTTGCTGTTCAGTTGTTCAGTCGTTTCTGACTCTTTGTGACCCCATGGGCTGTAGCCCACCAGACTCTGTCCGTGGGATTTTCCAGGCAAGAATACTGGAGTGGGTTGCCATTTCCTACTCCAGGGGATCTTCCCAACCCAGGGTTATTTTAAATCCCCCATCTGATAATTCCAGTATTCCTACCATGTCTGGTCCTGATGCTTGTTCTGTCTCTTCAAATTGTGCTTATTGCCTTTTAGTGTGCCTTGTGACCCTTTTCTTGATAACTGGACACAATGGTAAACAGGTGTTTAGTGTGGTGGTGGTGAGGTGTAGGGGGCAGGGAAGACTTTTATAGTCCTACGATTAGGCTTCAGTTTTTTAGTGAGCCTTTGCCTCTGGACTGTGAACTTAAGTGTTTGTCCATTTTTTTAATCTTTCTTTTAGCTTAGACAGGATGGCTCCAGTGGGCTGAGGTTGTCTGTTTCCCTTCCCCAGGTCAGTCAGGCTCTGACCAAACCCCAGGAGGTTAGGCTCTGGTTAGCTAGTTTCCTCTGAGGGCAGAACTTGTTATAATAGTGTTTGGACATATTTCAGAATGATTCCTTTACCTCTCCCTCTGCTGAAAGCACAAGGAAACTTTCTCTGATATTTACTATGGAAATACTGATTGAGCTCCTGGAGGTAAAACTAACAAAATTGCAGGGCCTCCCCTATGCCTAGCCCCGCCAGGATTTTTAACTCTCAGTGTTTCCCTCACTGAGCTTCTAGGAATTTATAATTACAGGTCAGGCTTTCCTGCTCAGGCACTGGGTGCTGCAGTGGTTTCCATTCCTGAGGCTCTACTCCTATAAGCCCTGACTGCCTGCATTCCTGTATTTGCCTCTGTGTGTCTCCATTCTAGCCTATAGCCCCCTCTCTTTTATGGATTGTAGAAATATTGTTGATTTTTCAGTCTGTTCAGCTCTTTATGTTGTTAGGGCAGAGCTCTGACTTCCAAGCTCTTTATATGCAGAAGTGGAAACTGAAAGTCTCACAACACATATTTTTAGTTCAATAAAAACAAATACTATAAACAAGGGCCTGCGGCTTCAAGAAACATCCTTTATTTGGTAATGAAGACACAGATAGTATTAATCAAAATAAAGACATAATAGTAGGAGATGTGAAATAAGCACGGTAGAAAGTAACTCTCAGGATAGAAAGAGTAAGATTGTTTTGGCTGAGTGTATACATGAGAATGTGTCTTCAAGAAGCTGCTTCTTTGTGTCAGATGCCATGAAAGGCAGCTTTCATACATTATTTCATATAATCCTCACATTCCTGATAAGTAGACAGTTTTAATCTCTGTTTTGCTGATGAGAAAAAAAATAAAGCTTAGCAAGATGATTGATTTGGTAAAAAACAAAACAAACAAACAAAAAACACCCATGGTCATTTGTTCACGGGGCTTCTTTCTGTAATAGGAAAGAACAAATCTGACTCCCCATATTAGATCTGTTTCTTTTACTTTAACTTTTGTATTCTACTACTTTGTCTACAAGTTAAAATTTTGCCTGTAGCCTGAAATATACAGGAAAGTCCATTCTCAAGACTCTGACCTTTAAGGGTATAACACTTTTCTATTCATAGAGAGACAACGTCCCAGGTGGCACTAGTGGTAAAGAAACTGCCTGCAAGGCTGGGGACATAAGAGACACGGAGTTAATCCCTGGGTTGAGAAGATCCTCTGAGAATATCCCTTGGAGGAGAGCATGGCAAACCACTTCAGTATTCTTGCCCAGAGAATCCCAGGGACAGAGAAAGTGAGCACATTTCTACCTCAAAGGCAAACTGGACTATACAAAAATGGACATGATGAGTGTGTGGATATTGGGCAGGTGTCTGCCACACACAGAACGCATTGAATAAATGGTAGATCTTAATTATTACTACTGCGTTTTGTTGAGTCAAAGGCCCACATTTTCCACATACTAACGTTTCTGAGAAACATTAAGAAAGGCAATGCCAAAGAATGCTCAAACTACAGCACAATTGCACTCATCTCACATGCTAGTAAAGTAATGCTCAAAATTCTCCAGGCCAGGCTTCAGCATTATGTGAACCGTGAACTTCCTTATGTTTGAGCTGGTTTTAGAAAAGGCAGAGGAACCAGAGATCAAATTGTCAACATCCGCTGGGTCATCAAAAAAGCAAGAGGGTTCCAGAAAAACATCTATTTCTGCTTTATTGACGATGCCAAAGCCTTGGACTGTGTGGATCACAATAAACTGTGGAAAATTCTGAGAGAGATGGGAATACCAGACCACCTAACCTGCCTCTTGAGAAATCTGTATGCAGGCCAGGAAGCAACAGTTAGAACTGGACATGGAACAACAGACTAGTTCCAAATAGGAAAAGAGTACGTCAAGGCTGTATATTGTCACCCTGCTTATTTAACTTCTATGCAGAGTATATATGAGAAATCCTGGACTGGAAGAAACACAAGCTGGAATCAAGATTGCCGGGAGAAATATCAATAACCTCAGATATGCAGATGACACCACCCTTATGGCAGAAAGTGAAGAGGAGCTAAAAAGCCTCTTGATGAAAGTGAAAGAGGAGAGCGAAAAAGTTGGCTTAAAGCTGACATTCAGAAAACAAAGATCATGGCATCCAGTCCCATCACTTCATGGGAAATAGATAGGGAAACAGTGGAAACAGTGCCAGACTTTATTTTGGGGGGCTCCAAAATCACTGCAGATGGTGACTGCAGCCATGAAATTAGAAGACACTTACTCCTTGGAAGAAAAGTTATGACCAATCTAGATAGCATATCCAAAAATAGAGACTACTTTGCCGACTAAGGTCCGTCTAGTCAAGGCTATGGTTTTTTCATTGGCCATGTATGGATGTGAGAGTTGGACTGTGAAGAAGGCTGAGCACCGAAGAATTGATGCTTTTGAACTGTGGTATTGGAGAAGACTCTTGAGAGTCCCTTGGACTGCAAGGAGATCCAACCAGTCCATTGTGAAGGAGATCAGCCCTGGGATTTCTTTGGAAGGAATGATGCTAAAGCTGAAACTCCAGTACTTTGGCCACCTCATGCGAAGAGTTGACTCATTGGAAAAGACTCTGATGCTGGGAGGGACTGGGGGCAGAAGGAGAAGGGGACGACTGAGGATGAGATGGCTGGATGGCATCACGGACACGATGGATGTGAGTCTGAGTGAACTCCGGGAGTTGATGATGGACAGGGAGGCCTGGCATGCTGCGATTCATGGGGTCGCAAAGAGTCGGACACGACTGAGTGACTGAACTGAACTGAACGTTTCTTAAATCACTATGTATTCTGCAATTGCTGTGAGGAGAAACTCGCACAACTTGGCTTTGTGTTGAAGGTATTTGATGCTCATCCATCACCACAGTGAAGGTGTTTTCATGGCAGCACTACACATGATTGAACTTTGTTTTTTCTTAATTTCTAATTGTGATTGAAAATATCAACAAAAAGATGGTGTCATGGTATTATATCCATAGAAAAGTGTTGTTATACCAAACAAGACAAAAGTAGTGTAGAAGTAAGTAAAATTTCTTTTAGAGGCAGTATTGCTAATGGTCACGAACACAGGCGCTAGAATGAGAAGTACTCTAGTTCCACTGCTTGGGAGGTGTGTGACCTTGAGGGACTTACTTCATCCCCTGTGGCTCATCTAGAAAATGAGGGTGACAAGAAGGTCAGTGTGAGGATTAAATGAGCTAATGCTGATGAGAGTGCCAGAGATTATGCTTGACACAGGAAGTGGTCCATAAATGTTAGCTCTCCTTATTATGAATATTGTTTGAGGCAATGAATCACTGTAGAGGAATAAATAACTCTCACATTATGTTTCAAGTCCAAATTCAAGTGCTTTCTAACTTCTCAGAAGGAAGAAACACAATGCCAATAAAACTGCATGTATATGTGTGTCTACTTATATGTATAGTTATTAAAATTAAAAAATCATCTAATACATGTGAGGAAGGATGACTAAAGACAATGCTGCTGCTGCTGCGTTGCTTCAGTCGTGTCCGACTCTTGTGCGACCCCATAGACGGCAGCCCACCAGGCTCCCCCGTCCCTGGGATTCTCCAGGCAAGAACACTGGAGTGGGTTGCCATTTCCATCTCCAATGCATGAAAGTGAAAAGTGAAAGTGAAGTTGCTCAGTCATGTCTGACTCCTAGCGACCCCATGGACTGTAGCTTACCAGGCTCCTCCATCCATGGGATTTTCCAGGCAAGAGTACTGGAATGGGGTGCCGTTGCCTTCTCCAAACTAAAGACAATAGAAACTGTCAAATATCTTGGGATATATCATAGGATTTAAAAAACTAAGAGAAATTCCATACACCCATAGAGTTTCATTAGAGACTAAAACTCAGCAAATGTCAAAAGCCTCTAGATGATACTCCAGAGAAATTGTTTAATATCCAGCAATACATACTTCCATTATGGAAAAATCAAAGCTGTGAATTCAGCCAAATAGGGAAAGCAAACAAAGCCTGATGTCTTTAGATATGCTTCAAAATTATTCTGTCAATCCTAAGGCAGGTAAAGAGGTCATGATTACAAGCAGGGGTTTTGGAAAGGAGCTAGTCATTGTGCTGCCAGAGGTCACAACATGTGTAAAATATGCAGGCCATGAATATGATAAAGGCTTGGACCCAAATGTTCATTGTCATACAGAAGAATCAAGTCAAATGAAATCACTGGAATGATTTTATAGAAAAGTGAAACTGATTGAAAAACATGACTTACATTTAATATAGTATTTCTTTTTTTTTTTTTGTTTTTACAGAAATAAATTTATTAAGTCAGTTGTGAACCTTACATTAGGTGGTATCTTGGAACAATGTTACAATTCCAAAATCTCGTATTTAAGGGCTAAATGAGGTTAAATCAGACTAAACTTTATTTTTAGAATAAATAAGATTTGTATTATAAAGTTCAATATTGATATATATTTTGTCATGAATTTTAAATTTTTAATCATAAGCCATCCCAGTCACATTAATAGTAGCCTCATTCATCACCAAAACTATGTTCTTTTTTCATCATAATCTGGTTAAGCTTTTGGAAGAAATGTGGGCAAAGTGTGAGAACTCACATCATCCCTTGGCTTTTCTTAAAATCTAATTTTCAAGGATTAAAAACGTCTGACGCCATGGCCATATGGCAGTGTCTCCCATGGACAGAGATGATATATCCCCAAGCTGGTAGGTCATGCTGCAAAGGAGGATGACTTTTTTCCTTTTGAAAATTAGCCTATTCAATCAAAATCTCTTGGAAATAATGATTGGTTTTCTGTGTATAGCTGGCACTCCACTTGGAATTATCTGCTGCCTGAATCTTCCTTATTCTGCAGCACTGAATATACCATCCAAGTATGATACGTTACAGCCAAGATCCAAATGCCTTTTAACTCCCACAGTGGAGAACGAAAAACTGGTAATGCAGTGAATTATTTCAGGTTAGCGTGAATTTCTCTAGACAAACAGCTGGTTGTTAAAGAAAGCATTATGCACTGATGATGATCCTTGGTAAATGAAAATGTGAACAGATTTCACAAGTATTTTCAGCTTCACAGGTATTTTATAGGGATCTTTTTCTGACGCCAAATACTTAAATCAAGGCAAAATGTCCTATTTTAATTATCTTGGGGAAAGGAAAAAAGTAGCACAATGAAAATGTTTACTTATTTTTCTTCCTCTTCCTCTAAGGATATTAGCTGGCACTATTTATTTAACGATCTGTTTACATTACATTGAGTATCAAATACTTAATGCACCTCCAAAATGTACCTCTACACATTTAAGGTAAATGAACTCCCCAAAGTGATGAGGGAACTAGCCTGGATGCTTGGTTAATGGGTATATGCGAGTACACAGATGATAAAGTAAATGAGGGAAGAACTTCGGAAAGAACACTCACCTAGCCCTCTCTAGTGAGACACATTTCATATTTGTACTGTGATTACCTGTGCGTTTCTCTTTTTGCCGTTTGACTGGGAGCACCTATTTCAGTGTGTGAACCATATGTCCTATGCAATGGCAGCCATGAGCATGATCCATAGAATGACATCTGAAAATGGCATCACAGATAACCCTCTTCCCAAAGGAAAGAGTTCTTCTCTGTGAGGACGCTGATGTCTCTCTGCTTTGAGCCTTATCCACTCCTCAATCCATGCTCCACGCATTATCCAGCATTATATTGGGCTGGCCAAAAAGTTCGTTCAAGTTTTTCCATAATATCTTATGGAAAACCCAAATGTTTTGGCCAAGCCAATAGTTTTTAAATGTCTTTCTGCAGGTAAGAGGGAAAATGAAAATTGTCTGATTAGTATCATTTTAAATTCATGACTGTTAACATTCAAAAGACTTCAAATCTCATTATATTTTTCTGCCAGTTGACTTTCTCCTCGCCATTGTCTCTGACTGACTCCAACTTCCTCTTGTCTCAGCTCATGATCTTATCTTATATTTAATTTGAAAAAAAAAAAGGATTCCCTTAAGCATAGCCCCTAATTTTATTCCACAACTGAATTTTCAAGGTTTCCTACCCACCTCTCCCTCTCTGTCTCTCTAGCTAAAGTAGAGAAAGCGTCTATTTCATTAAAGGTCAACTCCACTCCACACAGTCCTGTCATTACCTTTTCCACATAACAGGACCCTGCCTTCAATGGTCTTCACATCCCTTACTGCTTTATTAATATCTTCTTCCTCACCAAAGCTTTAAGTGTACATTAGTTTATACTATGACTGAGAGAAGAAGAGATGGTGAGAGGGAGGGAAGAAAGAAAGAAAAGAAAAGGAAAAGAAAGGAAGGAAGAGGACATGATATCTTCCTTTGATATCCTGACCCTTCTTCAGCTACTAACTTATATAACTTTCCACTTCTCTCTTCAGCCAAAGTTCTTGAAAGTTACCTAAAAATATAAATTTCTTCACTCATTACCCCATCTTCCTTTACTCTTCTGCTTGTACCTGAGCATATGGCAACATCACCCACGGTTGCTTACATTAAGCACTTGCAAGGTATCACTAAATATTCTATTTTTTTACTCTTTATATTTTCCAAATGGTCAGTTTTGCCTATAAAATACACCTTGAATTTGTCCACTCATTTGTACCTCCATTCACTACCATCCCAAATCAAATCACCATTATTATACAAATGAACCAAAACACCTGATTCTAAAATTCCTCACCCTTTCCCCACTTCACTTTCTTCCAATGCATTCTCCTCATAGCAAAGTAAATTTCTCAAAACCAAAATCATGTTATTCTGTTATTGAAAGTTTCTCAACAGTGTCTCATTGATTGCCCATGGGAAAAAATTCTAGATCCTTACTATCACTTCCAAAGCCCTGAGCAATGTGGATTCTGGTTCAGCTGCATTATTTAAACCCTCTGCCACTTATTTCACAAGGATTCTCCATCTCAGATCTCAATTCACCTATTTAAAACAGAAGGGGTTTTCTGTATCAGGATCTTTACATGTGGCTTCTTCTCTCTGCCAAGCCAGCATGACCTCATGCCAAACTTCAAAGACACCTTCTTATCCTGCCAATGTCAGTGAAGAGTTAGTTCTGACTAATCTGTCTCAAGATGCACTCTACTTTTCCTTCATATCACTTATCGCACATTGCTGTTGCTCAGTTGTGTCTGACTGTTTGCAACCCCATGGACTGCAGCACGATTCGATGGGCATGAGTTTGAGCAAGCTCCGGAAGACGGTGATGGACAGAGAAGCCTGGCATGCAGCAGTCCATGGGGTCTCAAAGAGTCAGACAGGACTGAGCGACTGAAAACCAACAGTACCTAAGAGCACAAAATCTTATTATAGAATGTATTTATCCATATCAAAGCAGTTCACTTTTCAGCTGCTTCTAAGCTTTCCAATTAAAAAAAAAAAAAAGATTATGTTACATATGAAAACCTCAATAAAAACAAAACTAAATAAAAATAGTTTAGGGCAAATAATCTGTAACAAGAATACCCATGAATACTCTTGGCATTTATTTTAATATAGTTCAGTTCAATAGGGTTTTTGCTTTCTAATCAAAGAGAAATCTATATTTCTATTTATCTTTCTCAGAAGTAGTAGTAGAACTTATTTTGGTAATATCCATCATAGGGAAAAGGGGGGGAAATTGGACTCAAAACTATCTCAGATGATGCAAAACATTTCCTTTGATGACTATTGGTAGATTTTATAATACAAACTATAAACAACTGCTGGATTTAAAAGTCACAATGGCATATAGCAGGATTATGAGTGTTGCAACTTTTCCTAAAATCAAGAAAAACTACCATCCATTTGAATTAAAGTGAATTCTCTCTCTAAGCATTTCTAATAACAACCAAAGCTCTAGACAGGAGCATATGTATTCTAATATTTTCTCTGCATCTGGTCTTGAGTTGACATGAGGTGACAACAGTAATTTTCAGACCAATTGGCATGATGATATGGTTTATGATTAAAATGAATGTCTCTTATTAACCACTGTATAGATAGACTCCCAAAACAGCCAAACCCTGGGATCTGATCAGTTCCAGTTCTGCAAGTTTAACCTCTATAGGCTTCAGGTTCTAGAAACTGGAAAAATGGAATATTTCATTCTTAAGATCAAATTCTAGTTCTATATTCTTAATGAGAAAAATCATGGCAGGTTTAGGAAAATAATTAATGAACTACAGAATTAAAATCAAAGCGACCTGCTGAGGTAAGCAGCACATTTTACAAAGGACAATGTGAGGTTAATTTTCCTCTAGACTGAGTGAACTTGTGCCTAGTAGTTACGTGGACTTAAAAACCATAAGTGTTTTTAATAAATTAAACCTAAAATGAAGGCATTTAAAATTATTAGCTGCTTATCAGCATGACACAGAAAGAACACTCAAGTGTGAGATTTTTCCAGTGAAACTCATCATTAAACTTTCACTAACAATGCCATCATTTCTTTTCCTCTCTGTGATTACAGCATCTCCCAGGCACAATTTTAGGTTTTAACAGTCTTAAAACTAAGCGAGACTAGGAAAGCTGAGCAGGCAAATCAAATGATTAAGCTTCAGAAAGTTTTACAGGTATTTAAGCCTTGGGAAAGCTTAATCAAAGTTAATGAAGAATTTAAAACAGGAGCAAAAATTAAAGCAGTAGGAAATGTTCAAGAAAAAATGACTATTAGGTTAGGAAAAAAAAAAAACTTGGGAAGAGCCACAGTGAACTGATGCTAATTATCACTGACAGGAGGAACAAGTTCTAGCAAACAGGGGAAGTGACCTGAGGAACAGAAATGAGGAAATGAGGGCAGAAAAGGAAAAGTAAGGTTGCTATGTAAAAGGAAGGGTGCAACGTGGATTACATTTTTCAGGCAGAATATTGATTCTACTCAAATATGCTTTCCCCAACTTTCATATTATCATAAAGACAATCAGAATATCCTGAGCTCTTAATATTCATTTATTCACTCCTTCATTTAACATTATATTTGGAGCTCAGTCTATTAGAACATCTGGATGAATTCCGTATCATGAAATTCACTACCCGTCTATCCTATGAGAATAGATCCCAGCTGCATCCCCTCATCCTATGAAATGAAATGTAAAATTTTAAACATCTCATCCTTCTTGGTTTCAAATACTGGTTATTCATCTTGAACTAGGGTTATCCCTGACAGATACACTATCCGTAAATGACCACATAATATAATATTTTCCAGAATATCTTATTGTAGATACATACTAGGCATTTGCATCTGTGGCACTGTTTTATCAGATGATATCAAAATGTACAGATAACAGAAACTAAATAGCGGGTCCAAACCTAAAGAAGCCCTTCCTTTGGCTCAATCACTATTACATGCTTATTTGCTTCAGCCATGTCTGATTCCGTGTGTGTCTGACTTTATGTGACCCCTGGACTGTAACCTGCCAGGCTACTCTCTCCATGGGATTCTCTAGGCAAGGATACTGGACTGTGTTGCCATTTCCTCCTGCAGGGAATCTTCCCAACCCAGGGATCAAAACCGGGTGTCCCATGCCTCCTGCATTGGCAACCGGGTTCTTTATCACTAGCACCACCAATTTATCAAACTATCCATGTGTGATTTAACTGAATCCTGAGATGGATATATTTCCAAAGGTTGGCACCGAAGAGTAATTAAAGCCACCTTCCAGGATAACTATATTTACAGAATCGCACAGAGAGTGGGCTAACCTCGGTACTCTCTCCTGTTGCAGAAAATATTGTGTTTGGCCATTTCTCTATTGTTGGCAATGTAATGTAAATCCTAAACACTAGCATAAATAGTCTACCAAATAGTTATCAAAGACAGGGATTTGCCCACTGAACTTTTAGCTTTGGCTTTCTCTTGAGGAAGGAGGCAGGGTTAACAAAATAGAAATAATAACCACAAAATAATGCCAAGGAGCATTAAATGCTAACCTTGTGGGGATCTGCAGTGTGATATAAGGGCTCATGAAGGCTCTGATAATCACAATGGGTTGTGAGGAACTGTGCCTTATTCCTTGTTCCCTTCTGGCAGTCAAAACAGCGAGGAATGTGAAGGGTGGGCACAAAGGCCATCCTTGGTCTCCAGGAGCATCCACTAGCATGTCATCTGAGGAGGGATCTAAGAACTGTGACCCCTCCTCATGTCCCCGTCTTGGAGCAGTCATGAGAAGGGGGTCAGAGGTTACAACTGATGGGGGATAACTTTGGTATTTAGAGATGCCTGCTTTCATTAGCAAGCTATGTTTACTACTAAAAATTTAAAACTGAAAAAAGTGCTGTTTCTCATCAGTTAGCATTGCCTTTGAAGGCAACATGTACTTAAGGAAACAAATTCATCCACCTCTGACATTGGTTGCAGGGTCTAACCTTTGCCAATAGATTAAAGCATTAGCAAGGAACCCAAATGAAAGTGCTTATGCACACAGTACAATGGCTATGATTTAGTAATGCTCACACAGCAATTTATATTTACTGACTGTTATAATGATTTCCATCATTTATTCTTCAAGACTGATATCTTTCTTATTTTTTTTTTTAGATAAGAAAAACAAGGCATTCATTAGTTAATACAGAATCACACACACTGAGTCAGACGGTATCTATATAGACAAAAACAACTTTTTAGAAAATAAAAAATGAGCCTAAAATGTTTGCATGACGTTAAATAGACCAGTGGCACTGAAATAATTTCATACCAGTAAAATTCTTTTTTTTTTCCAAAATAATGTTATGTTCAATCCCTTATAAAGAAGATTAAAAACTGCATTGTACTGGTAGAATTTTACTAATATTTGCTAACATTTACAAATTAGGACATTTAATTTTTTATGGATTAAAAAATATTGAATCAGAGAGCATGGATTATAGTTCCAGGCATCTTTCACTCTCAGCAACTGTGAATTTCAGAATTCCTGAACTCCACAGACCACAGGAACACTAAACAGTGAAAAATGATAAATTCAATAAAACTGTTATGTCTGTGGATACATAATGCAATAGTGTCTGAGCTGGGGATGCAGTGAAACGTTTGAATGTAGTCATTTAATTAGTGAACAAACCATCCAATCCAGAGCAGGATGAAATGGGAAGAATTAACAGAAGAAGCACCTACACAGGGTGATAGAAAGAGTGCAGTAGGGAAAACTCCCTGATCCTCGTTATAGAGCTGCCCTCTCTCAGGCAGAAAGCAATGACTTAAAACTAAGTAAAGACATGCTGGGCTGGAAAAAGCACAGGCTGGAATCAAGATTGCCGGGAGAAATTTTAATAACCTCAGATATGCAAATGACACCACCCTTATGGCAGAAAGTGAAGAGGAACTAAAGAGCCTCTTGATGAAAGTGAAAGAGGAGAGTGAAAAAGTTGGCTTAAAGCTCAACTTTTAGAAAACTAAGATCATGGCATCTGGTCCCATCACTTCATGGCAAATAGATAGGGATCTGAGTGGTAATCTGATCTATGCTTTAATTTCCTCATTATAAAATATGATTAATATTAGCATCTTCTTAGTAGGACACTGAAAAGTAATAAATGGGATAATCCAGGTAACATATATGACCCGGTGCCTGGCATATAATAAATACCCAATAAAATCTAGAGACTATTTAACATCCCTACTACAAATGAACATTGTTCTGTAGAATACAATAAAAAAGAACTTAAATTTAAACGTTTCCAAATCTGTCCCAATATTCAATATTTTGAATAATGCATATTGTGTCCCACTAATTTGAAATGCCACCACTATTATATACTAAATGACTACAGGTGTTTGGATATGTTTCTAGACTTTTTATTGAAGTCCACTGATCTTCCTGAATAGTAATGCAACATCCTACAATATTAAAATCAGTATGGCTGAATAATGTTTTAATTACTTATAGTGCAATTATCCCTTCATAATTATTCTTTTTTTCAGAAAATGCCCTTGACTAATCAAGCAGCCAAAACTTCTGGTTAAGGCTCCAAGAGAGAATTAACAAAAGTATATGAAAATGTCATTCTTCTAAAGCACACTCTGAGGGCTTCCTCTAATATTCGTTAGGAAAGTCCAAGGTGAACTTTTCTGTCTAAATTTTATCTGAACCTTAATCACTTCCTAGGTTCTGTCTAGCAGAGCAGAAGTGTACAAAGGTCAGTAAAATGAAATGAAATGAAGTTGCTTCAGTCGTGTCTGACTCTTTGCAACCCAATGGATTGTAGCCTGCCAGGCTCCTCCGTCCATGGGATATTCCAGGCAGTACTGGAGTGGGTTGCCATTTCCTTCTCCAGAGGATCTTCCTAACCCAGGGATTGAACCTGGGTCTCCAGTATTGCAGGCAGACTCTTACCATCTGGGACACCAGGGAAGTACCAACTGTTTAAAAAAAAAATCAGGCTTTAAAGGCATCTTCGTAAAGATCTCATTGAGGAATACAAGGAGCCACCTCAAGCCATTTCCTAAACCTAGCCCCAGGGACCCACAGGATTCTGATTCATCACAGGACCATGGTCAGCCAATCTAAGATGATGCTGCTCCATGCACAACTTCAAGGAAGAAGAAACCAAACACCTGCAGAGCCTGGGTAAGGCTGGTCCAAAAGCCAGCTCTTTCTCGTAGTACCTCTGCTTTGCAGAGTATGGTTGGTGTCTGTGGGAGTCAGATTTGCCTCACTTATTTGGTCAGTCATCACCCCTGTGGTGCTAGCTAATGTAGGGGAAAGACAGGTGCCAGAAGTATTAGCATTACACTACTCCTTCCAAGAGAATAGACTTAAAATCCCCCCATAGAAACATAAGAACAAAAAAGAAGCTCCTTAGCACATTGCTTCAAATCAATATATGCCATTTAAATGAGAGAAAGCTTTCAGATATTCACAGTGGCCTGATTTCTGCCCTATCTCCTATTTAATGGTTCCAGGTTTCTGCATGCAAAGCACATGTTTTGACAGGTCACTGTTGACTGGTAAAATGCCGTGTGCACATTCCTATTCTACTTGTTTTTTATTTCACAATAAATACCTTGTTAAGACTTTCCAAATTAAATTTACATTTTGTAACGGGCTCTCTTGGCTCCTTTTACTTTCTCCAGGGATTGGGAAACTGAACGGAAAAAGAAACTGAGAAGGAATCATTTAATAGAAATCTATAAATTGTGCTGAATATAGAATAAACAGTAAAAATAAACAATAAAATAAATAAATAAACAAAAAAAAACTTGTTTTTTTCAAATTAATTCTTGCCATAAAGTAGATGGAGAGTGTGAAAATGAAAAAAAAAAAAAAAAGACATAGGAAAAGTGTCTATGATACCTTAAGACTCTTTAGAGCTAGTGAGAGAAAAGTTAAGTTTAACAGATGTGTAGATGGCAGAAAGGGTCCATGCCAAATCTCCTGATAAAGGGGAAATGGCTGAGATGCTGGAAGGGATAAAAGCTCAGGAGGTGTACTAGGCTATTCAAAAAGAAACTTCAGGATTTCTTCCAGAAGTAATTTTTTAAAAAATAAAAGGGCAGGAAGGCATATCTTAAAATATCAATAGGAATCTGTGATAACATCAAATTTTATGAGAATCTGTGCACACAGCAGGGCAAATAGTTAAGAGGAGAATGTCTAAAATATAGAGTTGGAAATGTTAGATCACATAATAAGGTAAGGCTTGATAGTACATATATATATATATGGTAGGCAATACAGTCTCCTCATCTTCTCCTCCTTCTGTTTTACTTGCCATTCAGATCCAAAAGGGCCAGAAAAGCAAATGTCTTTGTTCCTCATAGAGGTACAGATGAATGAATATTTGGGGTAGAGAGTGTGGTGCTGCTCTGCTAATTTTCTTCTGCCCTGGATGACAACTGTTGATTAAAGATGGTTAGGGTCAATACCAGCATGAATCTAGCCAGGTATGGAGACTGGAACAGGCATTTTCTAACTCCAAATGAATTGAAGACTCTCAGCCATGTTCACTGATTGGCGAACTTCCTGGTTTGTCTAAGACAGTCCCAGTTTATGCCTGCCTTTCTGGCATACTTATTAATAGACCTCCTTTCTCTTCTAAAAATAACTTTACTTGGATGATAAGTTATATGGTCATCTTTAACAAGTATCAGAATGCCAAGAGTATGTAGCATTGAATCACTTTTGATCATTTTTGAGAATCTATGGCGAACACAAGCGGTGCTGTGAAAGTTAAGATGAGCATATGTTCTGATTTTCAAAAGTGGAAAGAAGGAATATGTTATTATCTTGACCAAAGAATATGAAACTTGACATTAATAACTGGAGGAACAGGTTATCATACAAATTTTGTGATGGCTTTGAGAGTAGAAAAAGCAGCTGCTAAGAAGGAACATGGGTTTATCAAGACTAAATTAGGTGAGATCCATCTTCATTCCTTCTTTTTACAGGTTACTCTTGTACTTGCCATGGGATTTCTGTAGACAGATGGAATGTGGATTCTAAAAAGACCTCAAACAAAGAACTTCTTGATATTCTTAGAAACAAGATAGAAATACAAACTGTCATACAGTTTGATGGATTTTAATTGGTTGAATGACGATTCCAAATAGTGTTGACTAATGTTCACTAATGAGCAACATTAACTCTGCCCTTGGCACTGTCCTTTTCAATATTTTTCTCACCAAATTGGATTAAGACGTGCTGATCAAAGTTACATCTGACACAAGGCAATAACAGATACTGAGATATCAGAGTCGGGAGCCAAAATTATCTCATCAGACTAAGAAAATGAGCCAAGGTTTAAAAATTAAATTTCATGGGAAGAAACAATTTCACAGGGAGAGATTTATTTTCCAAAAACCAGTTGCACAAAAATGAGAGAGGAGGTGAGATTATATAGTAGTTCATATGAAAAAGAAATAAAGGTTGTGTTGACTGAAAATCATAGAGTTGTTAGCTGGCCACAAAAACACTGGCATCAACATCAAGAAGGTGATATATCAATTCCATGTGAACCCAGCATGTCACACTCCAAATAACATGTTGTACACTGGAATCTCAAGCTTAAGCAAGATAGTGGCAAATTAGAAACCAGGCAGAGAATGATAGGATAGTAAATTGTAACAGTCATTTAAAAAAAAAGAATAATAAATACAATGGCAATAATAACCAAGTTTTCAGCTCTTTATCTGCAGTTCCAAAATCCAAAAAGGTGGTAAACCAAAACACATTTAACTCAATTGATGCCAAACCCTGACTTGAAATAAAGAGAGGTTGTCTTTATCTATTCTAACTTAGTCTGCTTATTCATACATTTATTTGAAAAATTATCCATGTGCTTAATTACAGGATTCTGCCCTCTGCCCTGATGCAAATATTATATAATATCTCCATTTATTTCCTCATTGCCTTTTACATAAAAATCCAATAACAAGAACTTAAAAAAATCAAATCTCAAGGGTTTGAGGTAAATGACAACAATAATAATCATTGTTATTGATATAATAATTATATAAATATAATCACAATGCTACAGTTTTATTATATAGTCTCATTTCAAATATAATGATAATTATAATAATAGCTAACAGGTAACTAGTACTGTGTGCCACTGTGCTGTGATAGCATCCAGACCAGCAAACATCTTGGCAGCAGAGGTCAGGACCCAAGAGCAACATGTGGCCGAGAGAAGCAACAAGAGTAGCCTGTCAGACTTGTGCCTCCCTCTGCATTTGCTGTTGGAAGCAGAATTCATGACCTTTGTGGACAATTTAAGGAAAACCCCTCAAAGTGGAGATAGACTTTTAAGATGTACAAGACCATCTTGCTCTATAAAGGAGAGTCTGAGCCTCTATTTAATATATGAATTATAGTTCTGGTCACATTTCTAGGCAGAGATCTAAAATCACTGATGTGTCATAAATGCATGAATGGATGTGGGCCAAGCCATCAGGTTCATGCCCTGGTATGAGAAGAGGAAGGGAAGGCCAGATACCTCAGGCTCCCCAGTATAGGGGAGATGATGAACTCTTAGGATATACAGAGCCATTTTCTCCAGGTAGGTCTTTTCCAGGCAGTCATGATACGCAGAGGATTGCAGACAAATTCTACAATGTCACATGAAGAGTAGGCATTACTGGGGAAATTTACAAAGACTAGATCATCAAGAAAAGAACCCATGATTCTGCATCTTCCCACTGTGTTTATAAAGAGAAGCGTAGGGCCTGTGAGCTGTTAACACACAGTGTGGGTTGCAATTTTTTTTTTCTTTTCAAAGAGCAAACTCATGCTTGTCAAACTTGTCACAGTAGATGTTATCTTGAGTGCTTTAATCCTTCCAATTTCTAATGTTCAGATGTATGTCTTAAACATAAAAGTTTAAAGAGACATTAGCCAGAAAAGTAGACTACATGACCTTTAAGATACTTTCCAACTCAGAATGTCTTTGGTTTTATGAGATGCTCTGGAGAAGTATTACGCATTATTAATATTTCCCCTAATCTTAGTTGGCATTCTATTAGCCTTCTTCCTTGATACTGCACAGTGAATAAAGAACTTAAATGTATCAATATAGACCTTTGTCCTCAAGTCTCTTAACTGATTCAGTGCATTAAAAACTCCACTCAGGTTGAACATCATCTCTACCTAACTCACACACTACAATTCAATCTCTTCTGATTCTTATTCCATCTTTCAACTTGCCAGATTCTTCTCATTTATTTCCTTCTCCTACTTATGCGTTAACTCAACAAAATCCATATTCCAGCTCAACTGTACTGCTTAGCAGAGATTTGATAGACTCCAAACAGTAACAGAGTAATTTATAGTTATCTGTGTCATAACGATTGAGGGATATAAAAGGTGGTGTGTTTTTCTCTAGTCATACTCCTTAAATGCAGGTAAAAGCATTTTCTGTGATCTCTTTGGGATCCTTTCTCATTTAAATGAGAGGCTACTTTGTCTTCCTGCAGTGGGTGCTTATGCCTCCAAGTCTGCTTCTGTGAGTTTGTATCTATATTCAAAGCTAGTTCCAGCTTCACATCAGTTATGTTCAGTCAGACTGTAGAGTGAATCAAATGTAGATTTCAAGGAAATCTACCAGGTTTTGTACACTGTTAGATATTGAGGAAATAATGAGATGTAGTTGCTGGCTCCCAAAAACTCATAATATAAAAATAAAAAATAACTAAAATTTAATAAGTATAACAAAGGAGAGAGGTACAACTGGCCAGCTCAAGAGGATCACATGACCCCCAGAGAGGAGGAAACATCATTTGTTCTTAGCAAGTTATCAGGGCAATGAAAACATTCACTTGTAAGTTTACCTAAACTACATAGGTGAAAGTCACTAGCAATTACTATGTTTGTATATCTACATATCTGAGCTCGAAACCTGAGTGAGGACAAATTATTGAAAAAGAAAAAAAAAAAAACATGAATCAGAGATTTGGTTACATCTCTAGGCAGAGCTCTACACTGATGTACCATAAATGCATGGATGGTTGTGGGTCAAGACATTAGGTTCATGCCCTGGTATGAGAAGAGTCAAGGAACTCCAGGTCAGTCACCTCAGGTTCAAACAGCCTCTTGTTTTTGTCCCAGGCAGACGTGGAGATGTCATCACTTTCTATGGGTGTCATGACATGAATACAGAAAGTGAGAAGCCCTGGAAAGATATCCCTTAGAAATTTAGAGGTGATTAGACAGCATCACCAATGCAATGGGCATGAATTTGTGCAAACTCCAGGAGACAGTGAAGGACAGGGAAACGCGGCGTGCTGCAGTGCATGGGGTCACAAAGAGTCGAACATGACTTAGCGACAGAGTAACAACAACGTATTAGTATCATTGGCTTGAAGCAGCAACACTGATGAAATCAAACATGCACAACACTAAGATTTCATCTTAAAGATTGTGATTTGATCACTTCCCTTTGAAAACGCCTTCTGGGCATAGAAATTACATAGATCTAAAAAAAAGATACTTCCGCTCTTTGTTTTTTATATTCGAGTGATATCTGTTACATGTTAATACTTGATAAATAGATACAGACTAGTGTCCCAATTCCAAGGCAAAAAAAATCAAATAATATCATGGAGGAATCTGATTTTGAAGAATTCCTGTGTAAATGCAGCTTTTCATCACTAAAGAGCCACTGAGTGCTGTATTTGCTTGAGGTTGGGAGGAAAAATGTGTTGGTTCTGAAAGATTCTCTGGGCAAAGGGAAGAAAAATAATAATATAGTAAAAAGGAAATATTTTTATCTGAGCTTGTTAAAGCACTTGTAAACCAGTGGTTCTCCTCTTTCTAATAAGAGAATTTCTTAGAAGTACTCTGTCAAAAAATACAGACCAGGAAAAAAAAGAAAGAACCCAGCAACATTTATTTTATAAGTGGTTTTCCATTAAGAGGTGCTCAGCTACCTGGAAGAATTTCTGCCTCTTCATTGTGCTTCTGCTGCCTTCTTTTTGACTGATATTCAGGTCCTAGCTAGGGCTGTATCTAACATCTCAATTTCAGGAATAGAGTTTTTCAAAGTTAATTCTCGGTGGGGGTGGAGAGGCTGCCAATCAAACATTAGATCTCCTCCACTGTCTTAAATGCAGATGATTAAAAAAAATACTACTGTAACTAACAATTTGAAAATTGATGTTAAATTCAGAAATGTCTGTGTCTGGAAGTCTGTAAATCATTCTCATTAATGCTTCCCATCTGAGTATCTTTATTTAGTCCTGTTTACCCTTCAGATTCCTGAGACTTCTGCCTACAAAGCTCTCCATTACATTGTTTGTTTCTTCCTATTTTCCTACTATTTTATTCACTCAATCTACTTTTTTTTTTTTTGGGGGGGGGGGTCACATTGTGCAGCATGTGGGACTTTAGTTCCCTGACCAAGGATCAAACCCACATCCCCTGCATTGGAAAACTGAGTATTAACCACTGGATCATTGCAGATGTCCCCAGCTTCCCTTACTAATTCAATAAAATTTATGTGCCATGCTAAAAATTAGAATTAAAAAGATGAGTAAAGCACAGTGCCTCCCCTCAAGATTCTTATAGTCCAATGACAAACCCTCTGCTAGCTCATTTTTTATTAGTTCAATAGCTAATTTTTGTACCTCCAAAATTATCATATTTAATGTGCATACAACAGGAAATATTTTCCAATTGATATTCCACCTGCTATTGACAAAACAATTTATCATTAAAACCTAGAATTTCCTGATATAAAATTTTAAATGAAAATATATTAAAATAAAATTAACCAAAGGATTTAGGGGCAAGAAGGGCTCTGCCTAGCTCTTTTAGTATAATATTCTCACCTTACTGATGGAAACTGGTGCCTAAGAGTGAAATAATTTTCTTTGCTCAATAAATATAATTGGGACATCAACCATATGTGAGGCACTGAAGTAGAAGCTGGAAATAGAGTGATGAATGAGATCCACACTAGACTGTGTAACTAATACATAATTATACAAATAATTGAATTATAATTGCAACAATTGCTATAAGTGAGAAGTAGGAGATGCTGAAGGAGTACAAAACAAGGTGATTAAACCCAGTCTATGCATCCAGGGGCTATTTCTCTCAGCTGGCTCCTAAGTCGCTTCAGTCATGTCTGACTCTATGTGACTCATGGACTGTAGCACCCCAGGGTCCTCTGTCCATGGGATTCTCCAGGCAAGAATACTGGGGTGGGTTGCTTCCAGGGGATCTTCCCTAACCAGGGATCGAGCCCATATTTCTAATGGTTCATGCATTGGCAGGCAGGTTCTTTACCACTAGCACCACCTAGGAAACCCATTTGTCTCAGAGGGTCTCATTAAAGATGGGACTTCATGTAGAGGAGGCTCACCCTGGGTCACATAGCCAGTGAGATGCACAAAGTTTCTTAAATCATGAGTGGCACATCCTCTACGATACATTGGCAAGTTCCCTACTGGTGGTTATTTATTGCCTACTGACAATGAGACTGTTAGTAGAAGACTGTTTACTTAGTTTATAAGCTCACCTATAGTCCTGCCTGGCCAGTCTGCTCATTCTTCAATGAAAGTGCTGACAATACATATATATATATGCATATATGTGCATATATGCATATACATACATACATATATGCATATGCATGCATATATATATATGTACACATTTCCTTGTATCCCACATTTCCCACATTTCCTTAATCAAGCACTTATTGCCACATACTAAAGTTTCCAAATAACTAGAACTTGTTTTTTCAGTTGTTATATATGTTTAATACTTATTAGGTCCAGAAATTATGATTATTAATCACATTTATTTTGTAATAGATCATAATAGAATTGAGGAAAGGTAGTAAACATATATACATTAAATATTTATATGTGCAATTTTTCCAATTATTTCTTTCAGTGAGGTCTTGCCCCTCTGTACCATACAATGCAATCTATTTAATAAGCTAATTAAGAGATTGTTTCAGATTTAGAACTCTTGTCAGTAACCTATTGGTCACCAAAATACCCATTTTGTCATTGTCTATCTCCCCTGGTGTACTGTCAACTAACACTATTAGTAGTAGGCTTTGCTAACAAAGAAGCAAGGGAATAACCAATTCTGTAAATATTTGCTACCTCTAACTTGTTGGTAATATTCAGGTAATGTTCGTGGTAATGGGCAACACCCTCTGTGCTTTTCAAAAGAGCACAGCTATCTGACAACTGGAATGCTTGTTCCTCTTTATGTTATCAATTACCTTTATTAGTTCCCACAGACCCTCACACAGACACACACACATACACACACACACAAAAATAAAACACACTTTGCCCTCTGTCATTTGTATGGTTGCTTGGGACAAGGAAAAAAAAAATGTGTTTTTATAATTTAATGAGAGGTGATTCTAGAACTAACACATAAGTACTTTGAGAAATATTTGAAAGAACGGGGAGCAGGTAGAGAAAATAAAAGATAAAGGCAGCCAGTTCTTTGATTTCTTAATCCCTGTATTGTTGATGCCTCATCTTCAGCAGATTCTCATGCAAAACAACCAGTCCCCGACACTCCCCATCAGATGCTTCATTATTTTTAGGATTCCCCATGAGATATTTCATTGACAAAAGTTGCTCTCTACCGCTCTGTGGCTGCAGCCTTGTCTTCTCCACCAGCTTCGCCCCTTTCACAGAGCTGGCCACACTCATGTCCACACCCCCTGAGAGCTGCTGCCCACTCGCAGCCATCCATCCATCACGAGAGCTGAGTCGACCAGGCCTGTTCTCCTGATGACTGCACAACTATAGATGCGCCCCTCAGTGACGTGTTCACCTGAGATTACAAACCAGACAGAAAGTACGGTGCATACATTTTATCCCAGCACCTATTCCTGATTAGGGAATAGAAAAGGTTGAAGGGAACTCAAAGATTTGAGGATGTGAGAAGCTTCCTGCAAACTGAACCAATCACATGGCAGAGCAGGGACCCTGTCTCTTTCCCAAGAATAAAGGTTCCCAGGCATCACACTGACTTGTGCTCACTTTTAAATTCTAGATACATAATCCTAGAGGCAGATGCAGCAAGATCCTTCTCAGACGGTGAGTTCAGGGGCTCATTAGCTTGAATGATGACCCCTTTCCCAAGTCCATATTTCTAATCAAAAATGGTTAAGTATCTGGGCAGGTACTGAACAAAGACATATATTTTTTTTTAACCTTGGAGATCATTTTTTTCTTTCTTCTTTATTCATTGCATTTATTATTTTTGCCAGTTCTCATGAGTAATCCTCCCTTCCCCCACTTTATGAGTATATTCTACTTGGATTTTATGAATTAGCAACTGCTCTAAGTGTAAAGAGCATCGTTCAATTCAGGAAGCTTCACAGCTAAACTGGAGGCACACTGACTAGTTCTCAAAGCACTTTATTTTCCTTAGCACTAATCTTACACTATAAATGCTTGTTATTATTTTCATTTTTCCCTCCTATACTATGTGGTTCCTTGGATCAGGGAAAGACATTATGTATTGTTGTATTATAACCCTACAAATGCCTGACTCATAGGCACACACTGAATGTCTGTCCAACAACAAATTGAAGGAATGAAGGGGCAAATTTGAATGAATCAGTGAGTAACTATTGACATCTTCCCTTTACTGAAGACATAATATGAATCAGGCACTCTGTTTGGACAGTTTTCGGATGATTCTATTTAATTCTTATGATACCATAAGGCAAGCATTACTATCCCCAATTTACAGATGAGTAAACAGCTGCCTAGAGAGGTTAAGACACTTGGCAAAGGTTACAAATCCCATAAATGACAGCTGTAATTCAGATTCAAGGTTGTCGAGTTTAAAGCCTGAGCTCTTATTCAGGACAGGGGTCAGCAAAGAATGGTCCACACTCCTCGTGTCTGCTACCATTTAAGTGAACTTTTATTGCAACAGAGCTGCACCCATTTATTTACATGTACTCCTCTTTGGCAGGATATGATGAAAAACTGGAGTACTTGCAGAGAACTGTCTAGCCTGAAAGCCTGGGGCATTTATTACCAGAGTCCTTTAAGAAAAAGAGTGTAATCCTTGCTCTAGGATATGCTGAAGGAGCAGGCCACCGTGGTGACAGGAACAGTGGAAGGAAAAGCAAGGACTCTTGCCCAAGTGAGAGATTTGATTTCCATGTAAGCTGAATTCACTGTCTTATCCCACTCTCCACTCCAACACAACCAGGTTACTGTGGGGCTGAAAAACACCCAGGCAAGGTCCTAATTTAAATTCAACCAGCCTGAGGTCAGTATTGGTCTGGTCTATGCAACCAGCTTATCTCATGCATGTTCCTGCTTCATGCTACGGCTAACTCGGCCCTAGTGAAGTCTCTGTTCATCATGAGAACAGCTGGAGAGCTGAAGCTCCTGTTAAACAATTAATTAGAACTCCAAAGGGCAGAGATGAGGTAATCACATTCTTCAGCTCTCAATGTGAAGTGTAAAAATATTTCAGAACTTAGGAAGCCTTTCCCTTCTCTTATTTAATGTGTCTCTTTCTCCCTTTTCTACTTCTTCTCTCCCTCCACGCATAGCTCAGCTCATCATCTATGGGACTTATCAAATGTCAGTAAAGTCAATGCTCCTTCCTTAATTAAGCCAAGCATTTAAATGTTACATATGGGACTTCCCTGAAGGTCTGGTGGTTAAGACGCCGCACTTCCAAAGCAGGGGGGCGTGGGTTTGATCCCTGGTTGGAGAACTAAGATCCCATATGCTGTGTGCCCCTCCCCAAAATATGTTACATATGATTGATGTTACACAAACAAGATATTTTGACCCAGGCGAGGGCCTAGGCACTAGTTGCTTTTGTTGGAAAGACTTATGGTCTTTGGGTGATGGCCAGGTCCTTCTCTCCCATTGCTTTTTTGATCTATGAATGATATGTTAATAGTAGATTAAAGGCCCCTTGGGAGAAAAGAAATTTGGACTGCACTGCCTTTTCTGTGAGATAGCTATTAAAACACTGTTGAGGTTATTAGATAATCCACAAGAAGGCCAGAAGGCAGGAAATTGTAACCTTCATGAAAGAAGGGACGTGTTGAAATTTTTCACTACTGTGTTCTACATTTCCTAGCATAGTGCCTGGCAGTAAACATTTGTGGATGAAGGGAAGGTAAGCAGGAGGGTGGGAAGGAGGGGGAATGGCAGTGGAGCAATGATGAAGGGAAGGAAGAGACAGGAGATCAGAGAGAGAACAGCGTGGATGATCTAGGCTGAGATTCTAAACTTTAGCATCTGATTCTGGGAGGGAGAACAGATGTAGGCTCAGCAGAAGGTGGCCAGTGCTGGAAGTTCCTCCTGGTAGCTGGGCTCAGCTTGCAAAAAATGGCCTGTTTTGTGTATTATCATGCTTGGTTCCCAGTGATGTTTGCTATGGCTTGCTTCTTTCTGACATGATGCTGGGCAAGAATATCATACTCCTCATTTTGATGGATGAGGTTTAGGGAGAGGGCAGAACTCTGCAGCAGGGACAAAGGAGTCCTTAAGCAATACGCTGAAGTTCTCCGGAGAAGATGACTTGGTGGTAGCCTTGTCTGTAGACCCTGCAGACTTTAACTGCACCACAACTCCCTTCAGGGCAGCAAAAACCACTAAGTGGTCCAGAGAGCAGTGTCTGAAGAGTCTGACCTGCAGACGTTCTGCTGCTTTCCAGCACATGCAAGCAGATTCATGACGAGAGGGATGGATTTGTGATAAAATGTGACTGATACTGCAGCTTCTCAAGATTATCTGGATAGGGAAAGCATGTCTGTTTTTCTTACTTATTTGAGAATTGGGAGCCCATGCACTTTGTGTTCTGTGTATTCTGTTAGCCTGACTGTTAGTCACAGATCATTGACGTCTAAAAGCTCAGCACTTTCCTATCACCCTGATTGCCTTTCTACACTGTGAGCTCAGTGGCAAACAATGCATGGCCTCTGGACTAATGTGTTGCTAATTCCTTCAGCCCAAAGGTATGTGACAGATCAGCCAGAAATCATTGACTTGTCTTGTCCTCAATGGGATGCCTATCACCCTGCAATTCCAGTAGCTCTTTTCTACCTGGTTTCATCTCTATATACCTATAGATATAAATATATGTGGCTTCCCAGGTGCCTCCGTGGTAAAGTATCTGCCTGCCAATGCAGAAGATGCAGGAGATGTGGATTTGATCCCTGGGTCAGGAAGATCAGCTGGAGGAGGAAATGGCAATCCACCCAAGTATTCCTGCCTGGGAAATCCCATGGACAGAGAAGCCTGGCGGGCTACAATGCACAGGGTTGCAAAAGAGTCAAACACTATTGAGTGATGGAGCAAACATGCACTCAGACATATATAGAGAGATTTTCACTATGAAATATACAAACAGAAAACCGAACAAAACCGAATCATACGTCTTAACAAATTCTGACAAAACAAACATCTGTGTAACCACATGAGTCAGGAGATGGAGCACTGCTGGCACTTTCAAACAACAGCCCTCCATCCTGAGCACCATCAGGGACCCTTCTGTACTTTTTCCCAATCACAGGTCTCTCCTCTTGTCTAAAGGTAACCAATTTGACTTTTAAGACAATATTTTCCTTGATTACTTATCATTTCCACCTAAATGTGCTTAAAGCTCAACATTCAGAAAACGAAGATCATGGCATCTGGTCCCATCACTTCATGGGAAATAGATGGGGAAACAGTGGAAACAGTGCCAGACTTTATTTTTTTAGGCTCCAAAATCACTGCTGATGGTGACTGCAGCCATGAAATTAGAAGACGCTTACTCCTTGGAAGAAAAGTTATGACCAACCTAGATAGCATTTTCAAAAGCAGAGACATTACTTTGCCGACTAAGGTCCGTTTAGTCAAGGCTATAGTTTTTCCTGTGGTCATGTATGGATGTGAGAGTTGGACTGTGAAGAAGGCTGAGCGCAGAAGAATTGATGCTTTTGAACTGTGGTGTTGGAGAAGACTCTTGAGAGTCCCTTGGACTGCAAGGAGATCCAACCAGTCCATTCTGAAGGACATCAATCCTGGGATTTCTTTGGAAGGAATGATGCTAAAGCTGAAACTCCAGTACTTTGGCCACCTCATGCGAAGAGTTGACTCATTGGAAAAGACTCTGATGCTGGGAGGGATTGGGGGCAGGAGGAGAAGGGGATGACCGAGGATGAGATGGCTGGATGGCATCACTGACTCAATGGATGTGAGTCTGAGTGAACTCCGAGAGATGGTGATGAACAGGGAGGCCTGGCGTGCTGCGATTCATGGGGTCGCAAAGAGTCGGACAAGACTGAGCAACTGAACTGACTGAACTGTGCATGTCTAAACCTCTTCGTTTTGCCTTTTTAATTCATGTAAGTAAAATCTAACATCTCTATTTCCCTATTTGAACTGTCTATAATGGAAATAGTATATCAGCCTGGCTACTTCTGATTTTGCTTCATTGTTACGGCTGTGTGTCATTCATTTATTTTCATTGCTGAATAGTATTTTATTATATAGAGACACTATCATTTGTGTATCTATGCTAGCACTGATGAACACATGGGTTGTTTCTGTTTTGGCTATTATACACATCAATTCTATAAACATTCTTTTATCTATAGTGTTAGTCACTCAGTAGTGTCCAATTCTTTACAACCCCATGGACAGTAGCCCAACAGGCTCCTCTGTCCATGGAATTTCCCAGGTAAGAATACTGGAGTGGATTGCCATTTCCTGCTCCAAGGGATCTTTCCAACCAAGGAATAGAACCTGGGTCTCCTGCAATGCAGGTAGATTTTTTACTGTCTGAGCCACTAAGGAAGCCTTCTTTTGTCTATGTCCTGCTACAAAAGGATGTGTATTTCCAATGAGTATGTAACTAAGAATTGAATTGGTAGATTGGCCAGCATGAATGTCTTCAAACGTAATAGAAAATGCCTATCTGGTTACAGAGTGGTTGATCCAATTATACTCCTGCCAGCAGTGAATGAGAATCCATGTAGCCTCACATCCTTACCAATACCTGATAGTCTCAGTTTGTTCAAATTTAGCCACTCTCAAATACCCTTCTACCTTATTGCGGTTTTTAACTTGAATATCCTAGATTATTAATGAAATTTAAAGTCATTTTAACTTTTCCTTTTTTATTTGTGAAGTATATATTCAAATTACATGTTTTTTGGGTTTTTTTTTCTCCTATTGGGTTGTCTGCCTTTTTCTCACTGATTAGTAGGACATTTTTCTTAACAGATATTCCAGAATACATATGAGCACTTTGTCATATATATATTATAAATGTCCTGTCCCATTCTGTGGCTTGCCTTTTAACTCTGCACTAAATCCAACAGGAGACATATATTAAAGTCTGTGGCAGGGTCTCTTATAAACATATATCCAGGTTACTTTTGAGTACAAAAAAAAAAAAAAAAGAGTTGCCAACTAAACCTATGAGCAATGGGGACTCAAAACAGTCAGGCAAAGGTAAATCTTGAAAATATATATTCATATTTTCCAGGAAATTAAAGGAGCTTCTATGAATAGAAGGTTGAGAAGGCAATGGCAACCCTCTCCAGTACTCTTGCCTGGAAAATCCCATGGACAGAGGAGCCTGGTAGGCTACAGTCCATGGGGTCCCGAAGAGTCGGACATGATTGAGCGACTTTACTTTCACTTTTCACTTTCATGCATTGGAGAAGGAAATGGCAACCCCCTCCAGTGTTCTTGCCTGGAGAATCCCAGGGACGGGTGAGCCTGGTGGGCTGCCATCTCTGGGGTCGCGCAGAGTTGGACACGCCTGAAGTAACTTAGCAGCAGTAGCATGAATAGAAGGAAATAAGAACAAGGCTAAAAAGAATACAATCTAAGTTTCACAGATGATACTTTGGGAGTATATGAGACTGTGAAGGATGAATAATAGGAAAGCAAATGAAGAGAGGTCTGAAAAAAGAAAGGAACAATAGGACAAGAAAGTTGAAGAATAGTCCCTGAAACAGGAAGAAAATCAAATCAAGAGAGTGTCATGAACCATTTCCAAAGCAGAGCATTCCAGATGTGATATTTATTTTTCTGCATCAATTTAAATAGTCAAATAACCTATGGGGTCCAGCTGTGTGGTCAGATACTGGTCTAGATGTTGTTGTCAGATAATTTTCAATTGTGATCAATATATAAATCAGTAGACTTTGAGAAAAGCTGATCATGCTTCATGATATAGGTAGGTCACATCCAATCAGTTGAAGCCATAGGAAGAAATACTGAGATCCCCGGAGAACGGAATTCTGTCTGCAGTCTAGCTTTGGACTACAGACCATAACATCACCTTTTTCATTCTGCCAGGTCTCCACTTTCCGGCCTGCCCTACAGATTTGGGACTTGCCAGCCCTTGAAACATGTGAGTCAATTATTTTAAATATCTCTCTCTACAAATTTATATATCCTATTGGTACTGTTTCCCTGGAGAACCCTGAAAAATACCACAGATGATACAGGGGTCCTAAATATACCCTGGGAAATGTATAGCTGAACAGGAGTGGGAGCATAATTACTGAGGTTAAGAAAATCATGGCAATGTGATGTTTGGACTAATTTCAAAACCAATAAGGATAATGGGATAAATTATTTAGCAACTGAAGTTATTCAGAAAAATAAGTATTTTAAAGGGGAATAAATGATGCCAACAAGAATTGGGGAAAGTGATATATAAGAATGGAATGGACTTTTAAAGAAATGCAGTTGTCAAGTGAATGGGAGTCTCATGGCAAACAAATACTGTGATTCCTCTCTTGTCCTGTAAATGCAAGAGAGAGCAGTACTCTTGGATGAAGAAAGTTTCCAAGATGAATTGATCATCTGTTCAGTGATCAATAAAACCCTAGGTATCACTGAAGAAAGGTAAAATGAGTCTCTAAGATTTAGAAACATATATTCACTTGAAATAAATATTCCTTGTGATTTAACAAAGAATTAAGGGCGGATGTGTGGTTGTCTTGTGATGGAGAAGAACTGAGCTGGATAGCAATGAAAGGGAGTTTTGAAAGTTGTGGACAGAAAATAATACAAATGGTTGATGAGTATTATAAGCAATGGATGGCAATTAACTTGGAGTCAGAGATCTGGGTTTATATTCTACATTCCTCAAATACTCACACACTTACAAATTGTGTGACTAGGGTGTGAAGCAGAATATTCAAAAAGTAACCCTAAATGCTCTTTCAATCAATAAACAATAAAGTAGGTAGAGCTGGAGCTCTCACTTTTCCCAAGGGGTAGGGTTACAGTGCTCTCCCCATCCTCGGAAGAGGGAGTGCGTAGTCCCCTGAGTTCTGAGATGCCCAGGTTCTGAGATGCCCAGGTTCTGAGATGCCCAGATTCTGAGCAGCTGGCTTCCTCCATTGCTGACAACTAAATGCAGACTGCTTGTCATCCAAAACGTCTATTTCACTGTCTTGACAAGAGACTCATCTCATGACCCCATTAGAAAAAAGCAATGTTCTTCCACTAGAACATTAGGCCACTGTGTATCCAGCAGGAAGCTGGTCCTTAGCCACCTCTGTGGGATGCTGAGTCTTCAGCAATGTGTTCCTCTCACTGACATCAGCTTGTAAGATTCTCCAATAAAGCCTGGTCCTTGACCATGTGGTTCTACAGAATTCTCCCTGTGCCCTGTTGCAAAATAGCGACCAAGACAGATAATAACCACCCTTGGCTTTGTTATTCTTATCTGTAAAATAGGAACTATGCCAGCTACAGTAATGAGTTATCATGATAATGGAGCAAGAAAACACATTTAATATACTTAGCATGGGGTCTATTTTATATGGCTAATAGCAGAAAGTTTACTTACAAGCAGAATAATTAAAACTAAATAGCAAGCAATTTCCCAACAGAATGATAAGTCATGGTTCTGGCCTCAGAAAAAATCACTCACAAGGTATTGAAATAGAGAGTGACAATTGAGTGTGTGGAGGGTGTGTGGGGGTGTGTGGCTGGAAATGATATTTACAAAAAGGGAGGGACTGGCCAGAAGTATATTGACCTCTGCAAATGTTATCCCACTAACTACTGTAGCTTGTATTTTCACTTACAATCATAATACAGTACTTCTTTCTTTGTGTTTGTGTATATACATACAACTTACATATGTACCAAAGAGATGAGCAGAAGTCTCTGAATTATCAAGGGTAAATCTCTTGCTATGTGACAGAATTCTGAGGGGATATATGCATCTACAGCCATTGTTAGATTGATTGAAAAACATTAGGGGGAGTCTGTTTTCCTCTGTTTAAAATGACATAGATAGGGAACTGTGAAGTGGAAGGTCCTCTATAAAGTAGGTTATTATAAAGAAGCTGGGCAGAAAAGTGTTAATCACTCAGTTATGTCTGACTCTTTGCGACCCCATGGACTGTAGCCAGCCAGGCTCCTCTGTCCATGGGATTATTTTAGGCAAGAATACTGAGGTGGGTAGCCATTCCCTTCTCCAGGGGATCTTCCTGACCCAGGATCTGAACCCAGGTCTCTCTCATTGCAGGAGCTTTTTTTATGGTCTAAGCCAGAAGGGAAAACCTCAAAGATAAATTCTAATTGTGTAAATAAAGCAGTCAAAGCCAGGGCAAATTTTCATGTTGCAGTTGCTACTGAATTTATTACTATTATTAGTAGGTCTGGCCAGAAGAACCGAAACACCAGTTATGGACAGTATTGGAGAAATGAGACCTCACATGGTCCCAGTGAGATTAAGCCTCTGCCTGGAGGGATGAGAATGGGGCACAGAAAGGGAGAAGCGGAGCTTGGGAGCAGGAGAGTAAGCATGGAACCAATCAATTTTATCATGTGCCCTTGTTCATGACTAGCATTAGCTGAATAGGAAGAGCCCCAACCACCACAGGACTTCCCAAAAAGCCCAAGGAACTCAACTCCGTCAGAATTTAATCCTGTAGACTACTCAGACCATTGGGGTAAATGCAAATAGAACCAAGTGTGATGAAAATCTCACTGTAAATGAAATAACATTTGGATCTGAGTGCAAAGGAGTGTGAGAAACTTGTTCTCCATGGCAGTTGTGGAGTAGGATAGAGAAGACAAAAGCCCTGGTAATGTGAGGGTGGGAGAGACAGGCTGGGAGGAGAGGAGACCTGAAGTGAAAGGTGGGGATGGAAAAGACCTTGTTGCCTATTCACAAGATAGAGTCAGACTTTCCCTGGGAGAAAGACCTTGACAGAGGAATGAGAGGGTTAACAAACAACATCTGTATTTCTAAAGTCCGAAGACATCCCTGAGAACCAGCATTTTAATTTTCACACTACAATCTTTGAAGCTCTGCCGTATTTGTGTCAAACTCTGTAATAATGGTAGATATACAGCCTTCTTGTAGAAGAAGAGGTAAAGAGAATGGTGATGAAATGCCTCATTGTCGAGTCCCAAAGACCTCTGGTTGTCAACCACCCAGGATAGTGACTGCTAAGGCCACTCTCTATGTCCTCGCTGTCAACACTTGATGACATGTGTTAAAGATGTTGAGAAGTGGTGCTTCAGAACAAAGCACCACTCCCCACTTGGAAGGTGTGTTCAATATGCCATCCTGGGAAGAGTGAACTCTTTTAGCAGCACATAATGAAAAAATACTGTGGCCCTCAGCAATAAACTGAGAATATTTCAGAATCTCAAAGACTACACTCATTGCTTCTCCTAACTGCAGAATATAGAATTTTACATTGTCCTAACAACAACAAAGCTGCAATTTTTCTCTTCCCTACCATGGAAGAGTTCCTTAATAACTTCTAATTTAGTTAAGGCTACTTTAACTGCATTATTCTTTTAGGAGTATATTCCTAAAAATGTCAAATCATGCAAAAGTAAAATAGTCACTTTCCCAAAAGCAATCTTGTCAAAAAGACGCAAGATCAGAAAATTAGTAGGTCATACTTCATGGGTGGATTCTTCTCACGGTCTAATGACTGGTTTATTTAACACCCTCATTAAATTATCACAAAGAAGGGTGTCCCTCTTTCCGTGCTCCACGACCCAAACCCTCAACCTAAAAGAGTTGGCTGGAGAAGCAAATAAGTTAATAATTGCCTCAAACTTTACTAAAGTAATTAGATATGACACGTCCCCTAAAGGTGCCATATCTAATTAAACTATTGTAATATTAATGCCTATATTATATGCCATTCCATTATATTTCATTTTATTGTCATTTGCATAATTTTTATTACATTAAAAGCTTTAATAAAAATCTTCATGCACAAATACTTTTCATTTCAGATTACTTGTTATAGTAAAATTCTTGGAAGAAGTTTTTCTCAATCAAAGGGTAAAAAGAGCATAACTGGGAAGTTATTTTCCAGAAAATTTTCTTTACCTTATAACCTATTTAATCTTTTGCCAACTATATACAAGATCAACCCAAAATATTTTTCCTGAATCTATTTTCTAAGTCAGTAGGTGAAAAATAATGTCTCAAATTATGTTTAATCAATCACTTCTAAATCTTAATCATTTTTATGGTCAAGTGTAGTTTCTTTTATGAATTGTTTGAATATCTTCTTGGTTGATTGATATTTTAGGATTTTGAGGGAGGTTGTTGGAATGTGTATAATCATTACAATATTCAATATATTAATGTTTTCTTTTATATTTGAAGCAAATATTTCTCTTAGCTATTTTTTCTTAACTTTGTTCATAGTGTCTAAACAGTATTTAGTTAAATCCACTTTTATTTACCTATGTGATTTTTTCCCCCTCAGTTCCTTTCAGTTTAGAAAAAATTTCTCCCCTTCTGTAGGCTATTGGTTGCTCAGTTGTGTCTGACTCTTTGTGACCCCATGGACTGTAGCTGGCCAGGCACCACTGTCCGTGGACTTCTCCAGGCAAGAATACTGGAGTGCGTAGACAGACCCTTCTCCAAGGGGATCTTCCCATCCCAGGGATGGAACCTGGGTCTCCTATATTGCAGGCATATTCTTTACCAGCTAAGACATGTACTATCTACATTTTAACATAATTGATGTACGGTTGGCTTTAACTTCTATGCAGAGTATATCATGAGAAACGCTGGGCTGGAAGAAACACAAGCTGAAACCAAGATTGCCGGGAGAAATATCAATAACCTCAGATATGCAGATGACACCACCATTATGGCAGAAAGTGAAGAGGAACTAAAAAGCCTCTTGATGAAAGTGAAAGAGGAGAGTGAAAAAGTTGGCTTAAAGCTCAACATTCAGAAAACTAAGATCATGGCATCTGGTCTCATCACTTTATGGCAAATAGATGGGGAAACAGTGTCAGACTTTATTTTTTGGGCTCCAAAATCACTGCAGATGGTGATTGCAGCCATGAAATTAAAAGACGCTTACTCCTTGGAAGAAAAGTTATGACCAACCTAGATAGTATATTCAAAAGCAGAGACATTACTTTGCCATCAAAGGTCCATCTAGTCAAGGCTATGGTTTTTCCTGTGGTCATGTATGGATGTGAGAGTTGGACTGTGAAGAAGGCTGAGCACCGAAGAATTGATGCTTTTGAACTGTGGTGTTGGAGAAGACTCTAGAGAGTCCCTTGGACTGCAAGGAGATCCAACCAGTCCATTCTGAAGGAGATCAGCCCTGGGATTTCTTTGGAGGGAACAATGCTAAAGCTGAAACTCCAGTACTTTGGCCACCTCATGCGAAGAGTTGACTCATTGGAAAAGACTCTGATGCTGGGATGGATTTGGGGCAGGAGGAAAAGGGGACAACAGAGGATGAGATGGCTGGGTGGCATCACCAACTCAATGGTCGTGAGTCTGAGTGAACTCCGGGAGTTGGTGATGGACAGGGAGGCCTAGCGTGCTGCAATTCATAGGGTCGCAAAGAGTCGGACATGACTGAGTGACTGAACTGAACTGAACTGAACTACAAATAAGATTATGATCTGATCTCACAGATATTATACTGGTTTATCAGTTCAGTTCAGTCACTCAGTCATGTCCGAATCTTTGTGACCTCTTTGCGACTCTTTGCAGGGTGGTGTCATCTGCATATCTGAGGTTATTGATATTTCTTCCGGCAATCTTGATTCCAGCTTGTGTTTCTTCCAGTCCAGCGTTTCTCATGATGTACTCTGCATATAAGTTAAATAAGCACAGTGACAATATACAGCCTTGATATACTCCTTTTTCTATTTGGAACAAGTCTGTTGTTCCATGTCCAGTTCTAACTGTTGCTTCCTGAACTACATACAGATTTCTCAAGAGGCAGGTCAGGTGGTCTGGTATTCCCATCTCTTTCAGAATTTTCCACAGTTTGTTGTGATCCACAGTCAAAGGCTTTGGCATAGTCAATAAAGGTTTATTATTTGAGGTAAAAGTTAAACAAGTCTTTCCTAAATAGGAAAAATGAGTTTATATCCCTACTCATTTGTGATACCAATTTTTTCCAGAAATTCAGTTCTAGTATATTCCAGGATCTACTTCTGCATAAACCAGTCTAATCTTATTTTTAAAGTTGCCTACAGATTAAAAAAAAAATAGAACTTGCTTTTTAATTGTTATTGTTAAAATTAAATGAAACTGAAACTTGTTAATGAAATTAGCTAACAAAATTTTCCACCATTGACCAGATATTATAAAAAAACATTGAGCTTATCATGTTTAATGGTGCATAGATTTCCCCAAGCTGGATAGCTGTGAAATAGAGTGTAACCAATGATTTGAGTGTAACTGTGATTAAACTTTCCAATGTTGGAAGACACTTTTAATGGAAGCTATTATCTATATTTATAGCACTTTTATTTTTTACTTTAGTTGTTTCTTTCTCATTTTTTCCTCCTTTTTCTGCAACTGATTTGCAAAGTATTCCATTAATTGCCTCATAACTGTCATATCTATGGAAAATTCTTAGCATGCCTTTAAGTGATCAAGAAAGCTCTTGAGTGTTGAAATATATTGTCTTATTTTTAGGTCTCTATGTCTCATCCAGGTTCTGCTTAGGCAAACTTAATTAGATTCAATGATGCTGCCATACATTTGCTATTAAATTACAATAATCAGGGTCAGTTGGACCCTTGAGATGTGTTTGCCACTCTAGATTCCTTGCCTGGACTGGAAGTCCAGCAATTTCTGTCTAGCTCCACAGCCAAAGGCATTTCATCTGGCCAGCAATGGTCTCTTGCACTGACAATGTCACGTATCTAGTGGTCTAAGCTTAAAAATGAGAAACAGACTTTGTGCGATTCTGAGACTGAACTCTAGCTTTTGCCTGCACCCCTGGTCTTGCTTCATGGATCTTCTATGAAAAAGTCATGATGTTCGTTTGTTTGTTTTTCAATGTCTGGGTACAAACCAATCATACTGCTGGCCATTCTGAGCACTGAGTGTAGACACAGATACTCCAACATCACAGGGGCAGCAGGAGAGCTGCACCCATGGGGCTGGCTAGCCTGGTATCTGCAGGGCAGCGAGCCCTCTTCCCACCCAGAAAAAGTCGTGATTTTTAAGGAACTCTATTCCTACTAGGACTGTCCAGATTGGATTGGGTAAATTTTCCAGGAATTTATGCTGCAGGGTAGGGAGGAGAGGGACTGAGGAGTCTGTGTTCAAGAATAACAAATTCAGGCTTCCCGGTGGTCCAGTGGTTAAGAGTCATCCTACTAACGAAGGGGACACAGGTTTGATCCCTGCTCTGAGAAGATCCCACATGGTGCATGGCAACTAAGCCTGCCAGCCACAACTGCTAAAGCTCACTTGCTTAGAGCTGCTGTCTCCACAAGAGAAACCGCTGCAAAGAGAAGCCCATGAAGGACAACAAAGAGTAGCCTCCCCAGCGCCCCCTGCCAGTTCCACGCTCTCTGCAACTAGAGAAAGTCTGCAGGTAGCAACGAAGTCCCAGCACAGCTAAAACTAAATAAATAAATCTTAAAAAAAATTAACAATGTCTAGGCAGATAAGACACATCCTTATCCATCCCAGTACATTTAGTAATATATTAAAATAGTTCTAAAGAAAATCTTGTTTTATGATAAATAAAATAAGAAAAATGATAGCCAGACTGATATCTTCTATTATTGGGAAAATATCTACATTGTGGGGCACTCTTGGTGGCTCAGATGGTAAAGAATCTGCCTGCAATGTGGGACCCAAGTTCAATTCCTGGGTCGGGAAGATCCCCTGAAGAAGGGATTGACTATCCACTCCAGTATTTTTGCCTGGAGAATAGTATGGACAGAGAAGACTGGCGAGCTACAGTCCAGGGGTTTGCCAAGGGTCAGGCACGACAGAGTAACTAACGATATGGAGCTTCCCTGGTGGCTCAGTGGTAAAGAATCTGCCTGCAATGCAGGAAACAGACGTGGGCTCAGTTCCTGGGTTGGGAAGGTCCCCTGGAGAAGGAAATGGCAACTCACTTCAGTATTCTTGTCTGGAAAATCCTACAGGGTCACAAAGAGTGTGAGCACGCACGTATGTACCTACTTTGTGCCGAGAACTCTTATCATGCACTAGAAGTAAAGTGTCAAAAGATATAGTCCCTGTCCCTAAGAAGATCACAGCATGGCGAGCAGATGAGCAGGACGGAGTATAGGAGCTATGAGACCAAAGTGCTAAATGATAGGGAGCAGTTGCCCAGCTTAGACTGTAAACAGCTGGGAGACTTCCTGGAGAAGGTGGCCTACAAACTGAATTTTTAAAGGAAGAGAATTTCAGGCAGATGAAATCACACATTAGAAGGCTTAAGAAAGCTAGCGCTAAGTCGTGTCCGACTCTTGTGACCTGTGGACTGTAGCCTGCCAGGCTCCTCTGTTCATGGGATTTTCCAAGCCAGAATATGGGAGTGGGTTGCCATTTCCTTCTTCAGGGGATATTCCCGACCCAGGAATCAAACTCAGGTCTCCAACATTGCAGGCAGGTTCTTTACCAACTGAACTACATGGGAAGCCCTTAAGAATGCTTAAAGCTGTGAGGAGATAGCTCACTTATGGTCCCACAAGTATTCCAGCAAAGGTCTTAACTGGTAAGTGGCAGGAGATGGAAATGGAGGGTTTAATAGGGCCATATGATTAAGGTTTCTGTCTCGCTAGGAATTCTGGATTCTATCCTAGGCTACGGGGAGGTACTAAAGGATTTTACATCATCAATGGAATGATCAGATTTACATTTAAGAACAATTTCTCTGGCTGCAACCATGTAACTGGAGAAGGGTAGGAGGACATACTGAAACAAAAAGAATAGAGGATGATTATTGCAATTCAGCAAAGAAAAAATTCCTCCCACTTGTGTTGTTTAACACAAATGGAGGTGTTCTAACTTATTTATTTTTTTACTGTTCTTTTAGGAGAGAAGAAACTTGAACATGTCTGTTGTCTGAGGTTAAAGAGGGCTGATGATGGAGGGAGGGCTTTGGGAGCAGGAAGGCAGAGAAGCACAGGGAGAGATGGGGCTGGAGGGAAGGAGGGGAGGCTGGGGGCTGATGTAGCTGTCAGTAAAGGTCTTCAGAACTGAGCGAGTTTCCACTTAGGAACTGACGGTGTAGGAAAGAGCTTTTATTGTCTGGATAACACATCAGCACACCATCCCTCTGCAGATCATTTCTTTTATCTTTTGAAATGTTCACAACATTTCCTCACAACTTTCTGCATTTTCCCCATCCTTAAATTTAAAGGAATTAGTATGCCATCTTTATCTCCCGTAATCCCCATCTCCTTTGAGCATCCATCAGCAGTTACTAATGTGAAGCTTCGACAAAAGAAGAACAAAGAAGCATTAAAAACACTGTATGATGCAAATAACAGAAGTGGTGTGTAACTGCTGCTCACATCATTTCAAAAACACTCTTCAACCTTCCAGTGGAAATTATACTCAAGGCTGCCATGGCTGGATCCTCAAGTTCACCACAGTCTGCACCTTAGAGCAATTTCCACATAAAACAGTTCTTTTATTTTAGTAACAAAATATCTGCTCAAAAAGGTGAAAAATGATGCAAGCAAATGCAGTAAATGTTTGTTATTTGGAGAAGCAAGTTGTTCCTTGGCGCACTACTACTATTGGAGCTAAGTTCCAGAAGTGGATACTAATGGAATGGGTTGTGAAACTACTTATGAAACATGTTAAGTATCCAGGCTGTCCAATTAAGGGAATCTCCAAGGCTGGAGCTTCTCTGGTCATCTTTAATTAAGTAATACTCTGGTGAAACCCTCACAATTAAACTATAGAGTTTCTTTTTTTCCTACAGTAAATGGAAGAGAAATTTTTGAAATATATGTAATGGCTTGCTCTTTGTCATAATTTTATTTAAAGGAGTACGTTATGAAGATGGAAATATAATAAAATGTTTTCTATTTTCTTTCATTGAAGGAAAACTAAACAAAAGAACATAAATCTGTATAAAAATTAACAAAAGGGGTGCTTATCTTTTATAGTATTTATCAATATTTAAATTATATTAATATTATTTTTCAGTTCCATCCATGTCACCAAGTACTCCAAGCATATCAGGGTATATGTTACTCAATAAACATAAACATATACATAGCAGCCATGAAATTAGAAGACGCTTACTCCTTGGAAGAAAAGTTATCACCAACCTAGATAGTATATTCAAAAGCAGAGACATTACTTTGCCGACTAAGGTCCGTTTAGTCAAGGCTATGGTTTTTCCTGTGGTCATGTATGGATGTGAGAGTTGGACTGTGAAGAAGGCTGAGCACCGAAGAATTAATGCTTTTGAACTGTGGTGTTGAAGAAGACTCTTGAGAGTCCCTTGGACTGCAAGGAGATCCAACCAGTCCATTCTGAAGGAGATCAACCCTGGGATTTCTTTGGAAGGAATGATGCTAAAGCTGAAACTCCAGTACTTTGGCCATCTAATGCGAAGAGTTGACTCATTGGAAAAGACTCTGATGCTGGGAGGAATTGGGGGCAGGAGGAGAAGGGGACGACCAAGGATGAGATGACTGGATGGCATCACGGACTCGATGGACGTGAGTCTGAGTGAACTCCAAGAAATGGTGATGAACAGGGAGGCCTGGCATGCTGCAATGGAGAAGACTCTTGAGAGTCCCTTGGACTGCAAGGAGATCCAACCAGTCCATTCTGAAGGAGATCAACCCTGGGATTTCTTTGGAAGGAATGATGCTAAAGCTGAAACTCCAGTACTTTGGCCATCTAATGCGAAGAGTTGACTCATTGGAAAAGACTCTGATGCTGGGAGGAATTGGGGGCAGGAGGAGAAGGGGACGACCAAGGATGAGATGACTGGATGGCATCACGGACTCGATGGACGTGAGTCTGAGTGAACTCCAAGAAATGGTGATGAACAGGGAGGCCTGGCATGCTGCAATTCATGGGGTCTCAAAGAGTCAGACACGACTGAGCGACTGAACTGAACTGAACTGAACTGAATGCTTTTCTATCTCTGGGATATGTTTGGGAAGGAAAAGTATCATATATTGTTTTTCTATACCTGGAATGATTCAGACTTATCTGCCCAATAACACTTTATCCAACTGATGCTTCCTACAACATTCAACCTTACCTGATCAGCTCTTTTTTTAATTTATTAGTTATTGGCTACCATAAACTAATAGATTAAATAATGAAGGAATGAATTAACTGATCAGTGTGGGCAGGTTCCATGAGCTACACATTTTTGTATACAGAGAGTCCCTTGGACAGCAAGGAGATCAAAGCAGTCAATCCACATCAAGATGTCCTGATTTCTTGAATCCATATTGGAAGGACTGATGCTGAAGCTGAAGCTCCAGTACTTTGCCCACCTGATGCAAAGAGCTGACTCATTGGAAAAGACCCTCATGCTGGGAAAGATTGAAAGCAGAAGGGGACAACAGAGGATGAGATGGTTGGATGGCATTACTGACTCAACAACATGAGTTTGAGCAAACTCCAGAAGATGGTGAAGGACAGGGAAGCCTGGCCAGGTGCAGTCCATGGGGTCGCAAAGAGTTGGACATGACTGAGTGACTGAACAATATATCTTTGTGACCCCCAGTGGAGCCTACCATGGTACCAGGAATTTTAGCATGTCAAATAAATATTTACCAACTTATTAATTATACATATATTGCACATACTGGAATATTTACTTTGAGGAATTCTTCCTAAATTGTAATCATAGCTTCTGAGAAGAAAAGCAAATATTTCCAGCAACTTGATCCTGAAAATTTTCAGAGGGACTTTTTCTCTAAAGGAAATAAACTTTCTCTTGAATGTGGTGAAAGAAGCCAGTGGATGATTTCTGAATGTCTGGTAACTCTCCTCAAGGTTTAGCAATCACCTAAACCCGAGGGACTTTTATCTAATCTTAACCGTGCACCTGACTGCCAAGTAGAGCTAATCACTTAAGTTCCAGTGAATTAATGGGTTCATCTGTAAAACACGATTGTCATCAAAGGACTTCAGAAGGAAAGACTAATGGTAGAGTGACCCAAGTGATGGTAGATTTTAAAATTCAACAATGCTATCAAAACTCAGGGCAAAACCATTTTCCATACTGTCCCTCAATTTTAACTTTTGCTTTTATGAGGATTTAATTCAATAAAAATAAACTTATAAGATGTTTTTTTGTATCTGCTGGATTGATGTCAAATGTAAATCCCCTTGCTTTCAAAAATTTAAAATGGAAAGCACTTGGAAAATTCATGATATTTCATTAGATGCCCAAGGACTCTGGATTTCAATGGACAAAATACACCCCCTGTAACTTTGTTAAGATTTTTAAATAGAAAACCAATTCATACATTATCACCTTCTTCCTTTTCTATTTCCTTTCATTTGTCTTTAATATTTTGAATTTGACTTTTATGTTTCTGCATCTTTGTGTTTTTTCACCCCTGAAGCAGCTGGAAGATTTTTTCAGACGCACAGGTGGCATTTTCAGTGTCTAACGAGGTTCTCTCTTCGATGTGTATCAAACAATCACTTTTAGGCTCCAGATAAAGAGTCAGAGTGCCCTAGAAGTGCCCTAAGCTCAGTGGGGGTTTGCTTGCCTGAGCTGGTTGTGTCTTTCTAGCTGCAATGCATATTTTGGGGGACAATGATAAATATTGGCTCAAAGGAGAGTGATGAAAAGTATTTCTCAGACACATAAGATCAGGGTCTGTTGAAAATCTGCTATTTTTTTCCCAGGCACTGTGACATCTGTTCAGGGTCATTAAGCATCGCTGCACAAGGGGATAGAGGACATTAACCGAACTGGTGTTGGGTCCACAATGAAACAGAAAAACATCAGAACCAAGGCACACACTATTCAGGTAGTTCATAGGGTCCTTTTAATCACCCACTTGACTTTACACAATGATGTAATATGTAGGAGGTTGGTATAGAGTAGAGAGAAAAACTGTAATTCCACAATTTCAGGATTACTAATGAACCTAAAATGCTGTTTCGTGTGCAGTGTCTGAAAGAAATCATATAGGACCTCAAGGAAATCAGGAATGCAAGAATTCACAGAAAATAAAGCTGAAGATTGTAACAGAATTGAATACCTCATTCCTCTACATTCTAGCAATTAATGATTGATTTTTAAGAAAACCTATTTCTGCAAGAATGCCATGTATTCTTTTATATAAATCTCACTCTTCAGAATTTCATACCAAGTTCTCACTCGTTAGCTCATTTAATTCTCTTCATAACCCTATAATTAAAAAGTTATCATAACCTGCATTTTAGAGTTTAAAAAGTTGAGAGGAATAAATTACATAATTTGATAAGGCTGGTAATGGGGCCTCTAGAACTCCAGGCTCATTTGCGTGAACACTGCCCAAGGACATTCTCCTATCATTTGACAAAGTAAAAATGTCTATTACATTTATATTTAAGTTGCATTCAGCCAAAAAAAAAAAAATGCCGCTATGTAAGCTCTCAGATGCCGAAAAAGCAGCCCAACAAAATTTAATTTTTTGACCAGTCATAAAACAATGGAGAGAACAATGCCTCCTTCTTCTCCAGAGATTTTAAGCATTTATGGTCTTAAGTCAAAACTGCATCCTGACCTAAGGACAGTAAATTTGCTTCTGTGCGATATTTCCCACATTATCCCACTACTTGATTCCTCTCTCTCTCCATCCCTCTTTCCCTCTCTTCCCTCCCTCCTTTCCTTCTTTTAATAAACCTGTATATATAACTAGTAATTATCAAGCACTTGCAAAACACTGGGCAGTTTCCTAGGCTCTTCCTTGCAAACATTTTAAAGTGCAATATGAGAAACAGGAAGCAATGAAATGAGTCAGCTATTTTAGGAATCAGTTTAGTCACAGTTGCTCCCAGCTGCAGGCCCAGAGTGTTGGGTTGGGCTGTCTTGAATTGCAACCACATGCGACTCAGACCTGTAGGAGCAGAGCGGCTTGTCAGTTCACACTGTGGGCCCATTTATAGCTCTTATCTTTGTTAATATCACAGATTATAAATGTAATAGGTACTTAGCAATTCTCATGCCAAATCTGGAAGGGACCTCAAGATACTTCTAGTCTCCTGATTCTCCATCTAACCATGTACCAGAGGCACTGGTGGTTTTGATAAGGAATGGTTTCTAGCACTCCACCAAAGAAATCAATATTTCCAGGAAGGAAGTTTTTTATTTTTTTTTAATTTTTACTTTATTTTAGTTTACAATACCATATTGGTTTTGCCATACATTGACATGAATCCACCATGGAAGTTTTTTAAATTTTTAAATTTTTATTTAATCTGCATTTCTAGCAAACTCTCTCAGGGACTGTTGAGTAGCCTGTTTCAAATGATACTGGAAAACCTTAGACTACAATCTTGCTTTTGATTTTTATTATTACAAGATCTTGAATTGAGTTCAAACTATCAGGTTTTATGAGAAATGCATCTGCTTAGTCTTGGAAATGCCACCAGAAGTTTAAAATGCCTTCATAGTCTACTTAATTGGCAGAAGCAGAGTAACCAAGTATGCCAGGGTAGACACCTGGACCCCTGTGAGGCAACCTAAGAAATGAGTGTCAGAGGACAGTGATCACTATAAGCAGGTTGGGGCTTCCCTGCTGGTTCAGTGGTTAAGAATCCACCTTGAAATACAGGGGACACTGGTTCAGTCCCTGGGCTGGGAAGATCCCACATGTGGCAGAGCAACTAAGCCCCTATATCACAACTTCTGATGCCCACGTGCCTAGAGGCTGTGCTCTACAACAAGAGAACTCACCACAATGAGAAACCCACGCACTGCAAGTAGGCAGTAGCTCACTTTCTCTGCAACTAGAGAAAACCTGTGCATAGCAACAGAAACCCAGCACAGCCATAAATAAATAAATAAACATAATTTTAAAAAGTAAGTAGGTTGACTGTATCCCCTGGTTTGTTTTGGCAAGCCCATTTCTCATGCCCTGCTCACAGCGACACTGGTACACCCTGAAGGCAGCAGCTGGGACCATGGTTTCCTGACTCCCCCACTTCCTGATGAGGCAGTGCTGATGGACCGACTCTGAATAGTGTTCTTTGGTTCTTCAAGTCACTCTTGAAGGTTCAACCTGGAACTCTTACCAAGTCTTTCCAAAAAAAGTCTAAGCACTCATTTATCATGTTAAATTCCCCCTGGCTATAAATAGTGTGGTTTCTCTTGTCTGTTGAAGAACAATAAGTGATAAAGACCTGAAGAATGAAAGACAGATGACAAATCAGGAAAAGAGAATTCTCAGCGGAGAGAACAGCAAGTACAAAGGATAGTGAGGCTGAAAAAGGGCTTACAGGTTCAGCCAACAGAAAAGTGTTTGGGTCTGGAACAAACAGGTGGAAATGGGAAGGATGAGATACAGTAGGAGATAGATCAGATCTATGCCAGTGATATCAAGTTCAGATTTTTGTCCAAGCACATTGGAAAGCCAAATCAGAGTTTCAATCAGGCACATCTGGTCTTAAGAACTTACTCTGGATGCCGTATAGATGAAGCAAGCAGGAAGACAAGTCCTGGGGCTGTTTCAGCAGCGGTGGTGATGACAGTACTAGCAGCAGCAGTAGGGAGGGAAAGGTAGAATTAAAGGTGAAGCCTCAGGTTTTAGCTCAATCAAAAGATAGATGTGGTACAATTCACTGAAATGGGAACACTTGGGATAGAATGTGTGTTTGAGGCATCAAGAATTTATTTGCACAACTTGATTTGAGATGCTAACTGGACATCCAAAGGTCTATATCAAGGAGAGGTTGTAAATAATAGCCTATAAAAGAACAGCTTTCCATCTAGAGACTCATCTGAACCAGGTCATTTTTTTTTTTTTTTTTACAGGAGTCAGGAAAATACTCTCTGAGCACAGCACATGCAAGCACCTATTTCTAATATTGGCTATTATCAAAGACCCATCTATTAACCTTACTACCATGGCCTCTATATTTTCCCTGAAATTCATGAACACTTCCTCAGACCCAGTAAGGTCTAGACCTCTCCTGCCTATTTACCCTCAACAAAAAACTAAATTGGGCACTGTAGTCATTTACAAGCATTTACTGTGTGTTTACTTCATACCTGAGACAGTAACCTCCCGTCTTCTCAGATTGCTCTAATAACTGTCTAGAGAAGCCAACTTGCTCTTTATAAATACGTTCACAACATCCCTAGAGATGATGTTCCTTACGATGCCAATCTCCTTGTTGGTATGTAAATTTGTCCATCCCATATACACATCTGATCATCAACATCATTGTGGTGGTGGATGAAAATAGAACCTATGTGTACACACACATATATATTTCTATATATATACATTTCAACTTATAAATTTCAATATACATATATTTTAATATATAATATATATTGAAATAGATTTATAAGGAATTGAATTGGTTTATGCAATTATGAGCCAACAATTATGGAGGTCAACAAGTCCCAAGTCAGCAAGCTGGAGACCCAGGACAGCCACTGGTGTAGTTCCAGTTCAAAGACTGTCAGGCTTAGGACACAGGAAGAGACAATATTTCAGCTCATGCCTGAAGGCAAGTAAAAGCCAAAGTCCCAGGTCACAGGCAGTCAGGCAGGAGAAATCCTCTCTTACTCATGGGAAAGTGAGGTCTTCAACTGATTAGATATGGCTCATCCACTCTAGGGAAGGCAATCTGCTTTACTCCATCTATCAATTTAAAGGTAAGTCTGAAAATACTCTGATAGAAACACCAAGAATAATGTTTGGTTAAATATCAGGCCTCCTCGTGTGACTCAATAAAGTTAACACATAAAACTGATCATCACAGTAGGTCAACATTCTCTCAGGATACAAAATCTTTTATCTTTTTCAAACTCCACACTAAAGAAAACAGTGAACATGAATACTAACTGACAGAGAGGGTATAAACCACTCTGTCTGATTGTAAAATGTTATTAAGTGCATTTTCTTCACATCCTTATTTCCAAAGACTTGTTATTCACTATGCTTCATCCATACCCAGTATCTGCCATATTAACTGCAAAAGTAGATAAATCACTCATTAAGACCTTAGTGCTTGTTATCTCATGACCATCTTGCAGTCCTATCACCAGCAGTCTTTCTTCATACCACTCCATTTCTATGCAATTACTCTATAAATCTTCCCAAAACATTACTACCATTACATTACAGACAAGAACTGAAAATGGCTCACCAGAGCAGTAAAGGCGGATTAACTTTCAACTGTCACTCCTATTGGTAGGCTATGGTGATTATTATGTATTAGACACTAAAAATAAATAAATAAACAAAAGTTAAAGTCCTTATGTTCACTTTTAGAATTTCGAAGAGGAGTCAGAATTGTAAGCAAAATGGAAACAAGATGAGTATTCTAATGGCACGTGGGCTTTGCATTAGACCCCAACTGTGACTACCATCAGCTGTGTATATCAAGAGAAGTGGAGTTCCAGTGAATGTAACATCTTAGTGGTCTTTCTTTCCTTCATCAACCATTTATTTAGCATCTTCTGTGCTCTAGTCTGGGGCATCCCTGATAGTTTGGCTGGTAAAGAATCCACCTGCAATGTGGGAAACCTGGGTTCGATCCCTGGGTTGGAAAGATTCCCTGGAAGAGGGCATGGCAACCCACTCCAGTATTCTTGCCTGGAGAATCCCCAGGGACAGAGGAGCCTGGTGGGCTACAGTCCATGGGGTCACAAAGAGTTGGACACGACTGAGTGACTAAGCACAGCACAGCACAGCATGCTCTAGGATTAGTGTTTCATAATATTAAAGGTGCAGCCCCTGACCTTATGGAACTCAGAGACTAGCAAAAGTAATTCACTAATAGCAGTATCCACTTATGGAAGGCTAACTTCAAACCAGACATTTGCATTCTCTTGCATAGCTAGACACATAGTAGGTGTCTGTTAATAATGACCTATGTGACAGAATTGAATTAGATTAGGAAACATTTTAATTGAGTCATTGGAATTTAATAAATGTATTTATTTTTCTTTTATAAAAGGCTAGCCTGATCTCTTTTTCAAAACAATATTTTTTCCTTCCAGGAGTCTTAGACTCCTGACTTTTCAGTCTAATTGGCCTAATTTAAAAATCATGTTGGCAGCAGCATTTTCCATAACTATCTGGAGTTGTAAAGCAGTTAACCAGAGAAGTGTATTTGACAGCTAAGTTATTTCTCTATAGAAATGCGCTGAAATTTAGAAAGAGATCAGTTAGGCTTGTAATAGTTACTGTTTTTCTATAATACTTTTAACTCCCCTGCAGCATCTGTTTATGTCATTCTCCAGGAACCCCAAAGTGAGCACTGCTAGAAAGTATGACTTCATGATGAGTCCTACCCACTAGAGCAATAACCCCTTCCTACATGCCCCTCTGGCATGGGGGTTCTCAGCTCCCTCTGGTCACCCATTCTCCTCTGTCCAAAGCTTCGAAGGTATCTTCCAGACCATCTATCTATGCCTGTGAAGTTTCAAGAGCCAAGAAACTCCCTGAGGGTGTTGTAAAGGATCACTCTACTCTCACAAGACTTCCTAGGTGGCGCTAGTGGCAAAGAACCCACCTACTAATGCAGGATATGTAAGAGATGCGAGTTCCATCCCCAGGGCCATGAACATCCCCTGGAGGAGGAAATGGCAACCCACTTCAATGTTCTTCCCCAGACAATCCCATGGACAGAGGAGCCTGGCGGGCTACAATCCGTGGGGTCGCAAAGAGTCAGACACGATTGAAGTGACTTAGCATGCACTACTTTCACATGGCTTCTCAGGTGGCTCAGTAGTAAAAAATCCACCTGCCAATGCAGGAGACCTCGATTCCATTCCTGAGTTGGGAAGATCCCGTGGAGAAGGAAATGACAACCCACTCAAGTATTTTTGCCTGAGAAATCCCATGGACAGGGGAGCCTGCTGGGCTACAGTCCATGGGATCACAAAAGAATTGGACATGACTTAGTGACTAAACAACAACTATTCTCATGTACAGACAGAATATTTGAGAACATCTGTGAGGCAATGGAGAAGGAAATGGCAACCCACTCCAGTATTCTTGCCTGGAGAATCCCACAGATGGGGGAGCCTGGTAGGCTGCCATCTATGAGGTTGCACAGAGTCAGACACGAATGAAGCGACTTAGCAGCAGCAGCAGCAGTGAGGCAAAGCCTTTGACTGTAGATCACAATAAACTGTGGAAAATTCTGAAAGAGATGGGAATACCAGACCACCTGATCTGCCTCTTGAGAAATCTGTATACAGGTCAGGAAACAACTGTTAATAATGGACGTGGAACAACAGACTGGTTCCAAATAGGAAAAGGAGCACATCAAGGCTAATATTGCAACCCTGTTTATGTAACTTGTATGCAGAGTACATCATGAGAAACCCTGGGCTGGATGAAGCACAAGCTAGAATCAAGATTGCCAGAAATAGTATTAACCTTAGATATGCAGATGACACCACCCTTACGGCAGAAAGTGAAGAAGAACTAAAGAGCCTCTTGATGAAAGTGAAAGAGGAGAGTGAAAATGTCGGCTTAAAGCTCAACATTCAGAAAACGAAGATCATGGCATCTGGTCCCATCACTTCATGGGAGATAGATGGGGAAACAGTGGAAGCAGTGACAGACTTATATTTTGGGGCTCCAAAATCACTGCAGATGGTGACTGCAGCCATGATATTAAAAGATGCTTACTGCTTGGAAGGAAAGTTATGAGCAACCTAGATAGCATATTAAAAACCAGAGACATTAATTTGCCAACAAAGGTCCATCTAGTCATGGCTATTGTTTTCCAGTGGTCATGTATGGATGTGAGAGTTGGACTATAAAGAAGGCTGAGTGCTGAAGAGTGATGCTTTTAAACTGTGATGTTGCAGAAGACTCTTGAGAGTCCTTTGGACTGCAAGGAGATCCACCCAGTCCATCATAAAGGAGATCAGTCCTGGGTGTTCATTGGAAGGGCTGATAATGAACCTGAAACTCTAATACTTTGGCCACCTGATGCAAAGAACTGACTCATTGGAAAAGACCCCAATGCTAGGAAAGATTGAAGGCAGGAGGAGAAAGGGACGACAGAGGATGAGAGGTTGAATGGCATCACTGACTCAATGGACATGAGTTTGAATAAACTCTGGGGTTTGGTGATGGACAGGGAGGCCTGGCATACTGCAGTCCATGGGGTCACAAAGAGTCGGACCCGACTGAGCGACTGAACTGAACTGAACTGTGTGCAGAAAACAAAGTATCAGTGAATAGGGAGAGAATAAAGAAAGGGAAACAAATGAGAAAGGAAAGCATGAGAGAGGAGAGGAAGGATCATGAACATAAGAGCAGGGGTTATTCTCAAAACCTTGGCCAGAGGGCTCCTCCTCCATCAGTGAAGAGCAGTAATAAACATGTCAAGGGGAGCAGGAAGGAGATAAGAGTTTCTTTAAAATTTTTATGAGGTAGAGAAAAGTAACTGCACAAGACCCTAGAGAGTCTAAACATTTTCCTTAAGAAACTAGAGACTGAGATCACTCACTCGGGAAGTCCAGCCGATTATGACAAAGACTTAAGGACACTTCCATGAGAAATATGTTTTGGCGTCTATAAAATTAATAATTATGGTGAGAGCCCCAGTGAAAGTTGTTGGCACAAATATATAATAATGTAGTCCCAAGAATCCTTTAGCTCTCAGCCTATTCTGGACAGGGAAGAAGCTGAAGACATGAACAACAGAACTGATGCTGGAGGCAAATAATTCTAGGGACTGGAAATGGAAAAAAAATCAGTGTGACTAACTGGCAGGTCCAGGCTTGGGAGGCTGGAGGGATAAACAGGAGCCTGCAGAACCTGCATGCACCATGAGTGTGAGCCATCCTGGGACATGAGTGGCAGGGGTAATAGAGCTCATTAGACACAACACCATTGCCCTCCTTTAGGCTGGGAGAGCAGGTCACACTTGTCTGAGATCCACAGCTATGGACAGGTTTTCCAAAAAAGAGACAATTAAGAAAAATAAAACAGGTCAATAACCCTGCTTTGTCTACATGCAAATTTTCTCTACATATGTTTCAAGATAGCTTTTATTTCTACTTCAAAGATTGTGATAATGAATATCTGAAAATACGTTACCCCATATTACAGATTACCCATTTACATGTTTGTAAAAAATAAAATTCACAAAAAAGTATTTAATCAAAATAATAATAGACCATAAGTCACCAGTTCTTTTTGTTAAAATCTGAATAATTATATGCAAATATCTATTTACTTAGAAATCATGCTGAGAACTGGAGAAGGAAATGGCAACCCACTGCAGTATTTTTGCCTGGAGAATCCCATGGACAGAGGATCCTGGCAGGCTACAGTCCATGGGGTTGCAAACAGTCAGACACAGTTGAGCGACTAAACAGCAGCAGCATGCTGAGAGCAACAATTTATGATTATCTAAAAACTATTTTCTCACATCTAGAGATATCTCTTTCACAAGACCATAATTGAATGGACCCCTTAATTTGAACAGTGATGCCTTGCAGAGTTTCAATAAGTTATTTCTATTTTCCCATTTTTCTGGACAGAAAGGCTAAAGCCTGCTCCATATCAGGAGGGTAAAAAAGTGCATTTTCCAGGGATCATGTGTGTTTATATCTGACTATTTCAGAATCAGGCTCTGGAACAGGAGAAAAGATTTGATTCACAGAAGTTTGGGACTTTCATTCAGAAATTCCACAGTCTGGCGTGAGTCAGGTAGAAGAATTTGCATTGATTAGTTCTGCGTCTGTGCTGAAGAGTTTCTTTGCTGGTTAGGGTAGAATTTACATTGACTACCTTGCAAAGGCATCATAGGCAGTGAGAGTCAGAGGTAGATATAACCAGATGCTAATTTTATTTTTTGTTTTGTTTTTAAACTTTTTATTTTGTGTTATAGTTGATTAACAATGTTGTGACAGTTTCAAGTGAATAGAGAAGAGACTCAGCCATACATATTACATGTATCCATTCTTGCCCAAACTCCCCTCCCATCCAGGCTGCCATATAACATTAAGCAGAGTTGCCTGTGCTATACAGTAGGTCTTTGTTGGTTAACTTTGGATTTTCCATTTGCTTTGCATTTCCAGTCTCTAGAATTGTCACTAAAACCAGCTCTTTAGTACATGATTTCTACCTCTTCTTTGTCCAGAACAGGCTGAGAGCTACAGGATTCTGATGACTATACCATTAGACATTTGTGCCACCAACTTTGCTTTGGGCTCTCACATAGTAATTAACTTTTTATAGATGCTCAAGACATTTCTCATGGAGGTGGCCTCAAGTCAATTTCACATCAGCTGCACTTTGCAACCAAATGATCTCACTCCCTACTTCTTTAAGGAAAATATTTAACCCTCTAGGGTCATCTTACTTTTTTCTATCTCAAAAGAAAATTAATGTATAATCAATATTATATGCTGTGAGAAAATATAAAACCTGGCTTTTGGAATCAAACAGATACGAGTCCAATTCCTAGATGAGCCACTTAAAAGGTAGAAGGTTTTAGGAAAGTTATTTAACCTCTGTGAACCTCAGATCTTTTTTTTTTTTAACCCATAAAGTGAGTGATATGCACTTTACAAAGTTACTGTGATGAAGAAATCAATAAACGAGATAATATATTTGAGCATTTTGCCTAATTCTTGGCACACAGTCAATAAATAGTCACAATAGGCATTACTCATTTTTAACTTATTGAGTCCTTGCCATATAGAGGCAGATTTTGAAAGTAATTCTTTTACCATAAAATAAATATGGATTTTATTTTCTAAACTTTATTAAGTGGTCAAAGTTGAAATGTTTATTCAATAAAGTATTCATCAGTATGAATGGTTTTAAGCACATAGGAATTCTGCTGCAATCAAGTACCGGTAACTTGGGAGGCATAGTTCAGGTAAGGTACTAAAAAGAACCATAAAGAATGTTGTAAATGATTTTGTCAAGCCTTCAGTTCGTTCCCATGAAATTGCACTATTGTAGTCTGTGACAGTCACTGTGTGTGAAAGATGACAATACAGGGCCTTGGAGCCACTGAGAAAACTTACAGAGGTGTATTATTGGGAAAGCCTTGTGATAGTTCAAGTTTACCCAGGCTGCAAGCCACGATCGTACTCAGCTGGGCAATCTTTCTCTGGAAAAAAATGCCACACAATTCACCAGGCCTCCAGGGAGCTAAGAAATTACAAATAGAGACTTGAGGAGTGGGTGGATTTTTTTTTTTCCTTCAAAGCAGCAGCTGTTAGGATAAAAGGCAATCTTGAGTCTTTAAAAAGGAAATCAAGAAATACAAGGTGTTTACTGACTTCTATAGCAAGTTCTATTTTTTCTTTTCCTTGACTTCTTCTAAATTCCAATGTGATCGTTTTTAAAGTAACATTCATAATTTTGCGTGCTCAGTCGTGTCTGACTCTTTTGCAACCCCAATTTTTACATCTTCCTCATAGATAACACCCCTAGAAAAGGAGTGGATAAACCTACCTTTTCTTTTCTTGTCCTCTTTCCCTCTTCCCCACTCTCTCTTTTCTTTCCTCCCTTCTTTCCTTCTCTCTCTTCTTTTCCATCCTTCTTTTCATCCATTTAGCTCACTTGATCCTCAAAAGTTATCTCTGAAATAAGTAGCTGGATAGTAGAGCTATTGTCCTTCTTAACCACAGATTACTTCCTGCCAAGGGCACTACGTGTGACTATAACAAAAGCAAAAATTGATTTTTAAACCAAAATTGTCATGGTATGATTATTTAAAAGGGATGACATAGAAAGAATAACTAAATGATTTTAAGACCTCCAATCACTTTCAAACATAAGATTTTACAATTTTTTATCATATACTGATAAAACATATAACTGGATGGTTATAATATAAATGAGAAAAAAACATATCCCTGTCTTATGTAAAACTGAATTTAACATAATGTAGTAATACTGCCTTGACCAAACATATTTCTTTACTTTTACAAATGAAGAGGAAGACTATCTTCACTGGATGGGGGTAGGATTTTCTCATCCCTAAGAAAAGTTTGGGAGACACGGAGCTTACAAATAGCTTTTTGGTAAACTGCTTTGTGAGTGTTTGTTTTGCTGCCTTCCTTTACTCTTTCTCTCCAGCAAACACAGGGATTAAAGATCAGTGTGATGGTCATTCTACCGTCATCAAAACACAAGATGTTTTCTGCTCTCTTGAGCTGCCATTTCATCAGGACTAACAGCTTAACCTTATACCCCAATGGTATATAGGATATACCTGCCTTTAAAATGTGTGAACCGAATTTTATCTGCAGTGATTTTTCATTTTATCCTTTGATCTGTCACTATTTCTCTACAACGTCAAAAGCCTCAACTTGGCTTGAATGGTGATCAAACTCAGAGGCACACAATTTTGAGTCTGATCCCAAATCTATACAATCAAAAATCTTTTCAAATCTCATCCAAACCTTGCACTTTGCCTTAGGATAGTCAAGTGCAGCCATCAGTAAAGCACTGCTTTCTCCTTTAAGCTTTCAAAAATGAATATAATAAAGTTAAAAAGAAATAAAACAGATTTTTGCACCAATTTTACAATAATAAATGTATCTAAAGAAACATGTTCCTTTGTGACCCCTTGGAAGTTTAGACACTTCCTTTGTGCCGTGGTCATTGGGATTCCTCTTTGGAATTGACTTCAAAGATACTTTCTTAGGTTCATCAAAAACTCAACATCATCAATTCACTTCCACAATCATTCAATTCCTTAATATATTTTCTTCCTTTCATTCTTTTTTTTCTGTCTCACTTTACTCGGACTTGTCCTGTCATGTACTCCTGTCTGAATGTTGATTCACTTTCATTAGAGACAAATGCTGTGAGCAAGCCTTCATTAATTTGTACTGTCAAATATTTCCTCTTTTTGCCCTCTACCCCGTTCTTTCCAGAGCCTCCCTATTGGCTCAGAGATAAGGAATCTGCCCACAATGCAGGAGATACATGAGATGCAGGTTCAATCCTGGGGTCAGGAAGATCCCCTGGAGGAGCAAACGGCAACCCACTCCAGTGTGGGCTACAGTCCAAAGGATCACAAAGCGCGGGACACAACAGAAGGGCTGAGCACGCCATTCTTTACAGGGTTTAAAAAGCAAATATCGGTAATGGAGCTTTTCTTTTCTAGTCCTAATCCTTACTTCATTTTGTAGCTCTTACTGTTATGATTTTTGTGTTGTTTGCTTTTTTGAGGAATGGACTGCCTGTGTGTGTACCAAGTTGCTCCAGCCGTGTCTGACTCTTTGTGACCCCATGGACTATAGCCTGCAGGGCTCCTCTCTCCATGGGATTGTGCAGGCAAGAATACTGGAATGGGTTGTCTTGCCCTCTTCTAGGGATCTTCCCAATCCAGGGACTGAACTCGTGCCTCTTATGTCTCCTGCACTGGCAGGTGGGTTCTTTACCACTAGCCCCACCTGGGAAGCCCAAGGAATGGGCTAGGCCCAAACTTTATAATCATAGATTTGACAGACTGAATGGCACCCATGGCCCCTTTAGGAGAAGCACCTTCGGATGGAGATAGCTAATTGATCCCTGTGAAGCTGACAACATTATACCTCTGACTGGGCCATCAGAAAGCACTGGACCATCAAATCTGCACTTGAAATATTTCCTTCACTTTGCTCCTGAGCATCAAACTTATTTATTTTATTTGCAACCAGGCCTCTGCCTGAATGCCCTCGAGGAATTCAATTCAACACATCCAAAAATAAATTTTCTCTCTAAAGACCTGCTCTTCCTCTTACATTTTAATTATTATACTTCCATCACCTAAAAAAATGAGCCATTCTAGATTATATTTTCTTTCTCCAATCTATCCCCTGCATTGTTCTCGAAGATGCCCCCAGGCTCCGTCTCTACTGCCACTGCTCTCGCCATCACTCACTGGACGTTTGTCACAGCATTTTAGATCTTCCTATGTCTAGGCTTATCTCTCTCCAATAACTCATCCATAGAGCTATGAGGATGATCTTTTTAAGTGACAAACTATTCTTGTCACTCTGAAGTCTAAAAAGTCTTTGTTGATTCTTACGGTCTTTGAGATAATTTTCAAAGTCTTTGACACTGCTTTTATTTAGCTAACAATACTTTTTCTCACTAAATCAACCAAGCTCAACTAATAGTGCATCCATGACACTATCTTCTCTCTTTTTGTCTTCAGTCTATTTTGAGCAGTCTTCTAATGTATTATCATAATAATTTGTGATTTGTCTCTCTCACAGCATCATTACTTTTTTGTTTTGAACATTACATATTTGTTCTCCCAAGTGGAGTTTACAATCTTTAGGAATAGAGCTATCACCCAACTTTTGGTACAGTTCTTGTGGTGGGCAGAATAGTGTCCTCTTCCCAAAGATGTCTATGTGCTAATCCCCAGAAACTGTGTATCTATTATGTCACGTGGCACAGGTCAGTTCAAGGAGCAGATGAAAATTGGGGCATGGAAATATTTACATACAAAGGGAAGCTGGGAAATACAGTGTAGCATGTGCCCATAAAGAAAAAGGAATACACTGAAGGGCAGTTAGTAGTCCCTAACAGCCTCTTAGCATGAAGGAACAGGTTAAGGACTGGGATTGATGGGGGAGATGAGGGTGTAAGAAAATTAGAAGGAGGGAGGAATTTCTAAAATTACTTTTAGGAAGAATCATCTCTGACATCTATCTGAAGATCCCTGGAGCATTTAGGGCCTGAACTTCCTTCTTTTCCAGCAAAATCTCTAGTAATCTAAATGCATGGAGAGTCAAGTCTTTTCACAAGGATGTGGAGACTAAAATTGGATGAGGTATGGATGAGTAAGTTTAGGTCAGGCAGCGCATCTTACAAGCCATCCTTTGGGAGCACTTGCCCCCTTTTTAAAAGAACCGATTGCCTGTGTCCTCAGAAAGAGGTAGAAACTAAAAGTTAGTGCTGAGGACCCTCCCTTGCCTGCACTCTTATCTAGGGCTAGATAAGTGAGAGATGAAAGCAGATCTAAGGCTGTTGGTGGTGTTCAAGGGCATGGTGTGAAGGAGCCTGGAAGAGATCTTCTTCACAATTATGCCTCCTTCATGAAACACCTACATTTCTTCATTTAAAAAATTCTGTTAAAAAAAAAAAATTGTTGACGTAGAAAACAAACATGGTAGTATGGTGAGGGGAGGGATAAATTGGAAGATTGGGATTGACATATACATACTACTATGTACATAACAGATAACTAATAAGGACCTACTATATGCATAGGGAACTCTACTCAATACTTTGCAATGACCTTTATGGGAAAATAGTCTAAAATAGAGTGGATATAAATGGCAACCCACTCCAGTATTCTTGCCTGGAGAATCCCATGGATGGAGGAGCTTGGTGGGCTACAGTCCATGGGTCGCAAAGAGTTGGACACGACTGAGTGACTTCACTTTCACTTTCACTTATGTATATGTATAACTGATTCACTTTGTTGTATTGAAACTAACACAATATTGTAAATCAACTAGACTCCAATAGAACTTAAAAAAAAAATTCTGTCAATTGATAATTCCCTTTTGCTGTTAACTGTTGGCTTCAACTGAAAAGTTACTGGAGATCTGGGCCTGGCATCCAAGAGAATAGACCAGAGGTGGGGAATGGAGTCCCCAGAGCTGACCTGAGTTAAAGAATAAGCCAAGCATTAAAGAGTCCCATGGATAACAGAAGTCAATGCCACCGAATCAGAACAATGCCTTAGGAATCTGAAGTTATTTATGCTCACATGTAAACTAAAACAGCCTTATTTCAACAAGAGGATAACAACGGGTCAAAGAGATAAAAAGAACCAGTGTTTATATCAACAGGAACACTTGATATAAACACTGATAAAGGCAACTTTGGACTCACAGGTGTGAGCCATTCAAAGTACAGTAACACTGAAAACAGAGGTCTAGGGGTGCTATAACATATCTGAATGAGGAGTAGGAATGAGAATGTCAGGTTGATTTTACATTTGGAGGTTAAAGGGGATTTCACAATTAACTGTATCTTAGTCCAAATCATTTAATCAAATTGCTTTTCTCCTAACATCTACTGAAGTTCAGACACTCTGGGCAGTAGGTGAAAAGTGAGAGCACTGAAGAAATTTGGGTCATGGTGAAAAACACAAGTGATCAGGAATGATAACAAAGAGGAAAAAAAAACTAAAACTCTAACCAATTTTACTAAAGGAAGGCCCTTTAGATAAAAGGTCTATAGGAGTACTGGAGTGAGTTGCCATTTCCTTCTCCAGGGAATCTTCCTGATCCAAACCTAGGTCTCACACATTGCAGGCAGATGCTTTACCATCTGAGCCACCAGGGAAGTCCATATAGATAAAAGGTCACTTCTAGCCTCCAGGACTTCACATTTACATGGAGGGTATACAGGTTTAAACAAGTGTCTATGGGAGAGGAGTTTGTGAACATGTTCTTATGTTTTCTCTGCTCTGAGCTATCCTTCATTCACTAGACCTACTCTCAGGTTAGAAGAAGGGAGCCAACTCGCCACTAGAGCAAGTTCTCTTTAATGAGACAAGTCAGACAAGCTAACAAGCTTATCTAGATCCACTAGACTGGATCTCTTTCTTCCTGGGTGGACAGTGACATTTCCCAGCATCCCTTGTGGTGAGGGTTGGTGACCACAATTCTGGCCAATGAATGTCAGCAGGAGTGTGGCATGACCCTTCCAGGCTTGCCTCTGAAAGACCTCCTGCTGGATCCCCCAAGCTTTCCCTCTTCCCTTACTGATGAGACAGGTACAATGATCCAGAAGGGAACCATAGAGACCTAGGGGATGGCAAAGACACTAGGTGAAAGGAATCTGAGTTCCTGAATGAATGCCTGGAACAAAAGGTCCTCTTTCAGCCTCATTAACCTGCACTGGACCGTAGCATCAATAACAAAATCAACCTTTATCATGTTAATACCCTTAGATTCTGGCATTGCTTATTATTAATGCAGGATTGGTTATACTGACAAATACATATATCTCAGGGATGCTTCATGATGATCCACTTACATTGCCTCCTTTATGAGTATGAATGTGTATAACTTAAAGACACATTTGTTTAAAGCACATTTTAAAATATGTGCCTGAAAAGAGGAAGCTAGAAATACACACATATGAATAACAAGCATCTATTTTAGAAAGAAATGACTGGGGAGTTTGGTTGCTTCCATACAAACCTCCTGTAATGATCTTCAAAACTGATTTTAAGCAGCACTTTTAAAAAAATGAAAAATCAATGGCATATAATGGGGCTTGGGGAAGAGAAGGAAATGAAATCAAAAGATATCGAAAGTTACTTAAATTGGTGTACATTCTTATATGTAGCTAGAAATGGATAGTATCTCGTGTCAGCTTTTATAGTCTGTGGGTTCTTGCAGACAAGGTACACGCTGTGAAAAAGAATTGCAAAGGAAATGACAAGAGCAGATGTTCGCTCAAGACAACTGGAGATTTTCTGAAAGCATCAAAGCAGTCTACAATTTATCAACAGTCAGGCAGATTGAAGCCAATCACAAACCCCAGATTCACATCTTCACCAAAGTTGGCCTCTCAGAGAGTAATCTCATTATACTCAATAATGAAAGACAGCAATCTGCTGTCTGTGCCACCTTTAACTGAGATTGTCAATTATTGCATGCATAAATACATATGACCTGTACATATTTCAATTCAGGGCATCTCTCTATAACTTGGCGTGTAAAGTACGTGCAATAGTCAGGACCCTGACTCTGATGCTCAGAACCTCAGGAATAGCAGCAGGAGGCCCCTGCTGCTTGTGTAAACGCACTGGCTGCAGCAGAAGTCCTTTTGACTTCCAAACAGAGACAGGAAATGATCTAGAAGTTCAAAATATAAGCTGAGGAGGCAGACTTGCCCAATTACCATGTTGGATATTTAAATGTATTTCTCTGTGCCTCAGTTTCCTCATCTTTTGAATAAAAATAATAAGTTTCCCATATATTTTGAGAAGTAATATAACTAAAGTACCTATCAAAGAGTGTCTGACATATGTAAACTCTGTGCCAGTTGCTAGGATCATCATCATTATTGGTGGATATGTCCAAAAAAAGTAAAAAAGGAAGAGGGGATAGACCAGTCCCAGTGATGTCAGTGGCAATCACAGGTCACGTCTGTGCTTTTTTTTAAAAGTAGCAGGCCCTCACTCTAATGGCTTGCCTGATAGATTGACTAGGATACTCCACGTCAACAGCTGTTTGATACCCCAACTCAGACCCTTTCACAGGCATGTGGATCCAGACTTCAAAGGACATGTCACATTTTTATACCCATGTAGGTGAGTAGTTCGGAGAAGGCAATGGCACCCCACTCCAGTACTCTTGCCTGGAAAATCCCATGGACGGAGGAGCCTGGTGGGATGCACTCCATGGGGTCGCTAGAGTCGGGCACAACTGAGCGACTTCACTTTCATTTTTCACTTTCACGCATTGGAGAAGGAAATGGCAACCCACTCCTGTGTTCTTGCCTGGAGAATCCCAGGGACGGGGAGCCTGATGGGCTGCCGTCTATGGGGTCGCACAGAGTCAGACACGACTGAAGCGACTTAGCAGCAGCAGCAGTAGGTGAGTAGTTCCCTGCTCTGGCCACCACCCCTCTTTGAGCTGAAAAGCCTGTCTAGGCAGGGTGAACCCAGTTCACTGTGTGACCAGCTCTTTCTGTGACTCCTTCCCACTTCTGACCCAGAACCAGACTTAAACAATACAGCCAAGGACTTTAAAAATGCTCATTAAAAATACTGTTGAGCACTTAAAAATATCAATTTATATATTCTCCACACATCATTTTCCTTCTGTAACAAAATAAGATTTCCTGAAAGTCCTAACAGTATTGTGTTAGCTATGTTTCAATGACTGTATAATATAAAATCTATAAAATAGTATTGAATCCCAGGGACGGGGAGCCTGATGGGCTGCCGTCTATGGGGTCGCACAGAGTCAGACACGACTGAAGCGACTTAGCAGCAGCAGCAGTAGGTGAGTAGTTCCCTGCTCTGGCCACCACCCCTCTTTGAGCTGAAAAGCCTGTCTAGGCAGGGTGAACCCAGTTCACTGTGTGACCAGCTCTTTCTGTGACTCCTTCCCACTTCTGACCCAGAACCAGACTTAAACAATACAGCCAAGGACTTTAAAAATGCTCATTAAAAATACTGTTGAGCACTTAAAAATATCAATTTATATATTCTCCACACATCATTTTCCTTCTGTAACAAAATAAGATTTCCTGAAAGTCCTAACAGTATTGTGTTAGCTATGTTTCAATGACTGTATAATATAAAATCTATAAAATAGTATTTTAAATATTGTATATACTAGGAGAGGGCTTTCCAGGTGGTGCTAGTAGTAAAGAATCCGCCTGCCAGTGCAACAGACATAAGAGCCATGGGTTCAATCACTGGGCTGGGAAAATCCCCTGGAGAACGAAATGGCAACCCACTCCAGGGAAGCCTGGTGGGCTATAGTCCATAGGGTCCCAAAGAGTTAGACACAACTGAAGCAACTTAGCACGCATACTAGGAGAAGAGGGCAGCAGAGGATGAGATGGTTAGATATTATCACTGATATTATCCATGGGCCTGAACTTGAGCAAACTCTGGGAGATAGTGGAGGATGGGAAGCCTGGTATGCTGCAGTCTCAAAGAGTCAGACACAACTTAGTGACTGAACAACAACATATATACTATTAGTAAACACATATACATTTAAATATATTAAATATTTCATTTAATAATATAACTATACAAATATATACATGCATATATAATTATCTAATCAAAAGATCAAGTGATTTTAGCTAGTACCTAAATGCATCCAAGTGAAATATTTAAACGGTTAAATATACAACAACACATATAAAATACACATTTAAGTGTTGTCAAGTATAATACATAAATTCAATAAGATAGCATTTAAAATATTCTATAAACTTCTGTGGGTTAGAGTTTGAGGTATATGAGTATATTAGGAACATATTAAAAAAACAAAACTCTAACCATTGCTATATAAGTTAATATAAATAAATCAAGGTGCATGCATGCTGTCATGTCCAATTCTTTGCAATCTCATGGACTATAGCCCACCAGGCTCCTCTGTCCATGGAATTTTCTAGACAAGAATACTGGAGTGGCTGCTATTTCCTATCCCAGGGATTGAACCCATGTCTCTTGTGTCTCCTGCATTGGCAGGTGGAATCTTTACCACTTCACCACCAAATTAACATACAAGAACTTTATAAATATAGAAACAATACCTGATTCAGAATTGTATTGCCTAAGAATAATATAGGTGCTTAAATACAGTTTTTGAATCTAAAACAGTTTAAGTGAAAAATACAACTTTATTAAGTTGGCATGAGTCAAAAAAAAAAAAAAACCTGCGAAATAGATTGTCACCTAGGCAGATGCCTCTCATACAGACTTTTCTAATTTTCCACTAAAATAACTATGAACACTAAGAAAAAATGAAAAACAAATGTATCATCTAAAGAAAGTACTAACAATAAGGCCAATACTGGGATCTGAAGCAAGTTTCTAAATAGCTTAAAGTGGATTTAAAAGTACTCCCAGCAGGGTGCCCAGGAAAGAGAATTTGCAAAAAAAAAAAAAAAAAAAAGGTCCCCCTTCTGCTGTTTGTCTTGCTAGACTCCATAACCTTTATGACATGACAGATTTTTGACCACTTGAAACTGAGTAGCTGGGAACTGAGACCAACTGTGAGCTATCTAGCAAGTAGTGTCTTACTAATACTGTTCTATAGACACTTGAAGGGTTTCCCTCATGGCTCAGACGGTAAATGTCTGCCTGCAATGTGGGATACCTGGGTTCGATCCCTGGGTCAGGAAGATCTCCTGGAGAAGGAAATAGCAACCCACTCCAGTACTCTTGCCTGGAAAATTCCATGGACAGAGGAGCCTTGTAAGCTACAGTCCATGGGGTCGCAAAGGGTCGGACCCGACTGAGCCACTTCACTTCACTTCACTTCACAGACACTTGAACACAATTACATCTAAGATTACCTTGGTGCTTACTTTCTGACACAATTCACAAATTCAGAAAGGAAGGGTGAAGTTACCTCTAGCACATTAGGAATCATAGGAACCCCTGTAGACAAATAGGAAAGTGGGTTGTGACTGTGAATATCATTTTAAGAAATGCCAGAAAGAAAATAATTGTTGAGAAGCTGTCTGCTGTACAGTCACTGCTTTTGGAAGCAGTAAGAACTATCCAAGTCTGCCACTACTTCCCTCCACCCCACCCCCACCCCTCCATAAGGGCCCCTCTTCACAGATGACAGGCTCTGCCACAGAACCCCTCTGTCTGTGCCCTTGCCCGCAAGCACTGCTCGGGATGCTATCTGTGCATAACCACTAACTCCCCTTTATTTCCAGAAGAAACATGGAGCCAAGCTGGTTAGCTCACAGTAGAAGCAGAAGACAAGGTCCCTGTACAAAGCAGTAACGCTACAGAAAAGGAAAGCCACCTTGCTACGAGGAGGAGGCCTAGACTTTGTACATTTTCCCATTGTCTTCTCTGTCTGTGAAAGATCAAGCCAAGGACTGGAGAAAGAATCACACAGAAGCAACACAGCTCACCAATTCTGGAGAGATTCCCCCTGCTATACAAATTTCTTATTTTCTTTCACAAACAAAAAATGAAAACATATGGTGCCTCTGGCAAATACTCCAAATCCACAAGGAAAAAACCATCTGATTCTGAAAAGTCACAGGAGAAGACCTTGAAGACCTTTCAGTAGAGGAACTAGATGGACATCTTAGAAAACTGACAGACTCATCAGAAGACAAGAAGGAATGGCATTAGTGATGGAAGAGCCAAAATCACAGGAGGTTTCAGGTGGGCTTGTGGGTCTGAGATGCTCCGACCCTTGGTTCTCTGTCGCTCTTCCCTGAACTCACCTTTCTCCAGCTACCCTGGTCTCCTTGCTATACCTTAAACATGCCAGACACTCTCTAAGCTGGAAAGTTCTTTACTGAGCTTATCCCTTGACTCATCTCCTCACTTCATTCAGGTCTTTGTTCACATTGCTCTCTTCAGAAGGGCTTTTCCTGTGGAGGAACAGCTTCCTTTATTCTTCACTGCCTTACTCAGCTTTAAAGTAGGTGGAGTTCATAGCACCTGAGCACAAGGGCAGTCTATCCGAGTGATTAAGGCCCTGGGTTCAAATCCCAGAGCTGCCACTTCCCGGCTGTGTTACCTACTCACTCTTGGCTTCATCTTTCTCATTTGCTATTAATTGTAGCCAATGGTGTTAGTGTCTGACTCCCTTGAAACTCAGAACTCTGGTGCACTTGGATGGCCTCCCACTGTGGCATCTACAGTCTTCCACCAGAAAGCATCCGCTGGCCCAGAGAGGATATCCAAACTACATGTCAGGCAGGCCAGAGGTGCCAAGGAGTTAAAACTCCAGTGAACAGCCTCCATACTATGATGAATCTGTATGAAGATAAATATCTCAGTTTCCTTGCCCCCACTGGTGGAACTTTGGAAGCCACGTTTACAAAAGCGTTCTACAGCTGGACTGAGCCCCAGTTGCTCACAACCCATACACCCTGTCATGGCTTTCTTCTCCTCATTTCCTTTCCCGTGTCAATCCTCCACTCCCTCACCAGTCCTTCTCAAGGTCTCTTCCCACCTAAACTCATCCCACTTAAATGCTAGTCTCAGGGTTTGCCTCTGAAACCTACTGACAGGGTAGTTGAGTAGATTAAATGAGTTGATATAAGCAAATATTTAAAACAGCGCCTGGAAATGAGTAAGCATTTGGCATATATTAATTGTATTATTCATTGTTGTATCTCAGGATCTAGAACAATGTCTGGTAAAAGGTTTAATGAATACTTTGTGGAATGAATTTTTAAAAATGGATAAAAGGACAATGATATGAGAGAAAGGGGAGATGAGAGAAATAAAGAACCATAAAAAATATGTATGTGGCATTGCTATTATATATAATTCAAATTAGAGGATTGTAAAGGCCTGAAATGGCATGAAGAATCCTGTTAGGAATATTGAAGCAGACTAGAGAAATTATTCCAGAATTTAAAGAAAAGAGGCTAAGAAGTGAAAGTGGCTGGAATAAATATGATGAATAGGGAGAATAAAGAACAAAAATCAAAGCTAAGAACTTTAGGAGTTCCTAAGGAAGAAATCATAAAGTTCTCTTTATTATTATTAACATAATAATAACCGATGGAAGAATAAGCTTAATATTAAAAACAAGGGGGGCAGAAGGGACCTAGGTATGCAAAGGGCCATTTCCAGTTTCTTCATCCACATCATAGCTCTCCACCAAAAAGGAAGCACTCATCTGTTTGGAAAGAAACTAGAACATTCTTTGGCCACATTTTGCTAATGGGACAAAGGGGTTCCTACACCTTAAGAAGAAGCCTGCCCAAGTGCTCATTTCCCACTTCCATGTGGGAAGAGACTCCTGTAGCTTGGCCGGTTGAGGAGCGGCCATCTTCAATGAGGCTAGCTGGATACGTGGACTCTAGGAAGCAGACAACCTCACCAAGCCCCATACAATAAGTTGTGCTTCCCACTTTAGAAATTCAAATGTATGAGGGGTACTGAGCGCTGGACTAGCCCTAAAGAAAGTGATGCATCATTTTTCATATCATAACCTTGTTTCTTCCATGATTTTTCCTCATCCAAGATCTCAGGGAAAAGAATTCCGACACCAAAATCCCATTGGACCTCACACATAAACATGTTCTGGCCATTATTTTAGGAATTACGAGGATAAGGAGGGGCTTTCCAAGTGGCACTAGTAGTAAAGAACCTACATGCCAACGCAAGAGACATAAGAGACGAGGGTTCGATCCCTGGGTCAGGAAGATCCCCTGGAGGAGGGCATGGCAACCCATTCCAGTGTTCTTGCCTAGAGAATTCCATGGACAAGAGGAGCCTGGCAGGCTATAATCCACAGGGCCACAAAGAGCTCAACACTACTGAATGGCTGAGGACACATGCACACACATGGGTAAGGAAGAAAAATTTTTTAAGTGTTGAGGCAAAACACAAGACCTTAAAGAAAACTAAGGTTAGAAAAATCTAACTTTTAAAAGATATCTCTACTACATTAAACATCAGGAGACAGTGTAACAGATTCAAACAGTTCTGAAGCAAAAGTCTGAGACTTAAGGGTTTCTACTCAGCTAAGCTAAGGGAAGAGAAATACAGTCTCAAATATATGAGTCTGGGGCTTCCCTGGTAGCTCAGCTGGTAAAGAATCTGCCTGCAAGGCCGGAGATTCCAGTTTGATTCTTGGATTGGGACAATCCCCTGGAGAAGGGATAGACTACCTTCTCCAGGATTCATGAACTTCGGCAGTGGCTCAGACAGTAAAGAATTCCCCCTACCCCCATAATGCTGGAGACCTGGATTTGATCCCTGGGCTGGGAAGATCTCCTGGAGGACAGCATGGCAACCCACTTCAGTATCCTTGCCTGGAGAATCTCTATGGACAGAGGAGCCTGGCGGGCTGCAGTCCATGGGGTCACAAAGAGCTGGACACGACTGAGTAACTAAGCACAGCGCAGCATGTGTAAGAATTTAGAAAGACCATCTTTCTACTGAGAAAGGTGAGTAGAAAAACAAAACATACAAACCAAATGAGAGCTGAATCAAAAATAAAGACTTACGAAAAAGGAAGCAGTAATGTAAAAGAAATGCTTGAGTCTCTTCTATTCAGTTCAGATCATGATCTAAGGCTTATGGAACTAGTGGAGAAGATTAGCAATAGATCCACACGTAAACCGTATATATGTCAAAGAAATGGGATTGGCAAGCACTAATTTAGAAGCTGAAAAAATAATGAAGGCTATGTAGCTTGAGCAGAGATTTGAAAAAAAGCTTAAGACTTGCATGGAGACAGAATACAAAATAAGAGCAGTTTTGAAGTTGGAAAATGCCTGAGCAAAGATCCAAGATATGAGAAGTTACAAAGGCAATTTGTGCAACAGTAAATATACAGTTGGATTGGAAATACAAGAATCACTTTAGAGATACTAGAAAGTAAATTTGCAAGGAAATTGGGGGTACATCATGAAGGATTCTGGATGTCAGTCCAGGAAATTTATGAATTTTTTGTAAATAATGCAGAACTGTTGAAAATTTTTAAGCAAAAATATGGAGTAACTAAGGGGCATCTATGCAAGAGGGAGACAGGAGATGAAACTATCACAAAAGTTTTAAAAGGAGAGAAGGAGAAATGGAAGAAATGGTGTAATGGGAAACAACAATAGTTGGTTACTACTTAAATATGAAGCTCAATATGGAGAAAGATAGTATTCTAAAGTATCAAAAGTAGGATAGGGACTTCCCTGGCATCTAGTAGTTAAGACTGTGTGCTTCCAACGGCAGGGGCACAGGTTTGATCCCTGGTCAGAGAACTAAGATCCCATGAGCTATGTGGCATGGACAAAAAAAAAGTAGGCTAATGTTCAGGTTATTCATTAAATTTGAAGATTAGGGAAACAAAGGTATTTTATATACAGAGCACAAAAGGAATTATCTACTAACTATGCACATCTGGGGGTAATAGCTATTTAGTTGATTTAGTTATCAAATTCATCTTTTGATAATTATGTACAATATCTCCCCTTGAGCATAATCACTTGATAAACACTGTAACATTTTACTAATGAATGTGGCTAAAGGTTATAATTTAATTAAATTATATCTATTTTTAAGCATATGCTTTAGAATACAATTATTTCTTTAAAGAGACCTCAAAGAATGTAGTTTTTAGATTATTTTTTCATATTAAACCATCTTTGCCAATTAGAAATTTGTGAAGGTAAAAACGATGTGATCCTTCTTATTCCATGTGCTCTCCTAATAACCGGATGGTAAGACCTACTATGGATTGATTACCTACACTGAGATAGCATTTGATTAGTCTGATACTTTGGTCATTATCAGCAGGAAGCAAAAGAACCACTGGATATCCTGAGAAGTTCTTATATAACTAGGTTAAGTGTAGACCTAAATTTGACCTAAATATTTACCTTGGGGCTTCAATCATCTTAGAAGTTTGAAGAATGACTTTATGGGTTTCCTGATTTATATTTCCACTTGCCACCTTTCCAATATTTCTTTAATCTTTAATTTTCTAAACTTGTTGTAAGAAGAAATTGAAAGAACATTGCCTGGATATTCCCAATGGCAGTAAACAGAAGAAAAACAAAATCCATTCCAGAAATTTCTTGTTTGAACTTAGGCATTTTCTGACATTTTATTATCCACATGGACTGTTTCTAGGCATCCTAAAACTTCAACTTAAAGTATCTTTAGTTAATATATTTTCATATTTCACAATTTCATATGAGGAAAAAGTCAACAGAAGCAAATACTCAAATTTAGATTTGTATATTTCACTAGGATATGCTCCATAGTTATAATCATGACATTGTGATAAATGCATATATATATGTTAAAATAAGAGAAGTAAAATAAGTAAGAGATAAATATATGGAAGGAAGAGACAAAATCACCTTCCTTATTAGACATGAATACTTATTTTTTCAAGCTGAAATTCTATAGATGCAGTTAGATAATAAATAAAAGTGATGCTTACAAAATCCTTATCTGAAAAATATTAATAAATTTCAAATATGCCTACAATAATAATCTTAAATATTATGGGGAAAGAATCTTGTTAATAATATAAACAAACATAAACTGCTCAAAATATGCTCAATGAGAATTGTCTAGAACTACATAAAAAACTGGAGTTCATGTGTGGAGAGCCACCCATGAACTGAATAAAAAAATTTTAAATCACTGCCCAGGATACAGTATTTTTTCCAATTTGATGTGTGAATTCAGCCTATTTCTAAAGAAAGTCCCAATTTATTTTAGAGGTGCGGAAAAGTGGAAGCAGTGATAGATTTTATTTTCTTGGGCTCCAAAATCACTGCAGATGGTGACTGCAGCCATGAAATTAAAAGTCACTTGCTCCTTGGAAGAGAAGCTATGAAACCTAGACAGCACATTAAAAAGCAGAGATATCACCTTGAGATGTGTATAAGAGACAGATATTATTCTCTAATTTTCTCTGTCTAATAAATATCTGAAAACATAAGATAACTCTAAGTAATCAATTAGATGCATCATTTGTATTGTCAAGAACTGTTTTTTGGTTTGGTTTTCTTTTCTGTCTTAAATGAGGCTTGTATTATGCAGTTCTATAAAGGCTTCTTCTAAATAAGAGATAATATATATAATATAATAATATAATATTAATATATAATATTAAGATAATATTAATAATAATAATATAATATAATATATTTCCTGTTTGGGAGCTAACTTTATTTGCTATGAGAAGAGCTGCCATGAGTTATAAAGTCTAGGAAACTACCATAATGACTATCCCTCAGAATAAAAGTAATACCAAAATGCTAATTTGTCTAATGTGTTAGCAGTTATTCCTTTTATATAGTCATTAACCAAATTTAGTCTGAAGCCAGAACAAATATCATCAGATGTTTTTTCACCACATTAGATGTTTAATATAATTTTAAATAAACTAATTTAAAATGTAACTGAAAGACTGCAGGCAGGTTATTAAGGATGATAAAAGACCAGTTATAAAAGAACATCTGTTGTGAAAATTAAAAGATCCATTAAGAAATATAAGAAATTATGTAATTAAGTCTTCTGAATCTATTCAGAACAATCGCAACTATCTCTAAACTATCTAAGAAAAATTCAAAGACTCCAATTAATAAATTATTTTATTCTGTTGAATTGTACATCTTGTGTGAGTATCCCTTAGAGAGTTTGTAGGAAAATCTACCCATATCCTCATTTAAAGGAAGATATATTAGTGAAGCCATCTTCTCTAGCTAGTTTCAATAACTTACATCATGAAAGAAGAAAGCATAGTTTTCTTCTGTTTCATCAAAAATATTAATATAGCATAATAGAGAGCTTTATAAAATATACTTTAAAAATTCCCCCATCTTGCTTTATGTAATTCATTTAAGGAAGCATTTTCTGCCTAGTTGAAAATCTGACCAAACATATACTATATCTACATATGAAATATAGTGGTATGAGGAAAGTACTTTCTTTTTGCTTTATCATTGTTGGAAAAAATCTTTTAAAATATGAATTATTATCTTCTCAAATAGCAACTTTCTACTTTACACTGAATCACTGTCTGAACCAAACTCTTAAGAAATGGAAAATAAGATTTTTTTTTTCAGAATAATTGAAAGAGTAAAGAATAATCCTGTTTCTTTAAAAGGCATAATCAATCTAAATCAGTTACATTTAAATCAGCTTAGTGATTGTCCTTTTTCACCCTCTCTTTCACTAACTCACCTATAAAGGGCAATGTCTTTCTGATGAACAAAGCAAAACAAAAACATTCAAATTATTAAAGGAAATTTCTAACAAGAGAAGGGGAAAAAGTGAAACAGTGACAAATTTTATTTTCTTGGGCTCCAAAATCACTGCAGATGGTAACTGCAGCCATGAAATTGAAAGAGGCTTGCTCCTTGGAAGGAAAACTATAACAAACATAGACAGCATATTAAAAAGCAAAGACATCACTTTGCCAACAAAAGTTCTTATACTCTAAGTTATGGTTTGTTCAGTAGTCATGTATGAATGTGAGAGCTGGACCAGAAAGAAGGCCGAGCAGCAAATAATGGATGCTTTTGAACTGTGGTGTTGGAGAAGACTCTTGGGAGTCCGTTGGACAGAAAAGGGATAAAACCAGACAATCTTAAAGGAAATCTTCCCTGAATATTCATTGGAAGGACTAATGCTGAAGCCGAAGCTCCAATATTTCGGCCACCTAATGTGAAGAGTCAACTCATTGGAAAAGATCTTGATGCTGGGAAAGACTGAAGGTAAAAGGAGAAGGAGATGGCAGAGGATGAGATGTTTAGATAGTAACACTGACTCAAAGGAGTCTGAGCAAACTCCTGGAGATAGTGAAGGACTGGGAAGCACACAGTCCATGGAGTTGCAAGGAGCTCACGTCTTAGTGACTAAACAACATTTCTAACAATGAATGAATTGTCCTAGTGAATTTTGTAATAAAATAAAAGATTAGTAAAATATAGATTTTTTATTGCTTTTACTTTGTTGTTTTCTTTACTTTACTACATATAATACACATGAAATTGACATCTAATTCATATTATATTATGATGTCAGGCTATATGTTTTGTAATGAGCAGTGTTTCTTTTCCCTTAATTAAAAAAAATGACTTGCTAGGGAAAGTTCTACAACTAAATCTTATATACAAATATAAATGCCAAAATTCCTCAACAAAATACTACATCTTAAATAATATTAGAGGCCTAGCATGCTGCGATTCATGGGGTCGTGGGAGTCAGACAAGACTGAGCGACTGAACTGAACTGAACTGAACTGAATATTATGTTAAAAGAACAATAATTGTATCTAAAGAGTATTGTTACATAAATATTTTTATTAGATAAAAATAATAATGTCTAATAAATTATATAACAAAAATATATTATCATGCCAGTAGGTAACAAAAAGGCATTTGACATAACTCATATTGAAACATGTTTTAAGAAAGAATTAGCAATAATGTTTAGCATAGTCAAGAGTAATAATAAGAGACAAAAAATAAGCTTTACAACCCAAAAACAGAAATCGCAGAGGCATTCTCATTAATATCAGGGTCAAAACAGAGATGTGAAGTATCATAATCAGGGTTGCCTATCATTCTAGATGTCCTAACCAGTAAAATAAGAGAAGTAAAATAAGTAAGAGATAAATATATGGAAGGAAGAGACAAAATCACCTTCCTTATTAGACATGAATACTTATTTTTTCAAGCTGAAATTCTATAGATGCAGTTAGATAATAAATAAAAGTGATGCTTACAAAATCCTTATCTGAAAAATATTAATAAATTTCAAATATGCCTACAATAATAATCTTAAATATTATGGGGAAAGAATCTTGTTAATAATATAAACAAACATAAACTGCTCAAAATATGCTCAATGAGAATTGTCTAGAACTACATAAAAAACTGGAGTTCATGTGTGGAGAGCCACCCATGAACTGAATAAAAAAATTTTAAATCACTGCCCAGGATACAGTATTTTTTCCAATTTGATGTGTGAATTCAGCCTATTTCTAAAGAAAGTCCCAATTTATTTTAGAGGTGCGGAAAAGTGGAAGCAGTGATAGATTTTATTTTCTTGGGCTCCAAAATCACTGCAGATGGTGACTGCAGCCATGAAATTAAAAGTCACTTGCTCCTTGGAAGAGAAGCTATGAAACCTAGACAGCACATTAAAAAGCAGAGATATCACCTTGCTGACAAAGGTCCAGATAGCCAAAGTTATGGTTTTTCCAGCAGTCAAATATCGATGTGAGGGTTGGACTGTCAAGAAGGCTGAGTGTCAAAAGAATTGATTTTCTAATCGTTGTGTTGGAGAAGACTCTTGAGAGTATCTTGGACAGCAAAGAGATCACACCAGTCAATCCTAAAGGAAATCAACCCTGAATATTCATTGGAAGGACTGATGCTCCAATACTTTGTCTACCTGATGTGAAGAACTGACTCATTGGAAAGGACCCCAAAGCTGGGAAAGATTGAAGGTAAAAGGAGAAGAAGGCGGCAGAGGATGAGGTGGTCAGATAGAATCACTGACTCAATGGACATGAATTTGAGCAAATTCCAGGAGACAGTGAAGGGCAGGGGAGCCTGATGTGCTGCAGTCATGGGGTCGCAACGAGTCAGATACAACTTGGTAACTGAACAGCAACAATCTAAATGTACAAGAATAAAGTTAAGCATATTTTGAAAACAATACAAACAATGGCGACTTTTTCTACCGGAGTTTAACATACATTATACAACTACAATATTTAAAACAGTGTTGTACTAGCACAAAAAAATGTAAAGTCAGAGCAGTGGAATAGAAAATTCATAAACAGATCCAGAAAATGTAATATTGGAATATATGATTTAAATGGCTTTCAAATTACTGAAACAGATGATGACTTTTTCTATAAACAATGTTGGATGCTGGTTATACATAAATTAAAAAGTTAGGTGTCTACCATGTATCTTACAATATAAAATTATGATTTCAACATTTTCTTGAAAAAGAATAAAATCATGAAAAAGTTACAGGAAAACATATTTCTTTAAAATTGTGAGATATAGTATATCTGTTTTAGTCTAGTTTAAAACTTAACGTTCTAGTTGAACTCTCTCAGTGTGAACAGGACAAAATGGACAACATATACTCATCAGATGTGACTAAAACTAAAGGGTTTATTGACAGCATATATGTTAGTCATTCAGTCCTGTCTGATTCTTTGCAATCCCATGGACTGTAGACTTCAACACTTCTCCATCCATGGGATTTTCCAGGCAAGAACACTGGAGTGGGTTGCCATTTTCTTCTCCAGAGGATCATCCTAACCCACGGATAGCCCCCAGGTCTCCGGCACTGCAGGCAGACTCTTTACCATCTGAGCCACCAGGGAAGCCCCATTCAGACATAACATTCATCTTAATTCAAACAATTGTACTACAATAAATTAACATCATTTGACTTATAACTTGAGGCATTCAGATTCCAAATAAGTTAGTGGAGAGTTTGGAGTACAAAAAGAAAAGTTTCACTGAAAGGTTAATATTTTTGGAGAACCCAGACCTTCCACAGAATAAGTTCCACAGGACTATCAATAAACATTCCTAAGCATCCCCCTGGAGAAGGGAATGGCAACCCACTCCAGTATTCTTGCCTAGAGAATCCCAGGGATAGAGGAGCCTGGTGAGCTGCCGTCAATGGAGTCTCACAGAGTTGGACACAACTGAATCGACTTAGCAGCAGCAGCAGCAGCAGCAAGCATCACACAGTGACAGAAAGTATAGAGAAACATCTTGATGGATGTAACCTCATAATTTGCTTATATCATGGCAAGAAGCACCATACATGAAAGAATGAACTACAGAAATAAATGTATAAAATATTGTCCAGGCAAAGGATTGATGTACTTAGTCTAAAAGAGATTCTTAACAAATCAACAGGAAATATGGGGATGCTCCAAAAGAAAAATAGGCAAAGTAATGAACAAGCAATCTGCAAAAGAATACAACTGCCTAATTAGTATATAAAATATTTAAGCCCAGGAATCAAAGACATGCAAACTAAAATAATAAAGTAAATTTTACTTTGGTTATTGATGAAGATGAAAAAATAACAATACTTAATTTTGGTAAATGTATAGGAAGACAGGTAAACTTATCCACTACCACTGTATGGGTGACTAGGAAGGATAATTTGATAATATCTAACCAGAATCTTATAAACAGCAATTACATGGCAAAGAATCTTTTCTGAGAAAATAGTTGAGCAAGTAAACAGATTGTTGTCATCATCTTGATATACAAAGGATATCATGTTATTACCAAGATTCAGATGGATTATTTATTTTTTCAGAATAGAAAGCTGTTTAGTATTGTAAAGACCCTGTCCTCACAGTATACCCAAATCAAGAAAATGCAAAGATTCTTTTTTTTTGGGGGGGGGATGACACCCACAATTCAAAAGATATAATCACAAGAACAAAGACAGAGACAGAATAAAAGAGACAGATGGAGGCAATGTTAGTCCCATTCGTGCACCTGCAGGGAAACGGGTTCTCTGAAACACTGAAAAGCTGGAGGCAGAAACAGGGACACCTGGGCACTAACTCTCTTTCTTTCCCTGGATGAGAAAGAAGCCCTGCTAATGCTAAATTCAATTCACGAATGAGAAGAGCCAAATATTTTAATATAATATACCTTTAACAGACGTGCCAGGTTGTTAATGTCAGGTTCTTCCAGAAGGCTGAGGAAAGATCTGGGTACAAAAGACTTGTGACTTAGCACAAACTGAACATTTTCACACATCGACCATCACTACTCAGGATGGGTAATATCACTAGCAGTTCTGTGAATTGTTTGCAAACCAAGGAGCCAGGAATAGAGGAAAATAATAGAATGGGAAAGAGTAGAGATCTCTTCAACAAAATTAGAGATACCAAGGGAACATTTCATGCAAAGATGGGCTCAATAAAGGACAGAAATGGTAGCAACCTAATAGAAGCAGGAGATATTAAGAAGAGGTGGCAAGAATACACAGAAGAACTGTACAAAAAATATCTTCATGACCAAGACAATCACAATGCTGTGATCACTCACCTAGATCCAGATATCCTGGAATGTGAAGTCAAGTGGGCCTTAGGAAGCATCATTATGAACAAAGCCAGTGGAGGCGTAGGAATTCCAGTTGAGCTATTTCAAATCCTAAGAGATGATGCTGTGAAAGTGCTGCACTCAAATTTGGGAAACTTTGGTGCCAGCAAATTTGGGAAACACAGCAGTGGCCACAAGACTGGAAAAGGTCAGTTTTCATTCCAATCCCTAAAAAAAGCAGTGCCAAAGAATGCTCAAACTACTGCACAATCGCACTCATCTCACACGCTAGCAAAGTAATGCTCAAAATTCTCCAAGCCAGGCTTCAGCAGTATGTGAACCGTGAAATTCCAGATGTTCAAGCTGGTTTTAGAAAAGGCAGAAGAACCAGAGATCAAATTGCCATCTGCCAGATCATCAAAAAAGCAAGAGTGTTCAAAAAAAAACACATCTATTTCTACTTTATTGACTATGCCAAAGCCTTTGACTGTGTGGATCACAAACCGTGGAAAATTCTGAAAGAGATGGAAATATCAGACCACCTGACCTTCCTCTTGAGAAATCTGTATGCAGGTCAGGAAGCAACAGTTAGAACTGGACATGGAACAACAGACTGGTTCCAAAGCAGGAAAGGAGTATGTTCAGTGCTGCATATTGTCACCATGCTTATTTAACTTTTATACAGAGTACATCATGAGAAATGCTGGGTTGAATAAAGCACAAGCTGGAATCAAGATTGCCAGGAGAAATATCAATACCCTCAGATATACAGATGACACCACCCTTATGGCAGAAAGTGAAGAAGAACTAAAAAGCCTCTTGATGAAAGTGAAAGAAGAAAGTGAAAAAACTGGCTTAAAGCTCAACATTCAGAAAACTAAGATCATGGCATCTGGTCCCATCACTTCATGGCAAATAGATGGGGAAACATGGAAACAGTGTCAGACTTTATCTTTTTGGGCTCCAAAATCACTGCAGATGGTGACTGCAGGTATAAAATTAAAAGGCACTTACTCCTTGGAAGGAAAGTTATGACCAAGCTAGATAGCATATTAAAAAGCAGAGACATTACTTTGCCAGCAAAGGTCCATCTAGTTAAGGTTATGGTTTTTCCAGTGGTCATGTATGGATGTGAGAGTTAGACTATAAAGAAAACTGAGCGCCAAAGAATTGATGCTTTTGAACTGTGGTGTTGGAGAAAACTCTTGAGAGTCCTTTGGACTGCAAGGAGATCCAACCAGTCCATCCTAAAGGAGATCAGTCCTGGGTGTTCATTGGAAGGACTGATGTTGAAGCCGAAACTCCAATACTTTGGCCACCTTATACGAAGAGCTGACTCATCTGAAAAGACCCTGATGCTGGGAAAGATTGAGGGCAGGAGGAGAAGGGGACGACAGAGGATCAGATGGTTGAATGGCATCACCGACTCAATGGACATGAGTTTGAGTAAACTCTGCAAGTTGGTGATAGATAGGGAGGCCTGGCATGCTGCGGTCCATGGGGTCACAAAGAGTCAGAGACAATTGAGCAACTGAACTGAATTGAAGGGACCAGGAAGGTCTTCACCAAAATATTATGGGTTAAATTGGAAACAGGCTCTGTGGGCAAAGATTCCACCTGTAATGCAGGAAACACAGGTGATGACACATTAAATCCCTGGGTTGGAAAGATCCCCAGGGTTCGGAAATGGCAACCCATTCCAGTATTCTTGCTTGGAAAATTCCATTTGCAGAGGATTCTGGTGGGCTATATGGTCCAGAGGCTTGCAGAGTTGGACACAACTGAGTGCACACAAACACAACCGGATTTACTTGTGTGAATGTATGGGACTGTGTTATGAGCTCTTCTCACAAACTGGAAATGTGCAGCCTTACAACTATACACCTATTGAAATTTTCAACTGCTTAAACTGTGTAAATATTACCCTCCAAAATAGGGATCAAAATGTTCTAGATTTTGTAAATATAACCTGCTGCACCAAGCAAAAGAGTTTCTATGTTTGATATATTCAATTCACCCTGTAATTTGGACACAGTCATTCATTCATTATGTGTGTCAACATTATGATTCTATAATTGCAATCTAGATGTTCCTGGTGGTTCAGCAGTAAACTGCCTGCAATGCAGGAGATGCGATTTCAATCTCTGGGTCAGAACTCCTGGAGAAGGAAATGGCAACCCGCTCCAGTATTCTTGCCTGGGAATCCCACGGACAGATGAGCCTGGCAGGCTTAGTGACAAAACTACCGTTATATTTAGGGAGTAAAGTATCTTAAATAATTCTAAACTTTGTTACTATTTAGTCTCTGAGGCACCATAATGTCAAAATATCTTAACAGAAATGAAACAATGCAGTCTGCCACTATTCGAAACCAACATGCTCGTATTTCTAAATATACAAAGGTGGGTCTGATTGGAAAATGTTTTCATTACAGTAATGCTGTCAAGTTTCTTAGAGATTTATGTCCCCAACTTAGTGTACCACTTCAATAAAATATAATCTTTTCTCATTTTCTCTCTAAAGAGGACTGCTCACATATTAAATTTAATGCTAAATACACACTGTTCAATTTTCTTATTCCTTTTTTGGCCAATGGCCAAACTTACGAAAGAGTCATTCCCGATGTCCATTAACTTCTCCATGTATTCAGGAAATGTTTACTGAACAGTACTTAGCTAAGCACTGAACCAAGCCATAAGAATATAAAGTTGAATAAGTCATGACTCCTGCCCTCAGGAAAATTATAGTCTAGGTAGAGTTAGACAAGTAAATTAGCAATTCAACCACAGTATGGTTTTATCTACTGATTTGAAGCATGGAGGAGGAGCATGGAAACCAATCTAATACTAATGATGATGGGCTCAAGTCAGGGAAATCTTTCTAGAGGTGACCCTTGAACTGAGCTGGGAAATAGGATGAGGAAAGGGTGACATATCAAAGACAGGAGAGAGAATTTTTGAGAAAATGGCAATGACATATGAATCATCACAAAGATGTGACATAGTTTCATTACAGAAATAAAAGGTCCAGTATAGCCAGAGTAAAGGGCACATGTGGTAGAAGGAAAATAAAAGCATTTTCAGGAAGAATGCAATGTGCTGCCAAGGTTTGGGGACATAATACTGAAAGCTACAGGGAGCCATTGCATGATTTTAAGCAAGAGAAAAACATGATGAGATAAGTGCTTTGAAAGCAAGCCCTGTGGCTGCTGTATGGAGGACACACTGAAAGGAGAGCCAACTAGAGAGGGGGAAATTGGATGTTGTTGCAATAATCCAGGCAAGAAATCTTAACAGCTTCAGTTAAGGTAGGAGAGAGATGGTAGAGACAATCAATTTAGAATGTATTTCAGAACTAGTGAACAGTGCATATGTGGTGAAAGGAGTCTACATTGGGTCTAGATTTCTGATTTGGAGTGCCACGTGAATGCTGTTTAACTCAATAAAATGAGAAATTAAAGTGAAATAATAGGTTTGAAGTGTGTGTGTGCGCTAAGTTGCTTCAGTTGTGTCTGACTCTTTGCAACCCTAGGGACTGCAGCCTGCCAGGCTCCTCTGTCCACAGGATTCTCCAGGCAAGAATACTGGAGTGGGTTGCCATTTCCTTCTTCAGGTAATCTTCCTGACCCAGGGATGGATCCCAAATCTCTTATATCTCCTGCATTGGCAGGCAGGTTCTTTACCATTAGTACCACGAATGTTGGAAGTGAGAGATGATAAACTTAATTTTGAACCTGATGAGTTCCAAATCCAAGTGGATTCATGCAGAATACAGCTAGATAACTGAAAGGTCTAGGTCTGAGATGCACAACTGAGCTGTATTAGAAGAAAGAGCTGAAGACATGGGAGTGATCAAAGGTCTTGGGGCAGGAGCAGAAGATGGGATGCTATTTAGAAAGAAGAACAGAGGCACCAGCATAGAACCATGCTAAGTACAGAGGGGAGCAGTAAGCAAACTACAAATACTTAATTACTAGGGGACAGATGAAGAGGAGGAGGAGAGGTCTCAAAGGGAAGAGATCTAAAGAGTTGAATGAAGAAGGACTCCACGAAAGTAAAGCATTTCAGTTGCTTCAAAGACGTCATTCAGGATGAACAAGACAAATTGCCAGAGCCTTCAGCAATGTGGAAATCAGAGTTGAAGGAAATAATGAGAGGAGGAAAAAGGAAAAGAGAAGTAATCAATCTCAGAAGGTTATGGAGGGAAATGGGTGGTGGGGACCAATTTTCCTAATAGTTTGTCCAAGGGAAAAAAAATGCAATCATGCTCCATATCAACCACTAATTTAAAATATACAATCATTAGCACATCTAATTCTTCCACAATGAATGTTTTTGCAACATCCCTTTCAAACAGAAATGATGACTTTTGCAAAAGGTTTTAATAGAATAGAAGATAAACTTTGATATGATCCCTTTCTACTCTGATGCCAAATTTTTAAATAAATAGCATCAACAGCAGGAGCAGCAGGTGGGAATGAGAATGAATCATCTTGAAGCTTCTTTCCAAAGTCATTCAAAATCATGTTTGTACAGACACATGCCATTAACACAAAACAAAATTTATCCCACCAGAGTGTAAATAAATGTGTAATATTCACTTCATTGCACCTTATACTTGTTTTAAGATCATGGTGTTCTGTTCAGTCACCTAATATTTAACACTAGTATTTTCGATTAATTCTTCCAAACTTTTTCCTACTAAAATCTTCTCTCACTATTCCCTTTCAGACCAGTAATTCTCCCATAACCCCTTTGTATAAATATTTTTAGTTCTTACTAATGTTTGTTTCTAACTCCAGCGTTATATCAGCTATACATATTTAATAATTATGGTGATTTATGTTTATGTAACATGGTTCACCCTGAGAGATCCCAAAGCACCCTTCCAAACTACACACTGCTCACAGGAATAAATGCCAGACAACATTAAGGATGATAAAAACAACCAGTCATACAAGTAACATGCTGTTTACCTAGCTCCTGAACAATAAAGATGCTTCAAGCAACTTGTGCTAATATCAATCACAGGAGATGCTTCACTGAACACTATGCCACAAGCTGATAAAATCTCTGTTAACATGGGCCATTTTTTATGCACTGGCATGTAACTCCTATCGAGTCAAACAGAATTAGTTTTGCCAAAAAGATCAATGGTCATTTAAAAATGCTTGAATAATCAAAACGCTTGAATAAAATGCAGGTATTTTATGCATACTTAAAAGAAACAACTTTCTTTCTTAAATTAAGCTTTTACTGCTAAACAGGGAACTCCGCGCCAATGGTTAACACAAAATTCGGCTCTCAAGTTATAAATCTCAATTCAAATAAGCATTCCTTCCATGACCTTGCACAGATTATTTACACTACTTCTTTGTTTCATAGGTTTTGGAAGAAAAACTCTACTCTTTTTGACTGGAACTCAACAATTCTTGATTTTAAAGACCATGAAAGTGTGCTGAAAGATTCCTCTAGTTACAGATAATGTTTATAGAGGAGCTTTATCCTGAAAGTTCACATTGTTTCAGGCATGCATGTTAGCCAGCCATAACAGTGGGTGACTTAAATTTTTGCAAAATTACTAAGGAAAATAGTAAGACTAAACTTTTAACACTCTGATGAGCATCTTCCTGCAGTAAAACACAAAAGATTTTGATAATTTTTGCTATGAAAATGAGAAGTTGAAAGTGGAGGAGTTTGTGATAAATAAAGTCAATAAGGGTAATTAATCCTTTATTTAGAATATAATTGTAAGTATAAAATATATGGTAAAACCGTACTTGTGCAGATTAAATTGAGAAATTATTATTATTGACTTAGTATATACTAGTGCATACATGTGTGCTAAGTCACTTCAGTCATGTCCGACTTTTTGCAGCCCTATGGTCTGTAGTCTACCAGGCTCCTCTGTACATGGGATTCCCCAGGCAAGAATACTGGAGTTGGTTGCCATGCCCTCCTCCAGGGGATCTTCCTGACCCAGGGATCAAACCCATGTCTCATGTCTCCTGCATTGGCAGGCAGGTTCTTTACCACTCGTGCCACCTGGGCAGGTCAACAATATTCAAATAGATTTTTTATCTCATATGATTTTCATAACTATTAAGAAGTTACAGTAGAGTGTTATATTTGTTAGCAAAATAGTCAATACCCTAGCAAAGAGCTAAATATTCAAATATGGAAATTTTTATGCTAGCTTCTGGTCTTTAAAACCACATTCATGTTTAATTCAATTGTTTCCTGCTCATATCTTCACAGTGCAACCAACATTTCAATTTGCATTAAAGCTTAATTTTCCTTAAGTTGTTTTGCAAAGATGACAGAATTTACTAACAATTTTAGGAAGCACTTTCTCTAGTTTCTGTGTATGGATCTTAGGGCAGAACTGACTGAGCAACTTCACTTTCACTTTTCCCTTTCATGCATTGGAGAAGGATATGGCAACCCACTCCCGTGTTCTTGCCTGGAGAATCCCAGGGAAGGAGGAGCCTGGTGGGCTGCCGTCTCTGGGGTTGCACAGAGTCGGACACGACTGAAGCGACTTAGCAGCAGCAGCAGCAGTCATATCTTGGATCTGACCCAGTAAAGAATTTGACATTCTACTCTATAATACATCCCTACCCTTTATCTGCTAAGAAACATCACTTTATTAGATCTCCTCTCAATTACTTTCCTTTTCTGCATAGTCACCAGCAGTTGACTTTCTCTTCAGGCTCATTTTTTTTTTTTTTTAAGAAATAGAGATTTTTATAGCTTCAAGAGAAAAATCTGCATAGTTGATTATAATCTCTCCTTAACTAAGGAATTCACTGCTTGGAAGCAAATGGTTTACTCCACATCATGGAACTTAGAAGTTGCTCTCTAATATCCCAGGTGGCTCAGTGGGTAAAGAATTGACCTACAATGCTGGAGGCATAGGAGATGCAGGTTCAATCCCTGGTTTGGGAAGATCCCCTGCAGGAGGGCATGACAAGCCATTCCAGTATTTTTGCCTGGGAAATCCCATGGACAGAGTAGCCTGGCAGGCTACTCCAGAAGACTGCAAAGAGCTGGGCACAACTGAGCAACTAAGCACACACAGTGAAGTGCCAAGGGTTAATTTTATTGTAATCTGTCTTTACAGAAAAGAGGGAGCTGAAACTCAGTAAAACTAAGCAATATACGCCAGCCACACATCCCGTAAATGAGAGTCTTCCAACTAAGTTCTGTAAAACACCAAATCCTGTTTTTTTTCTATTACAATATAACATCTCCCAGCCTGTCTGGCAGGGTGAACGGTTTGGATTCTTGGAACTGCTTTAATGAAAACTAGTTTTACTACAGTTTTGATTAGAACAAAATATTTTAGAATCCAACTCCTAGCCTTGATTCGACAACTAACTGAGTGTGAGGTTTTTCAGATAATCATCTTAACCTTTCTGGGATTCAATTTCTTTGTCTATAAAAAGGAACAATTTACCAGGGTTTAATGAGCTTCAAGGTCCCCCCGGTCTATAAAAAAGTTACTAAATAGATTCACTGCCAGTAAAAGTTGTGTATGTGATTGTGTGCAAGTATATGCTGTGAGGTAATTAAGATGTGTTGTGTTCATTTAGTTCAGTCAAACATCCCTCGTGCAACTGGATTACAATATTAATGTGCTTACTAAGCACTTGTGCTGCAAACATTGTAAGAATGAACTTCAGTTTATTCTACATCTAAATCACCCTGACTTTAATTTAATAGGTTGGAAAATGTATGCTGTTTTACTATACTACTTGAATAGTTCGCACTGAATGTAAGTGGGATCCACAATAGAATTACCCTGGGTTTATTCAGTTATAATTATTCTTTTCTTTACATAACTAGGGAAATAGTGCCTCAGATTTAGAATTTTCTCACTGCTCTTTTGATATTTCTCTAAATTATCATATTTCTAAACTAGTGTCTCTCAAACCAGACTGTACATAATAATGATAGTATGGGGGAGCTCAAATACAGATGATGAGTTAAGGCACAGAAAGGCTACCTAACTTGCCAGAGCTTCATAGCTGGGGAATAAGCCAGTGAGATCTGGTCCCAGAGACCCAGACTTTTGCAGTTATAATACCCTGCCTTAACCAAGAAGCTTTTCCAAAATAAATGGCTGGGTACCACCTGATAGTGAGTCAGAAGTCCAAGTACATGTTTATTTCATGTCTGTGTGTGTGTGAGTGTGTGTGTGTTCAATGTTTCCAAGGTGATTCTAACGAGTTGCTTCCAATGTATGGAAATCACTAAACTGGACTACTTGAAAATCAGAAAAAAAAAAAAAAAAAAACCTCCATTTTCAAGAAGAAGAAATCAGCATCCACGCATCTGGTCTTGTATTGAGAGAACTGTCCTACAACAGCTTTGCTTACTTCAGAGATGCACTTCATATGCGTGCAAGGGCACACAATTTTGTAAGCATCAGTTGCTCTTTCCACTTACCCGAAGAACAACAGGCCAGGATTTTTTTTTTTTTTTTCCTTGCAAATCTCATCCCAAATGTGAGAGAATTCAAATGTCCCCAGGAAATAAGACCAGTCCAACACAAGCTGACAGCATAATGTCATGAAAAGAACAAAGGCTCGGAGGGCACAGCAGATAAAAGCTGAAGTCCCAGTTTGCCATTTGTGAAAGTATATGAATACTGGAAAGTGATTTAATCTCTCTGTGCTTGAGTTTCCTTATTTGTAAATAAGGAATAGAATAAGAGGAGCGACTTCCATGTGATTGTGAGAGGGGGTACAGCTGGACATTAAATGGTAGATTCAGATCCCAGCTCTGCCACCTCCTGCTCTCCAAGGCTGAGTTCCTCGTCTGTAAATCGGTGACTCTCACACTCCTCAGAGAGCAGTGAGGAGGAGTAAATGAGATAACATGTGCATTATTGCTATTAGTATTGGGATTGCTGCAGGATTTAAGTTAAACCTTTGCAATGAAGCTGGCCCAATAAAGGATTTGTAAACACTGCTTTCTCATTTTTAACCTCATCTGCAGGTACAATGGCAGGTGAAAACATAAAGCCTGAATGTGTTCAGAAACCCATACACCATCAGAGAGACTGAAAAAACACGGAAGGACAGTTTGAAGGCATGTTTCAGGACTGCAAAATAATCCTAAAATAGAATCCTTTGGTTTCCTTTGATTTAAGATTTTAAGATGATCTAGGTGAAAATAGGATGAAGGATCCTCAAAAAATTAAAAATAGCACTAGCAAGTGATCCAGCAATTCCACTGCTGGGTATATAGCTGAAGGAAATAAAAGCACTATCTCAAGAGATACTGTATCTCGATGTTCACCGCCACATTATTTGCAATAGCCAAGACACAAAAACCTAAGTGTCTACTCATGGAAGACAGGGTAGAGAAAATGTGGTATATATACATACAATGGAATATCATTCAGCCTTAAATCTGAGATTCTGCCATATATGACAACATGGATGGAACTTGGTGCTAGGTAGAATAAGTCGGAAAGAAAAAGACAAATAATGTATGATTTCATCTTACGAGTAGAAACTAAAATGAGCAAACAAACAAAATCATAGAAACAGAGTAGATTGGTGGTTGCTGTGCAGAGGGAAGACATAAGTGAAGGTGGTCAAAGGGTATAAGCTTCCAAACATAAAATGAATAAGTTCTGGGGATGTGATTACAGCAGGGCGACCACAGTTAACAATGCTGTACTGTATATTTTGAAAGCTGTTCTTCAAGGAGTAGATTTAAAAGATCTCAACACAGACAAAACTATGTGAGACAACAGATAGGTTAACCTAATTGTGGTCATCATTTCACTATATATATATATATATATATATATATATATAATCATCATGTCATACACCCTTAAACTTATGTGATTCTATCACAATAATCTGATAAAAATAAAAGACCTAGGGCTAGCATTTCAAAGATGAACCTCTGCTCCTTATCACAGCCTCCACCAAAACCACACACGCCACACCTTGAAAGACCACATTTCCCAGCTTCCTTTCCCACTGTGCCTACTGCCAACTGGCCATCAGTCAAACACACCAAGTATCTTGTTCCTCAGTACTTATACTCCTGCCCTTCTTTCTCCATGGAATGTAATCCACAAACCACCTCATCCAGCAAAATCTAACTCACTCCCATAAGATCTGACCAAGTACTATTTCTTCTTTCCTTAAATTTCTCAGTCAGAATGTAACTTTCCCTCCACTGCTGCTGCTGCTGCTAAGTCGCTTCAGTCGTGTCCGACTCTGTGTGACCCCATAGACGGCAGCCCACTAGGCTCCTGTCCCCGGGATTCTCCAGGCAAGAATTCTGGAGCGAGTTGCCATTTCCTTCTCCAATGCATGAAAGTGAAAGTGAAGTCGCTCAGTCGTGTCCGACTCCTAGTGACCCCATGGACTACAGCCTACCAGGCTCTTCCATCCATGGGATTTTCCAGGCAAGAGTACTCCTATAAAACAATCATCTGTGTTTGCCATTATTATTAATTCTAGTCATTGATTCATTCTTATCATTCATTTTCTTAGGGAAAATTCTTTCATTTTCTTAGGGATTTTCTTTTATTTTTTTAAACTGGAGGATAATTGCTTTACAATGCTATGTTAGTTTCTGTTATACAATGACATGTATCAGCTCTCTCTCTATCTATCCCACTTCCCTCTTGAGCCTTCTTCCTACCCACCCCCGTTTCCCCACTCTAGGTCATCACAGAGCACTGAGCTGGGCTCTCTGTGCTGTACGGCGGCTTTTTACACACAGTTGCGTATATATGTCCATGCCACTCTCTCAATTTGTCCCACCTTCCCCCTCCCCCAGCTTCACATCCACAAGTTGGTTCCTTACATCTGAGTCTCCACTCCTGCCCTGAAAATAGGTTTATCAGCACCATTTTTTTAGATTCCATATATATGTGTTGTTGTTGTTTTTCAGTCGCCAAGTCATGTCTGACTCTTTGCAATCCAATGGACTGCAGCAAGCCAGGCCTCCTGGTCTTTCCCTGTTTCCCGGAGTTTATATATTTGTTTTTTCTTTCTAATGTGCATCACTTTGTTTGACAAACTCTAGGTTCAACTGTATCACTACAAATAACCCAATTTTGCTCCCTTTTATGGCTGAGTAATATTCCACTGTATATATGTACCACACCTTTGATATATCTTAATGTTTGGCAATTTATAAAAACTTGACTTTCCACTAGATTTCAAGCTTTCTAATGGGAGTTTATCTTACATATCTTCATTATTTCCCGTAGAGGCTAAACTACCATCTTGCATATGGTAGGTACTCAAAACAAATTTGCTGGAATAATAGATGAGGATGCAGTCTGCCATGGACCTGGATAAAGCTCACAGCAAAATTTGTCTCAATCAAATGGTTCTCTGCCATGATGCCTTTAATTCAGTATATGGAAGACACTAAATAAAACAGTGCTCTGAAAAATAAAACATAAAGTCTTTAATATCTAAAAAATAGACCAGGGCAAAACCAAGCCTGTGGCACATGCAGTAAAATTTCAGTGAAAGGATGCAACTAATTGGCAGTTTAAAAAGTCATTCTCCCACATAAAGATATTATAGCTTAATGTACTGCAATGCAGATCCAATAAAACCTTTGCCATTTTCATCTTTAAATATTTGAAGACATGCAGGGTAATGTCCCAGGAACAGAAATTAATTTTTAGTTCATGTGAGATTAAAGTTATGCACTTTCATATCATACCCTACACTGACACTTTTGACAAGTTTTTAAAACTATTCTAAATTAGATTTCAATTATAATCTTAAAAAAAGAGCGAGAGAGAAAGATAGATGGCAAGCAGGGAGGTGGGGGAAGGAAGGAGGGAGTAAAAAAGGTGGAAGGAACGGAAAGAAAGGGAGGAAGGAGGAGAATAATGTACCTGGAGCGAAAATGGGGAGGGAATCTATCTTGCTCTTCCTTAAAGAAATTATAAAGTGGGGTACTGACATTTTCAATGAAATAATATTTGAGCTGCTTCTGTAGCAGTGTAGTTTGCCTACCCATTTTCATAATAGTTTTATCTTCCTTCTTCATACAACAGTAATTATGAATAAATATTATTCAGAAGAGTGGCTCTCAGGGTAGCCCACAGGGCCGTGATGTTCTCTTTCGGGTGATTCACCAGGTGAAAACTGTTTTCATAGCAATGTTAACATTGTAATTGCCTCTTCTACTGTGTTGATATTTGCCCTGATGATAACAAAATGTGACAGTGGGTAACACCGCTAACCTCTTAGCATGAAGAAGGCAGGGAAACGAAAGGTGTTAGTATGTTCACAACTGCTACACAGTTGGAATAAAAGAAAAATTGCTAGTTTCACTTTAGTACAATCTTGATGAAGCAGTAAAATCTATTGGCTTTTAAAATTTTGACTGGAGTAAAGATCTTAATATCCTGTATGATGAAATGTAAAGTGTACATAAAGCACTTCTATTATAGACTGAAAGATGATGTTATGCTCAGGGAAGGGTCAGAGGTAGCTTTTATAGGAGCATTTCACTTGAGAGCTGAACTAGCCATCTTTATAATGGCATATGCTTTTTATTTAAGAAATCTACTGACAGATAAACCACAATTATTAAGACTTAGGTGTGTGGAAGATGCTTCCCTGGTGGCTCAGTGATAAAGAATCTGCCTGCTGATGCAGGAGACACAGATTTGATCCCTGATCTGGGAAGATCCTACATGCCACACAGCAACTAAGCCTGTGTGCCACAAATACTGAGCCTGTGCTCTGGAGATCAGGGGCCACAGCTACTGAAGCCTGAGTGCCTAAAGCCTGTGCTGCACTATAGGAGAAGTCATCACAGTGAGAAGCCCGCACGCCGCGAGGAACAGTAGCCCTTGCTCGCCACAATTAGAAAGTAACTTCTGCAGAAATGAAGACCTAGAACAGCCAAAAATACATAGAAAATTAAATTAAATTAAAAATATAAACTCGTTATTTAAAATAAAACAGAAATTTTGACCAGTTATCAAACCTGAGCTTTTGAGTGAAAATTAGTATTTTGGAAATCTTACTTCCTCCATAAATCTAATCAGGCTTTTCTGATCACTGTTCTGATTATATTGGTGGTGATATTAATAACTGTAATGTTGTATTATTATAAAATGATTCAACATTTGACATTTAAACAGACATAAAAACTCAATGCTGCTGCTGTTGCTGCTCACTAAACCAATATTGTCCAAAAATTTTAAAATCATCCATAATTAAACATTTCATTCAAAAACCACAGACAATGGATTTTAAGTTTATTGCCAAAGTGTCAGTTTCTATATTGAAATTAGTTAGTTAAGTCGCTCAGTCGTGTCCAACTCTTTGCGACCCCGTGGACTGTAGCCCACCAGGCTCCTCCGTCCATGGGATTCTCCAGGCAAGAATACTGGAGTGGGTTGCCATTTCCTTCTCCAGGGGATCTTCCCGACCAAGGGATCAAACCCAGGTCTCCCATATTGCAGGCAGACACTTTAACCTCTAAGCCACCAGGGAAGCCCTTATATTGAAATTAGCTTTTATGAAAAAAATATTTGCTAAATTTTGGTGTAGTATCAAAGATAATCTGAACATGCTACCAAAGTATTTTTCTCTGTCACTATACATCTGTGTGAAACCAGATTTCTTTTTAATATTCTACACCCAATAGTTCATATTACAATAGATTTAGTGCAAAAGATATGATAATGCAAGCTACTTTCTATTAATCTACATATGAAAGAGATTTATAAAAGGTAAAAAATTACAACTCTTCTCATAGCTTTTTTTCTTTTAGAATTTACTCATTTTCATTAAAATGTTCTTTATATCAACATGCAATTGGTTTATAATTGTTATTTTTAGATGAACTAATAAATGTTTTAAATATTTTTATTTTAATTTAAAATATAGTTAATCAACAGGTATGATGCTGTCTCTTATACACATCTCTCTCGAGTTACGATGGGTGCCTCAGGGACCCGCTGGCGTGGCCTCACACGGAGACTGGTCTTTCGTGAGGCCACGCCAGCGGGTCCCTGAGGCTGATGAGGTACATATATTTTTAAGCTCACCATAGAAAACCTCAAATGGAAAATTTAGAATAATTGAACCATACTTTTTAAAATATCTCAATCCCTGTAAATCAAACAAAAAAATAAAAACAAAAAGTAATCTTCAAAATATGACTATACTTGGTTATGATGATAATGTTTATCAAAAGATACCATTATGAAAATAAAGAAATTTTTATAACAAAATATTACATATCTGTATACATATACAAATGCATATATAAAATAAAGAACTTGTTTCTAGGATGAAGAAAGAACATTTACAACTCAATAACAATTCAGTTTTAAAATAAGTGAAAGATTTGAAGAGACAACTAAAGAAGATATAAAAATGACAAATAAGCATGTGTAAAAATGTACAAAAATGACTGCTGATCAGAGAAATGCAGATTACAGCCACAGTGAGAAATCACTATATACTCACTAGTAATCCTGAATGTTCATTGGAAGAAGTGAAGTTCCAATACTTTGGCCATCTGATGCAGAGCCAACTAACTGGAAAAGACCCTGATGCTGGGAAAGATTGAGGGCAAGAGGAGAAGGGGGCAACAGAGGATCAGATAGCTGGATGGCATCACCAACTCAAAGGACGTGAGTTCAAGCAAACTCAGGGAGATGGTGAAGGACAGGTAAGTCTAAGTCTGGCAAGCTTACCTGTCCATGGGGTCACAAAGAGTTAGACACAGCTTAGTGACTGAACAATAACAATAAATGGCTAAAATTAAGACAACTGACAATATTAAGTGTTGAAGAGGACAGGAGTAACTGGAACCATCATACATTGCTGTTAGGGATGCACAATGATACAGTTGCTTTAGAAAAAAAGTTTGGCAGATTCCTGTAAAGTTAAACACATCCTCCCTACACAATCCACCAATCCCATTCTCAAGTACTTATCCAAGAAAAGCAAAAACATACGTCCTCACAAAGAGTTGAACTTGTATATTCCTAGAAGCTCAATTCATAGTGAAGAAGGCTGAAAATTATCCAAATTTCATAAATAAATGAATAAACAAATCGTGATATATTTATTAATAAAAGGCAGTGAACTACTTATAAACACAACATCATGGGTAAATTTCAAAAGCTTTATTTTAAGTGGAAAAAATACAGATACAAAAATTATAAGATGTATGATTTCATTCAAAGTAAGTTCTAAGAAAGCAAAAATATACTGACAAGAAAGGAGTGTATTGGTTTCCAGGGAATGGTACTGTGAGAAAAAAGTTGACTGAAAAGAGGCAGGAAAAAACACTGAGGAGGCATGAAAATGTTCCAGACCATGAGGTGGTGGTGGTTATACAATTATATATATATTCAGAAAACACACATCAAAGTGTACACTTGCTACTAGTCCGTTTTATTTTATATTTTACCTCAGTGAAGCTCACAAAGTAAAAATTATTGGGCTGGCAAGAACCTTAATACCCATTCCTTAGCTTCAAGAAATCCATGAGCATTAATATCCAAGACTCATACATGATTATAATGAGATTTCAAAAGATTTATCCTGACTTCATGTTTATTATGGGGTTCCCTGGTGACTCAGTCGTAAAGAATCGGCCTGCCAATGCAGGAAGATGGGTTTGATCCCTGGGTCAGGAAGATCCCTTGGAGAAGGAAATGGCAACCCACTACAGTATTCTTGCCTAAAAAATCCCATGGACAGAGGAGCCTGGCCAGCCATTGTCCATGGAGTGTCTGCAAAAGAGTCAGACACAACTTAACAACTAAATAGCAGCAGCAGCCTGTGCATTTTATTCATTGTCTTTCCATTCTTGGAAACAACTTTATTTTGGTTTTTGGTGCTGAGTTGCTATTTTCACTTTGTTTAATATTATCTGTGTAGTATTGTGTGTCAGTAGCTCAGTTGTATCCAACTCTTGGCCACCCCACGACTCTTTGCATCCAGGCAAGAATACTGCAGTGGGTTGCCATTACCTTCTCCAAGGGATATTTTCAACTTGGGCATTGAACCCAAGTCTCCCATATTGCAGGCAGATTCTTTACCATTTGAGCTACAGGAATGTAGTCACAGAGAACTATCCTGATCCATGAGTCCCAGTGTTCTATCAAAATTATAAAGTTTCTTTGTTTTATCTTTTAGACACAGGGTTTTTTTTAATTAAAAAGTTATTCCCTGCTTCTCCAATACCACTTATCATTAGAGGCGATATATCTTAATTAACATCAGTTCAGTTCAGTTCACTTGATCAGTCATGTCCAACTCTTTGAACCCGATGGACCACATCATGCTTGGCCTCCCTGTCCATCACCAACTCCCAGAGTTTACTCAAACTCATCTTCACTGAGTAGGAGATGCCATCCAACTCTCTCATACTCTGTCATCCCATTTTCCTCCTGCCCTCAATCTTACCACACATCAGGGTCTTTTCAAATGGATCAGCTCTTTGCATCAGGTGGTCAAAGTATTGGAATCTAAGCTTTGTTTGCTATGACCAGTGCATTCTCTTGACAGAACTCTATTAGCCTTTGCCCTGCTTCATTCCGCATTCCAAGGCCAAATCTGCCTGTTACTCTGGGTGTTTCTTGACTTCCTACTTTTGCATTCCAGTCCCCTATAATGCAAAGGACATCATTTTGGAGTATTAGTTCTAGAAGGTCTTGTAGGTTTTCATAAAACTGTTCAGTTTCTTCAGGATTACTGGGCGGGGCATAGACTTGGATTACCATGATACTGAATGGTTTGCCTTGGAATCCAAGCACTGCATTTCGGACTCTTTTGTTGACTATGATGGCTATTCCATTTCTTCCAAGGGATTCTTGCCCACAGTAGTTCATATAATGATCATCTAAGTTAAATTCACCCATTCCAGTCCATTTTAGTTCACTGATTCCTAGAATGTCAACGTTCACTCTTGCCATCTCCTGTTTGACCACTTCCAATTTGCCTTTAATTCATGGTCCTAACATTCCAGGTTCCTATGCAATATTGCCCTTTACAGCATCAGACCTTGCTTCTATCACCAGTCACATCCACAACTGAGTGTTGAAGTAATTGCCATAATCACCAAAGCAATTAGGTATGCAACTTTGAGCTTCAAGATCTCAAAGCCTGCTTCCAACACTCGACTAGGTAAGTGAACTAAATATTTTCTTCAGTCTCCTGGTTTGCAGAAATAAGGATAAAATTTGTTCCTATATCATCAGATTGTTTTTAGAATTCAATGAGATAATGCTTAGAAATATATAAACAATGCTTTGAAATACACCTGGAACATCATACTTCAGTTCAGTTCAGTCGTTCAGTCGTGTCTGACTCTTTGCGACCCCATGAATCGCAGCACACCAGACCTCCCTGTCCATCACCAATTCCTGGAGTTCACTCAGACTCATGTTCATTGAGTCCGTGATGCCATCCAGCCATCTCATCCTCGGTCGTCCCCTTCTCCTCCTGCCCCCAATCCCTCCCAGCATCAGAGTCTTTTCCAATGAGTCAACTCTTCACATAAGGTGGCCAAAGTACTGGAGTTTCAGCTTTAGCATCATTCCTTCCAAAGAAATCCCAGGACTGATCTCCTTTAGAATGGACTGGTTGGATCTCCTTGCAGTCCAAGGGACTCTCAAGAGTCTTCTCCAACACCACAGTTCAAAAGCATCAATTCTTTGGTGCTCAGCTTTCTTTATAGTCAAACTCTCACATACATACATGACTACTGGAAAACCATAGCCTTGACTGGGTGGACCTTTGTTGGCAAAGTAATGCCACTGCTTTTAACATGCTCTGTAGGTTGGTCATAACCTTCCTTCCAAGGAGTAAGCGTCATTTAATTTCATGGCTGCAATCACAATCTGCAGTGATTTTGAAGCCCAGAAAAATAAAGTCTACCACTGTTTCCACTGTTTCCCCATCTATTTCCCATGAAATGATGGGGTCAGATGCCATGATCTTAGTTTTCTGAATGTTGAGCTTTAAGCCAACTTTTTCACTCTCCTCTTTCACTTTCATCAAGAGGCTCTTTAGTTCTTCTTCACTTTCTGCCATAAGGGTGGTGTCATCTGCATACCAGAGGTTATTGATATTTCCCCAGCAATCTGATTCCAGCTTGTGCTTCTCCCAGCACAGCGTTTCTCATGATGTACTCTGCATATAAGTTAAATAAGCAGGGTGACAATATACACACTTGATGTACTCCTTTTTCTATTTGGAACCAGTCTGTTGTGCCATGTTCAGTTCTAACTGTTGCTTCCTGACCTGCATATAGGTTTCTCAAGAGTCAGGTCAGGTGGTCTGGTATTCCCATCTCTTTCAGAATTTTCCACAGTTTATTGTAATCCACACAGTCAAAGGCTTTGGTATAGTCAATAAGGCAGAAGTAGATGTTTTTCTGGAACTCTCTTCCTTTTTTGATGATCCAGCAGATGCTGGCAATTTGATCTCTGGTTCCTCTGCCTTTTCTAAAACCAGCTTGAACATCTGGAAGTTCACGGTTCACGTATTGCTGAAGCCTGGCTTGGAGAATTTTGAGCATTATTTTGCTAGCGTGTGAGATGAGTGCAATTGTGTGGTAGTTTGAGCATTCTTTGGCATTGCCTTTCTTTGGAATTGGAATGAAAACTGACCTTTTCCAGTCCTGTGGCCACTGCTGAGTTTTCCAAATTTGCTGGCATATTGAGTGCCACACTTTCACAGCATCATCTTTTGGGATTTGAAACAGCTCAACTGAAATTCCATCACCTCCTCTAGCTTTGTTCATAGTGATGCTTCCTAAGGCCCACCTGACTTCACATTCCATGTCTGGCTCTAGGTGAGTGATCACACCATGATGATTATCTGAGTCATGAAGATCTTTTTTGTACAGTTCTTCTGTGTATTCTTGGCACCTCTTCTTAATGCCTTCTGCATCTGTTAGGTCCCTACCATCTCTGTCCTTTATTGAGCCCATCTTTGCATGACATGTTCCCTTGGTATCTCTAATTTTCTTGAAGAAATCTCTAGTCTTTCCCATTCTACTGTTTTGCTTTATTTCTTTGCACTGATCCCTGAGGAAGGCTTTCTTATCTCTCCTTGCTATTCTTTGGAACTCTGCATTCAAATGGCTATATCTTTCCTTTTGCTGCTGCTGCTGCTGCTGCTAAGTCGCTTCAGTCGTGTCCGACTCTGTGCGACCCCACAGACGGCAGCCCATTGGGCTCCGCCATCCCTGGGATTCTCCAGGCAAGAACACTGGAGTGGGTTGCCATTTCCTTCTCTTTCCTTTTAACCTTTGCTTTTCACTTTTCTTCTTCTCACAGCTAATTGTAAGGAATCCTCAGACAGCCATTTTGCTTTTTTGCATTTCTTTTTCATGGGGATGGTCTTGATCCTTGTCTCCTGTACAAAGTCATGAACCTCCTTCCATAGTTCATCAGGTACTCTATCCGATCTAGTCCCTTAAATCTATTTTTCACTTCTACTGTATAATTGTTGGAAATTTCATTTAGGTCATACCTGAATGGTCTAGTCGTTTTCCCTACTTTCTTCAATTTAAGTCTGAATTTGACAGTAAGAAGTTCATGATCTGAGCCACAGTCAGGTCCGGGTCTTGTTTTTGCTGACTGTATAGAGCTTCTCCATCTTTGGCTGCAAAGAATATAATCAATCTGATTTCGGTGTTGACCATCTGGTGATGTCCATGTGTAGAGTCTCCTCTTGTGTTGTTGGAAGAGGGTGTTTGCTATGACCAGTGCATTCTCTTGACAGAACTCTATTAGCCTTTGCCCTGCTTCATTCCGCATTCCAAGGCCAAATCTGCCTGTTACTCTGGGTGTTTCTTGACTTCCTACTTTTGCATTCCAGTCCCCTATAATGCAAAGGACATCATTTTGGAGTATTAGTTCTAGAAGGTCTTGTAGGTTTTCATAAAACTGTTCAGTTTCTTCAGGATTACTGGGCGGGGCATAGACTTGGATTACCATGATACTGAATGGTTTGCCTTGGAATCCAAGCACTGCATTTCGGACTCTTTTGTTGACTATGATGGCTATTCCATTTCTTCCAAGGGATTCTTGCCCACAGTAGTTCATATAATGATCATCTAAGTTAAATTCACCCATTCCAGTCCATTTTAGTTCACTGATTCCTAGAATGTCAACGTTCACTCTTGCCATCTCCTGTTTGACCACTTCCAATTTGCCTTTAATTCATGGTCCTAACATTCCAGGTTCCTATGCAATATTGCCCTTTACAGCATCAGACCTTGCTTCTATCACCAGTCACATCCACAACTGAGTGTTGAAGTAATTGCCATAATCACCAAAGCAATTAGGTATGCAACTTTGAGCTTCAAGATCTCAAAGCCTGCTTCCAACACTCGACTAGGTAAGTGAACTAAATATTTTCTTCAGTCTCCTGGTTTGCAGAAATAAGGATAAAATTTGTTCCTATATCATCAGATTGTTTTTAGAATTCAATGAGATAATGCTTAGAAATATATAAACAATGCTTTGAAATACACCTGGAACATCATACTTCAGTTCAGTTCAGTCGTTCAGTCGTGTCTGACTCTTTGCGACCCCATGAATCGCAGCACACCAGACCTCCCTGTCCATCACCAATTCCTTATACTCTGCATAGAAGTTAAATAAGCAGGGTGACAATATACAGCCTTGACGTACTCCTTTTCCTATTTGGAACCAGTCTGTTGTTCCATGTCCAGTTCTAACTGTTGCTTCCTGACCTGCATACAGATTTCTCATAAGTACCCCAGAAATGTTAACATTTGTATTGGCTTCATATTTTTCATGGAAACTCAAGAAAAAAGAAACAAATGTGAATAAAGTGCCAAACTGAAATTTTAAAGAGAAGAATTGTACTCAACTATAATTTCAAAACCCAACAGAAAAGCCAACCTCTGCTTTTCAGTGTTGTGTAGCTTTTTTATTTTTATTTATTTTTTTGCTACTGTTGCATCCTTAATTTTCTGATTTTTATTACAATGGACAGGAATAAATTAAAGATTATGTCTTAGGATGACATTTCTTCTACTTATTATAAACTTTTATTTCATGTGTTTGCATTACTTTTTTGTACTTATGTACTTTATTGTATTGTAAATTCAAATTGCAAGTCCTTAAAGGACTTGCTTTGGATATATGGTTTGGATAGGAAAACTAGGAATACCCAAGTCCTGTCTTAGTTTAATCAACCCTCCTATGGAGGCCTCCCAGGAAACATATACATAAAGAAGGCAAAAGAAAGTACTTTATGATTTAATTTGATTATTAACTCTGTCCCTGGCCTCAAACTCCATAGGAACTTCACAAACGAGGGGAGACAATCTTGCTTCTATGTTAGTTAAGGAAATGAACCAGGGAATTCCTGGTAGTCCAGGAATTAAGAATTAGCCTTCCAATACAGGGGAGGCGGGTTTGAACCTTGGTCAGAGAACTAACATTCCACATGCCACCAGGCAGCTAAGCTCATGTGCTGGCAACTACTGAGCCTGCACACCACAAGGAAGACCCTGCACTTCAACTAAGACCTGACACTGCCAAATAAGTAAATACTGAAAAAAGAAAATGAACCAGTTACACAAGAAAGACCCAATTTGGGGCTGAACTAAGCCAGCATGCCTCAGACCTTCTCAGACTAAAACAGTGATCTTTGGACGTTGGCCACATGTGAGAAAGTATAGCCACAGTGCAAAAGCTAGATGGCCTGGCCTGTTTAGAGAGAGCACCCCAGCACCTACCTACTGCTGTTCCTTCATTGGGACCCCCAATGAATAGCCATGTTCACTCATTCTTAGCCAAAAGATGACTCCTCCTAGGAATACAGTGAAGTGAAGCCGCTCAGTCGTGTCCGACTCTTTGCGACCCCATGGACTGTAGCCTATCAGGCTCTTCCGTCCATGGGATTTTCCAGGCAAGAGTGCCAGAGTGGATTGCCATTTCCTTCTCCAGGGGATCTTCCCGACCCCGGAATAGAACCCGGGTCTCCCGCATTGCAGGCAGACACTTTACCATCTGAGCCACCAGGGAATACAGTAGTCAAGCCTCAGATCTGACTCATTCAAATCATTCTCTTCCTCTTTGAGGCTTGAAGAACACTCAGTGATAATACAGTGGAAAGCTTTTACTTTCCCTATAAGCCCACAGCAGTTGTTAAAATCTCTGAAAAGTAACATGTGTGCCATGTGTATAATAGATAGCTAGTGGGAATCTGCTACACAGCACAGAGAGTTCAGCTCGGTGCTCTGTGCTGTCCTAAAGGAGTTGGGATGGGACAAGGAGGTGATGAGAGAAAGGACTAAGAGGGAGGGAACATATACACACACATAGTCGATTCACTTTGTTGTACAGTAGAAACTAATACAACATTGTAAAGCAATTGTACTTCTATAAAAAAGCTTTTTTTTTTAAATGTGACTAGTTATTATCTGATGTAGTTGCTGTGCCATACTTCCACACAACTGCTATTGTAATCTGGGAAATAATTGCAAGACAAAATATTTCTCCAGTGTTCAGTAGCATCATGTCCACAGTGTGAACTTCAAAGGACAGACTCACAGGAAGGACATGCTTGGACCATTAAGCCACCTGGGCTTCCATGGGTCTCTCCAAAGTGTTTATAAGATAATGTGCCATTTTGAGAATTTTAGAAAATACCATACTTTTTTTTTTTAGCAAAAAAGACTGTGACTCCAGGGACAGAAGAGACGCATTTAGCATGACATTGACGCCAATCCCTTTTCTGCCTTAAGGCTTTTGTACCAGTTTGTTCTTAGGCTCTGATCCTTCTCATAATTCAGGTCTCAGTTTAAATATCACTATCTTCATGATGATTTACCATTTCCCCTATGGTCCCATCTTCCCTATTCCACCACATTCTATGTGCATGTTTGCTTAGTCGCTCAGCCATGTCCAGCTCATTTGTGACCCCATGGACTGCACCCTAGACAGCATATTAAAAAGCAGAGACATTACTTTGCCAACAAAGGTCCATCTAGTCAAAGCTATGGTTTTTCCAGTAGTCATGTACAGATGTGAGAGTTGGACTATAAAGAAAGCTGAGCGCCGAAGAATTGATGCTTTTGAACTGTGCTGTTGGAGAAGACTCTGGAGAGTCCCTTGGACTGCAAGGAGATCCAACCAGTCCATCCGAAAGGAAATCAATCCTGAATATTCATTGGAAGGACTGATGTTGAAGCTGAAACTCCAATACTTCGGCCACCTGATGCAAAGAGCTGACTCATTTGAAAAGACCCTGATGCTGGGAAAAATTGAAGGTGGGAGGAGAAGGGGATAACAGAGGATGAGATGGTTGGATGGCATCACTGACTCAATGGACATGAGTCTGAGTAAACACCAGGAGTTGGCAATGGACAGGGAAGCCTGGTGTGCTGCAGTCCATGGGGTTGCAAAGAGTTGGACACAACTGAGCAACTGAACTGAACTGGACTGCACTCCACCAGGCTCCTTTGTCCATGGGATTTTTCAGGCAAAAATATTGAAGTGGGTTGCCATTTCCTCCTCCCGGAAATCTTCTCAACCCAGAGATCAAACTACAGGCAGATTCTTTACCCGAGGAGCCACCAGGGAAGCCCATTTTCTCTATGCTGGCATTGTTAATTCTTCACATTTTGTAGTTGTTTGTTAACTGACTGCTAGCCCTGCTAAACTGAGCTTCCTGAGGGCACTGTCTTTATTTAGCAATTTTAACAGGCTACTTTCAAAGCAATATCCTATTTCAGCCCCTTTGAAACTTGGACCACTACCCAGAGAGTTGAAAATTCTGGGTCTAGTCTCAATTCTGGAGAAGGCAATGGCAACCCACTCCAGTACTCTTGCCTGGAAAATCCCATGGATGGAGGAGCCTGGTGGGCTGCAGTCCATGGGGTCGTGAAGTCGGACACGACCGAGAGACTTCACTTTCACTTTTCACTTTCATGCATTGGAGAAGGAAATGGCAACCCACTCCAATGTTCTTGCCTGGAGAATCCCAGGGATGGGGGAGCCTGGTGGGTTTCCGTCTCTGGGGTCGCACAGAGTCGGACACGACTGAAGCGACTTAGCAGCAGCAGCAGTCTCAATTCCTTGATTTAGTATCTAGGAATCTTAAATACATTAGCTAACTTCTATACATCTTTGTTGTCAAATGGCATAATAACATCCACTTACTTGCCCTCCCACATACAACTGCTAAGGTTAATGAGAGAATATATATGAAAGCACTTTAAAGTAAAAAGCATTAAGATGCCTGGGACTGTTATTGTGATATGGTGAAATTCAAGGTAATTAGCACTAAAAAGACTTAATATGTATAAATTTAAAATTTGTCATCAAAAGAAATCTTTCACTAAGATACAAAATAAGAAAACCCAGGGAATGATTTTTTAGAGACTTATCATCTTAACATATATACATTTGTTTGAAAGCAAATTCCAGATGACAAGATTACTTTTCACCTAAAATACTAATAGGATTTTGACAACTCAGAGGCTAGGATGAGAACAAAAAACAATACACAAAAGTTTTCAGCAATAACATTTTTTTCATAAACAGTATATAGTTAATTTTGTTTGACCCTTTCTCCTATATACTTCAAGTGGTCAGAACCCACTCTAGAATTATTTGTATTTGTGACATCATTATCTTTGCCAGGAAACTATGAAAAGCCTTTTTAATCACAATGATTAAGTAATCAAATTCCCTTATCCACAGAGGGAAGTATTTAAAACCTATCACTAAATAATGACATGGCATTTAATATTTTGTCACTAATTAAAATCAAATGATAGACATGAATAGGCTAGTCAGGAATTATTACTTCAAAGATCTCTTTCAATGCACAGGGTTAATTATTTATGTAAGGTTGAATTTCTAAGCATAGCCTCTGGTGCTATCAAATGAGACCACAGATCACCTAAACTCACATCTGGCTCTTTCTGAATGGAGGATCTCAAATCTGCAGTAGATCGCTAAAATTTTAAAATAGCACATTACACTAATCTGCAACACATCATGCCAAAATTATATTATTCTAAAAATGTAATGCCAAAGAACTGGTGTTTTGAACTGTGGTGTTGGAGAAGACTCTTGAGAGTCCCTTGGACTGCAAGGAGATCCAACCAGTCCATCTTAAAGGAGATCAGTCCTGGATGTTCATTGGAAGGACTGACGCTAAAACTGAAACTCCAATACTTTGGCCACGTCATGTGAAGAGTTGACTCATTGGAAAAGACTCTGATGCTGGGAGGGATTGGGGGCAGGAGGAGAAGGGGGCGACGGAGGATGAGATGGCTGGATGGCATCACTGACTCAATGGACATGAGTTTGAGTGAACTCCGGGGAGTTGGCGATGGACAGGGAGACCTGGCATGCTGCGATTCATGGGGTCTCAGAGTCAGACATGACTGAGTGACTGAACTGAAAAATGTAATAAAGAGGATGGATGTTGATCACAGTACTTAGTACATTTCTGATTGTTACTGTAATCAATTCTTAGATTAAAAATAATAAAATAATACAGGTAGTGAACTGACATTGGTAACACTTTCTGTAAAAGCCAGCCAAAGTTAATATAAGCTCAAAGGTCATTTGGTTTATCCAAATCCTGGTTCAAAGTATGGAGCATTTCAATAATTCTACTTTTACCCAATCTCCATTAAGTTAGAAAATTTTTACCTTGACATTGAAAAGAAATATATCCTTTTATTCCATAATACCATTTACTATTTTTATTTACTTGCTGTATTTCTATAGAAAGAGAGGTAGGGGTGTGTGTGTGTGTGTGTGTACACATGCACTTAAAAGCTCTTGATTTTAGATCTGTTAAATAGATCTACTTAGATATGTTGTAGGACTTAAAGATGCTCAGATGAAACCATCCTTGAGTTTGCTAAATACGTTACTTTATTTTTATAAACATTTTGTGTGTGGAGGTTGCTAGAAAACCAATGAACTGGTTATTTTCTGCTGCAGTACCAGTAAAGTAGACGGCTATCATGCTCAAAAGCCAAAAGACTTCAAGTAATGCCCAAAAGAAAAAAATCCAACATGAAATGGTATTTGTTTATTCATATATTAGCATATAATTGCCCAAAGTAGTATCATTTAAATTTTGCATCTACAGCCCACTTTAAAGGCTAAAATCGATCAAACTGATGAAGCACATCTGTAAAGGTATAAAAAAAAATGTATTATGCACACATTGCAAAAAAAAACTCAATATTTTTTAACAATATCTGATAGCTTGTGTGCCTATATATATATAGAAAAACCATGTTGAAGAAGAAAAAAACTTTCTCACTTAAACTATTAGTTAACTGCAGTCTTTGACAGAAAATATCATCTCCCTCCCTCACCCCAAACTAGTTTCTGTGTATAAAATGTATCAGTTCTCTCTTTGGTTTGGGTTAAAGTATATCTAGTAGGATCAGAAAGATATGTGCATGCATGCTAAGTTGCTTCAGTTGTGTCCAACTATTTGTGATCCTATGGACTGTAATCCACCAGGTTCCTCCATCCATGGGGATTCTCCAGGGAAGAATACTGCAGTGGGTTGCCATTTCCTTCTCCAAGGGATCTTTCCAACCCAGGGATCAAACTGGGTCTCCTGCGGTTCCTGTATTGCAGGCAGATTCCTTACCACTGAGCCACTGGAGAAGCCCCAGAAAGATATAACCCACTAATTCTCACTTAAATACAACCCTGGAAAAAAAAATTCCCAAAATGTCAGTCTGAAGGTTTTTGTTTTTGCCTATAGAGGGCTTCCCTAGTGGCTCAGAGGTTAAAGCATCTGCCTCTAAAGTGGGAGATCTGGGTTCGAACCCTGGGTCAGGAAGATCCCCTGGTGAAGGGAATAGCAACCCATTCCAGTACTCTTGCCTGGAGAATCCCATGGACAGAGGAGCCTGGTGGGCTACAGTCCATGGGGTTGCAAAGAGTCAGACACAACTGAGCGACTTAGCTTTCACTAACTTTCATAGAGGGCCAATATTATTTTGAGTGGGCTTCCCTAGTGGCTCAGCAGTAAAGAATCCACCTACAATGCAGGAGACACAGGATACATGGGTTTGATCCCTGGGTAGGGAAGATTCCCCCAGAGGAGGGCATGGCAACCCACTCCAGTATTCTTGCCTGGAGAATACCCATGGACAGAGAAGCCTGGTAGGATATAGTCCATAAGGTCGCAAAGAGTCAGGCATGACTGAAGTGACTTAGCACGTAATATTATTTTGAAAGATAAACATGTGGATAGAAAAATCAGAGATCACTTATTTCTGAAAGTGAGTGCAATGTGCAATCAAGAACACTGCAGTTTTCTCAAATACCTCTGAATACTCTAGAATTTATTGACCCTAGAATTTGCAACAACTCTGATATGTTGTCATGAATAGCTAAGTAAGGAGAGCAAATGTGCTTTCCTTTCTGGTAAAATAAGAGGATGACATGCCAAATTCCTTTTGCTAAATCCTGCAGTGATGTTCTGGGTATTTGGGAATTACACTAGAGCACCAGCTGGAAGAGTATAATTTCTTTCTCTTTGGTGCCTAGGACTGAGACTGGTGGAATTAAGAGTATTTTTTCATGATGCTGATTAAAGTTGAAATAGTTATGAGAATGCTGGTAGGTAAATACATATAGAATTGCAAGTTTGTCAATATCATAGAATACATATCAAGAACCCTAATGTAAACTTGTCTATGTAGGTTAATTGGCTATAACATATATACCACTCTGGTTCAAGAAGTTGACAGTTGGGAGAAGCTGTGTGGTGTGTGTGGGGAGCCAGGGGG
>SJYT01054596.1:29993-42560 GCA_006410635.1 Cephalophus harveyi | reverse complement strand
GGGGGGGAGGGGGGGGTGGGTAGACAGGGGATATATGGAAACTTTCTGTACTTCCCACTTAATTTTGCTGTGAACCTAAAATGGCTTTAAAAAATTAAGTCTATAGCTTTTTAAAAAATTATGAAAGACCATGACCAAGATGAGAATATTATTAGAAGTAATATTTTTACCACTTTCTAAGAAATTGTAGGTATTGTATTAAAATGTTAATTTTCCTACATTATAAACTTCATTAATAGATATTAAGTGTTATTATTTCATAAAATAATTCATTAGACTTTAAAAAATTAAATTCTCAATATGTAACAAAGTAAATTAAATAACTGAATCTGATGTTAATAGAGAGAGAGAATGGTGGGAATGTGCTTTACTTCCTCTTTATCAAAAGTTACAGTGAAATGAAGCCAGGCATAAAAGAGTACAGATTATGTAGCTTCATTTATATGAGCACAGAAGTTGGCAACCCTAGTCTGTGCTGTTCTGAGTCAGGACAGTAACTTACTAGAGAGACATGTACTGACGGGCAGAGCACAGGAAGGTTTTAAGGTGACAGCTGGAGATTCAGAGGAGTTGACTGGCTGTTATGGATACTGATTTAGGTGATTTCAGTCTGTAAAAAATTGATGGAGCTGTCGACTTATTGCAGTCTTCTGTACATATGTTATCCTTTTTTGAGACGCCAAAAAAAGGCAGTTCTTCATTTCATGAAGTTCTGAATGAAGCAAAGGAGATTGAGATGAGGCTATACACCTTTTTATATAAGCCTGTGGTTTATATAAAGACAGAGAAAAATTAAAAGAAAGTTAAGAGAAAGGAGCTGGGAGGAATGGCCTTTTGGATGTATTGTTAAACAGGTTAGAATTTCTCAGTGGGACATCTGTGTAACCTAGACAGTCAGGAAAGAAAAACATAAGAAATGAGGAAAGCTTTCTTAAATAGGATTAAGGATTATGAGTAAGGTAGAAATTAATAAATATTTTTCTAAGAGACTTATACCACATCCCTCTCACTTGCCAAAATGTACACTGCCATTTTTATTTTGAATTACTTTTTTAAATGATCGGGCTTATACGACCAACATAGACAACATATTAAAAAGCAGAGACATTACTTTGCCAACAAAGGTCCATCTAGTCAAAGCTATGGTTTTTCCAGTAGTCATGTATGGATGTGAGAGTTGGATTATAAAGAAAGCTGAGTGCCGAAGACTTGATGTTTTTGAACTGTAGTGTTGGAGAAGACTCTTGAGAGTCCCTTGGACTGCAAGGAGATCCAACCAGTCCATCCTAAAGGAAATCAGTCCTGAATATTCATTGGAAGGACTGATGCTGAAGCTGAAACTCCAATACTTCAGCCAGCTGATGTGAAGAGCTGGCTCATTTGAAAAGACCCTGATGCTGGGAAAGATTGAGGGCAGGAGAAGGGGATGACAGAGCATGAGATGGTTGGATGGCATCACTGACTCAATGAACATGAGTTTGAGCAAGCTCCAAGAGTTGGTGATGGACAGAGAAGCCTGGCATGCTGCAGTCCATGGGGTTGCAAAGAGTCAGACACAACTGAGTGAACTGAATTGAACTGATGACTTTTAACTAATGCTGTTGTATGGAATTCACTTTTCTCTGTTCTGTGGGAATGGATAACTCGAATTGGATGTGCACTGGTATAACAGTATTCTCTGGTGAAGCTGAGTACAGACAAAGACCTACAGCTAAATTCTTTGCACAGGTCATAGATGTCTTTTATAATCTATGCCTAAGTGAGTTTTCAAGTTTCTTAGCATATGAGGTGTATTCTATTCCAGTACACATACCCTGAACACTATTTCAAGAAACATCCCCCACCTCTTTACCTATCTGATCATTTTATTCAAGGAAGAATGGATTAGAATGGCCTCTACACCCTGTTATTACTATATCTCACCCTAAACCATTAAAAAAAAAAAAGAAGGGTCAGAAGGTGACTAAAAGAGAGAAAAAGTGAACAAGAAAGCTTAATCAACCTTGAAGATAGATGAGTTAAGCCTTGAAGAAATAAGACATTAATTTCAGACAACACAGTATTACTGAATCTAAGAAATTTATATTGGCACAACCTTGTAAATCAACTATACTTCAATAAAAAAAATGTTTTAAGGGAAATTTAATGGATGCTTTTGAAACTAAAGTGTGTAAGGGAATATATAAATGTATTTGAGGGATATTTATGTATGTATGTTTGAAATTAAGTAAACATATACAGAAGATTTTGTTTTGTCATGGAGCAGAGGAAAAAATAATAGTTACTATTTGTTGATTATTCACAACATACCAGGAATTGTGAATTACCTCATTAAATGCTCACAATGACACTACAACATAGGTATGATGATTATTTCCATGCAAAGATGAGAACATGGAAGTTCTAAAAATTAAATGACATATCCAAGGTTTCACCACTTAAGTGCAAGAGTTACAATTTTAGTTCACATCTCTGTTTCAGTTGAAAGCTCATACCCTTAGCCGCTGTTACTATCTTGATTACTGAATGATCACAAGAGCAAATGGAGAAACATTAGGCAAGAAAAGAGGACAAAAGGAGAGGAAAAGAAGTTTAAGATCTGAAGGCATATGAAGAAAGAAAAAGGAGACATGAGAACTGGAAGAGAGACAAAATACAAATAGCCCAGTAAGGCACAAAATAGACATTCAATAAATGTTTGTTGAATGAAGTTATATGACATAATAAATGAAATAAATGTCATAAATAATGTGACACTCCATACATTGAAAAAAGAAATTGATCATCTTTCCTTAACTTGGCTGTTTCAGTTCAGTTCAGTCACTCGGTTGTGTCTGACTCCTTGTGACCCAATGGACTGCAGCATGCCAGGCTTCTCTGTCCATCACCAACTCCTGGAGCTTATTCAAACTCATGTTCATTGAGTCAGTGATGCTATCCAACCATCTCATCCTCTGTCATCCCCTTCTCTTCCCACCTTCAATCTTTCCCAGCATCAGGGTCTTTTCAAATGAGTCAGCTCTTCACATCAGCTGGCTGAAGTATTGGAGTTTCAGCTTCAACATCAGTCCTTCCAATGAACACCCAGGACTGATCTCCTTTAGGATGGACTGGATGGATCTCCTTGCAGTCCAAGGGACTCTCAAGAGTCTTCTCCAACACCACAGTTCAAAACCATCAATTCTTCGGCACTCAGCTTTCTTTATAGTCCAACTCTCTCATCCATACACGACTACTGGAAAGACCATAGCTTTGACTAGATGGACCTTTGCTGGCAAAGTAATGTCTCAGCTTTTTAGAATGCTTTCGAGATTGATCATAGCTTTTCTTCCAAAGAGCAAGCGTCTTTTAATTTCATGGCTGCCATCACAATCTGCAGTGATTTTGGACCCCAAAAAATAAACTCTCTGTTTCCATTGTTTCCCCATCTATTTGTCATGAAGTCATGGGACCAGATGCCCTGACCTTAGTTTTCTGAATGTTGAGCTTTAAGCCAACTTTTTCACTCTCCACTTTCACTTTCATCAAGAGGCTTTTTAGTTCCTCTTCACTTTCTGCCATAAGGGCAGCGTCACCTGCATATCTGAGGTTATTGATATTTCTCCTAGCAATCTTGATTCCAGCTTGTGCTTCATCTAGCCCAGCATTTTGCATGATGTACTCTGCACAGAAGTTAAATAAGCAGGATGACAAAATGCAACCCTGACATAACCTTTCCTGATTTGGAACCAGTCTGTTGTTCTATGTCCAGTTCTAACTCTTGCTTCTTGACCTGCATACAGATTTCTCAGGAAGTAGGTTAGGAGGTCTGGTATTCCCATCTCTTTAAGAATTGTTCACAGTTTGTTGTGACCCACACAAAGACTTTGGCATAGTCAATAAAGCAGAAATAGATGTTTTTCTGGAACTCTCTTGCTTTTTCGATGATCCAGCAGATGTTGGCTATTTGATCTCTGGTTCCTCTGCCTTTTCTAAACCCAGCTTGAATATCTGGAAGTTCACAGCTCACATACAAAGGTGTTTTTCACATGGTTCAAAAGAAAAGTTATTGTACAGTCATGGGTTTTAATACATTCAAAAGCCTGGGAAAATAAAAATCCCCAAAGTGTAATAATTAGATACCCAAATTAAAAATAATTTCTCATTCATATTCTTTACTTTCAAACTAACTTCTTGATTAAAGTTTAATGTAATTATAAGAGTTAATAACCTTAAAGAGAAAAATAATCAAATCTCCATTATAATTTTCAGGTAGATTCTTTCTGAAGTGAAATATCACTAGAAAATAATTATCCCTAATAGAATGAGAGCTATTCTAATAAATACTTTCTTTTATTTAAAAAGTGGATAATTTTGAAGGAAATGAAAGAAACAGTGAGAAAATGAGCCCTATTTGATCTACCCTAGACTCAGCAGATACCCATATGAGCAGTAGCGTACTTGGCCATGTACTTTGAGAAACTTGTAAAAACATTCATACTTCTGTTCCTTTTTTGAGAAACTGACCCTTCTGGGGAAACCTTGTTGATTGGTGCCCTAGCAGAAGCATTTTTCCAACCTGTGCCTTGTTTTCGCTCCCACTGCAGAGTCGGACACGGCTGAAGCGACTTAGCAGCAGCAGCAGTAGCGATCCTTATTGGAGAAGGCAATGGCACCCCACTCCAGTACTCTTGCCTGGAAAACCCCATGGGCGGAGGAGCCTGGTAGGCTGCAGTCCATGGGGTCGGGAAGAGTCGGACACGACTGAACGACTTCACTTTCACTTGCAAACATTGGAGAAGGAAATGGCAACCCACTCCAGTGTTCTTGACTGGAGAATCCCAGGAACGGGGGAGCCTGGTGGGTTGCCGTCTCTGGGGTCGCACAGAGTCGGACATGACTGAAGCTACTCAGCAGCAGCAGCGACCCTTATACATAGGGCTTTTAAACTCTTCATCCTTCTGAAAAGTCTCAAGCCCTTGGTCCCATTCCACTCATCTCATCCCCTTTATATGGTGATCTAAGTACTAACTTCATTATTTATCTATTAATATTCTCACACATAAGACAGTATATCTCTGATTAAGCACTTTCTATATATTATCACTTTAGATTTCACATGAACTCATATATACTATTAATATCCCCATTGTATAAATAAGAAAACAAAGATTTAGAGAGGTGTTGTTACGTGACTGAGAGATCACAAAGTAGTGAGTGCTGAAACTGGATTTAAACTCTCAGTACTTCTGATCACTGTGATAAACACAAATCATTAAATGTGAACGCCAGCAGAAAGTCCCCATCACCTCAGTTCCTCTCAGCTCTTCATCTATGTCCCTATCCTTCATTCAAGGCTCACTGCTGCATCCCTGTTTGGGCGGAGGAGCCTGGTAGGCTGCAGTCCATGGGGTCGGGAAGAGTCGGACACGACTGAACGACTTCACTTTCACTTGCAAACATTGGAGAAGGAAATGGCAACCCACTCCAGTGTTCTTGACTGGAGAATCCCAGGAACGGGGGAGCCTGGTGGGTTGCCGTCTCTGGGGTCGCACAGAGTCGGACATGACTGAAGCTACTCAGCAGCAGCAGCGACCCTTATACATAGGGCTTTTAAACTCTTCATCCTTCTGAAAAGTCTCAAGCCCTTGGTCCCATTCCACTCATCTCATCCCCTTTATATGGTGATCTAAGTACTAACTTCATTATTTATCTATTAATATTCTCACACATAAGACAGTATATCTCTGATTAAGCACTTTCTATATATTATCACTTTAGATTTCACATGAACTCATATATACTATTAATATCCCCATTGTATAAATAAGAAAACAAAGATTTAGAGAGGTGTTGTTACGTGACTGAGAGATCACAAAGTAGTGAGTGCTGAAACTGGATTTAAACTCTCAGTACTTCTGATCACTGTGATAAACACAAATCATTAAATGTGAACGCCAGCAGAAAGTCCCCATCACCTCAGTTCCTCTCAGCTCTTCATCTATGTCCCTATCCTTCATTCAAGGCTCACTGCTGCATCCCTGTTTAGATTCAACACCAATACTTAAACCTCAGCTAGTGAGCCCGTGGTACCTCATCTAATTCTGGAATTTGCTTATCATTTTCCCCTAATTTTTGGCACATGATGAAGTTCATGAATTATAAGAACAACGAAGAAGTAAAAGAAACCCACTGCAGTAGGTGAAGTTGAGGAGGATCCAAGGAGGAACTAAGGCAAGTCTATTGTTTGCCTGAAGCTTTGAAGGATGCTGCCTCCATCTTGGCCCATATGTAAGTCTATACATGAAAAAATGAGAGTGCTTGTTCTTCGTGACTATCAGAGAAATTAGACTTAAGCTCCCCCCACACACAGTTTATCATCTTAGAAAATGGAGGCAAGTATAATTATGCTGCTAAATTCCATGATGGCTTCACTTGTAGGATTAATATTTTTTAACCAGCCTGAAGTTTCCTTAATCAGAAACTGAAATATTACCTAATTTCAAGTCTACCTGTTTGTTTATCACTACATATTCAATATTGCTACATATGCCATTCACTTTTTTTTAATGCATAAATATTTCCAGGAATTACTTCATGGCCTGCAAATTTCTATCTTCAAGAATAAATCATATAATGTACATCAAAATGATTAATAATGATTTTCTCAATTTTATTTCAAGTATGGTAACTATCAAAAACATATAAGCTTATGTTTAAGGTTAACACAGAAACACTTCATCACATTTGATTTTTCTTCAACTCTATTTATCAAACAAGTAATATCTAATTGAAAAGACTCTGATGCTGGGAGGGACTGGGGGCAGGAGGAGAAGGGGGCAACCGAGGATGAGATGGCTGGATGGCATCACTGACTCGATGGATGTGACTCTGAGTGAACTCCGGGAGATGGTGATGAATAGGGAGGCCTGGCTGGCTGCGATTCATGGGGTCGCAAAGAGTCGGACATGACTGAGCGACTGAACTGAACTGAACTAAATCACAAGGAAATGATGCATCATAACTTCTGAGTTAACAATTTTTTGTCAGTTTTTCCATATAGTGATATTTTATGTCTCATTTCTACTTATAAAAGTTCATAAAATAAAGCTGTGTCAAGCCAATTTTATCAATGGTATAGACACTACAACACTCTACTCAGTGCTCTGTTGTCATCTAAATGGGAAGGGAATCTAAAAAGAGTAGACATATGTGTATGTGCAACTGATTCACTTTGCTGCACAGCAGAAATCAACACAACATTGAAAGGAACTATACTCCAATAAAAATTAATTTTAAAAAATGATAACACTAAATAATAAAGATATATGCACCCAAAAATGATACTAATTAATCCTAGTAATGGAGTTGTCACAGTTACAAAGAAAGATCATTTGGGGAGGTAAAGACATTTCTGAAAACCTTCAAGTTCCTTTCTTTCTTTTTTTTTTAATTTTTACTTTATTTTACTTTACAATACCGTATTGGTTTTGCCATACATTGACATGAATCCACCACGGGTGTACACGAGCTCCCAATCCTGAATCCCCCTCCCACCTCCTGCCCCATATCCTCTGTCTGGATCATCCCTGTGCACCAGCCCCAAGCATCCTGTATCCTGCATCGAACATAGGCTGGTGCTTCGTTCTTACATGATAGTATACACGTTTCAATGCCATTCTCCCAAATCATCCCACCCTCTCCCTCTCCCACAGAGTCCAAAAGTCTGTTCTATACATCTGTGTCTCTTTTGCTGTCTCACATACAGGGTCATACCTTCAAGTTTCTAATCAAAGCACGGTGCCTAGAAAAGAGCCAGCACTTAAATGATTCTTTGTTCCCTTCCTCCTTCTTTCATTTCTTTATATTCCATCTGTACTTTCATTTTCCCCTTTCAGGCACTCTTCTCTCCTGGAAATGATTGGAACCGTCTCTTAACTTGTCATGCCTATCTTCAATCTCTCCCTCCTGTCTGCAAATTGCTGCCATAGTTATTTTTCTAAAACACAAATCCTAGCACTTCACTGTCCTGTCAGAAAGCTTCAGTTTCCTGCTGCCTCCTGTGTCACATTCAAACATCAGAGTTTGGCAGGGATTTCTAACAGGCCCAAGTTCATGCTGCTAATCTCATCTTCAGACTGCTCCCATGTCAGTCCCTTGAATTCTTATACTGAGGATGCTCACTTTCTCAGAACACATAGTCTCACCTGTCTTCCGTCTCCTATTAAACAGCTTTGTCTGCCATGAATATCCTTTCCCATCTTGTCCACCTAGAGAAATGTCACTTTCTATTTGTAATTTAAATCAGATGTCATCTGCTCTCTGTACTGTATTCTTTGAGCACCCCCCCCAACCCCCTAGGCTAAGCTCCCTAATCTCAGTCTGTATTTGTACAAGCCCATGCCTCTATCACATCACTTACCAAATTGAATTATTGTTGGTAACATGTTTGTACCTCTCCTTTGTTAAGCTATAACATTTGAAAATTCATAGAACCACACTTTATTAATCTTTGCATTTTTAATGCCTAGCAGAAAGCCCTTTTATCAGATACTTTTTAAGATTCCTAGTAAAATGAATGTGGGTTAAAGGAATGATTCATTAAAAATAAAAATAAACTAAAAAGAAAACAGTAAGAATACTGACAGGTATCTATATTTTTAAAATATGCCATTATCTTTAAAATAATCTGTGGTGAATATAGAGCTGGAAGAGAACTGAGGTTATTTTAGTGTAATCCTTGCATCTAAAAGAGGCTTTCCAGGCAGTGCTAGTGGTAAAGAACCGGACTGCCAATGCAGGAGACTTTCAAGACTCAGGTTTGATCCCTGGGCTGGGAAGATCCCTTGGAAAAGGGCATGGCAACATACTCCTGTATTCTCGCCTGGGAAATCCCATGGACAGAGGAACCTGGGGGGCTATAGTCCATAGGGTCACAAAAAAAAAAAAAAAACGGGATACAAAGCAACTTAGCACTCCATCTAAAAAATAAACCATCTTCTTCTATATTTTCTTCTTTGTTCTCCTTTTCACCTAACTCTAAAATAAATTCCAAATGGAGAAGACTCTTTGATATGGAGAAATCACGATCACTTGATTTTACTGTAAATTGATAATTAATAAATGTCTTTCCCCACTGAGTTCTAACTCATCTTTATCACATCATAAATTCATATGTATGTATATACATATACAAACTATTATTTTATTATATATTTCTGGCTATTTCTAGCTGGTTGCATTTACTATATGTCTGTTCAGGTACTAGTTTCATATTGAATTGATTACTATAACTTAACATTATGCTTAAATGTTAATATGTTTGGTATTTTTTCCTTCAAAATCATTTTAGTTACTTTTACTCATTTATATTCACAGCTAAAATTTTAATTATTATTTCAAATTGCAGAAAATGCTCCTTTGTCATTTTGGTTGGAACTATGATGCTAAGTCGCTTCAGTCGTGTCCAACTCTGTGCAACTCCATAGACAGCAACCCACCAGGCTCCCCCGTCCCTGGGATTCTCCAGGCAAGAACACTGGAGTGGGTTGCCATTTCCTTCTCCAATGCATGAAAGTGAAAAGTGAAAGTGAAGTCGCTCAGTCGTGTCCGACTTTGCGACCCCATGGACTGCAGCCCACCAGGCTCCTCCATCCATGGAATTTTCCAGGCAAGAGTACTGGAGTGGGTTGCCGTTGCTTTCTCCGGGTTGGAACTATACTAAGCCTGAATACAGATTTACTCATAAAAGAATAACATTTTTTCCTATAATTTATTTTTCTGTCTACAAACAACAGATGTGGAAGTCCCTCAATAAAGTTATCTTCATATAGATCTTTCATATTTTTTGGTTCTATTTATTCCAAGATATTGTCTATGTATATTTTGCAAAGAAAATAGAGTCCCATTTCCCACATGAATTAATAGAGGGATGGTATGGGGAGGGAGGAGGGAGGGGGGTTCAGGATGGGGAACAGGTGTATACCTGTGGAGGATTCATGTTGATGTATGGCAAAACCAATACAATATTGTAAAGTAATTAGCCTCCAATTAAAATAAATTTATATTTTAAAAAAAGGTCTTCCATAGTTACAGATATTTTATAAAGAGGGATAAATGACAGCTCTTAACTTCTGCTATAAGCAGGGAATCCATATTGGAACTGCAAAACTTTCATGAAACCAATGATTATAATACCCTTTTATAAAAGGAGCAAAATTATCCCCCTTTAGGATGAGTGGGGATAGTCACATTCAGAGATTTCAGAGGTTGTATTCCACTACAAATCAAAGCATTGAAGAACCAAGGCACCTGGTCAAGACAAACCTTCAATATTATACTTTTGAGCTGTCTCTTATACACATCTCTTTTTCCTTTTTAGAAGTAATCCCTGTTATTTTTGTTCCTTGTTTTATCTCAATGGCTAAAATTGATAGACTATTAATAACAGTGCTAATAGGACTAATTTGTGTCTGTAACAAGAATAACTATACATAAGTATATAACTATTTATAGGCCAAGAAAGATGTGCTTATACTGTTAAACATTTATTCCATTTCTAGTTTGGTTTTGTACTTATAACAGAAATGTTTATATTTTAAGCAAATGGCTTTTTATAGATCTTATAAGATATTGTTCATTGTCTTATTTGACCTATTAGCGTGCTTGCAATACATTTCCTAGTATTAAGCAGTATTTATTTCTTTTAGATAGCTTAAAGGTACTATGCTGCTGCTACTGCTGCTAAGTCGCTTCAGTCGTGTCCGACTCTGTGCGACCCCACAGATGGCAGCCCACTGGGCTCCGCCATCCCTGGGATTCTCCAGGCAAGAACACTGGAGTGGGTTGCCATTTCCTTCTCCAGGTACTATACACAAGGTACTATACACAAAGGTACTATACACAAGGCAATTTGCTTTAAATCCAGTCTATAATGTTCAGAGACTCTCAGAATTGCATATTTGGAAAATTTTCAGTAAGTCCATAAAATAATAAAGTTTCTAAAGAAAAGAAACTTCTGATAAACTCCATCTCTATACCAGTCTCTGTAATCAGGCGAATGTTTACATATGCTTCTTAGAATAATGAGCATTGACATGGTTAGACCACTACCTCACTGTGAGTTTAAGGAAGGTACTTCATTCAGAGAATTCAATCACAACATGAAGGCTTGCATCCATTAAATAATTCCAAAATTTGTTCCTCTCTCAGATTCCCACCAATTGTATGTGATTCTTAATTGTGTCTCCTCTGCCTTAACAAAAACTCACCTACTTAGAGAAGCAAAGAGATTCAGAGACCACAGCATCACCCCTTCCTTAGGTTTTCATCTCTCTGCTCACTTTATTTAAACTTTCCCCCTAAGTCACTGACAGAAACTTCCTAAATGTCCCTTTCACCCACTAGGAGTGCCTCACAACAGCTAAGTTTGTACTATCTGCTCCTTCCCATCAATAATGTGGAACAGGTCTGACATCAAACTTAAGTTTAGCTAATGAGATTCAAGTTTCCAAGAAGTTAGAATTGAGACTTAAAACACATATATGTTCATCTTAGCACATGTTCCAAACAGCAACCAAATTCTAAAAATTGTGCTACCTACCCTAAGAACCTAGAAGTAGAGAAAACCCATATAAGAAGAACAAAACAAAGCAGACAGAAAGATGTTTGGATTTCTGAAAGGTTTTAGTACTTATAATCAGTTATTTTCTTAGGCCCTTCTATACTCTGCCAGGGGGGTTCTTGACACAGCCTCATAAATCCATCCTCTTAGCTTAAGCAAGCTTAAGTTGGTTTCTGTTACCTACAGTCAAACAGCCCTGATTAGTATGCCGACTCTGTCCTGCTCAGCTATAGAGAAGTAAGGAGTCATTTCTGGAATTCTATCCAACACTTTTTCTTTGTGATGAAAAAGGTTCTCATGGCAACAGAAAAATCTTTGATTCTATACAAGATGTACAGTATTAATATTTACTGCCTATAGACCAGACCAGAGGAAGAAATTGACATTGTTGCTTAAGTACCTGAAAAATCTGAACTTTATTTTATGTCTTTCTTTTGATAAATTTTTACATTTAAAAAATTTATAGAAATAGCATTTTGTTCAACTGGTAGCAATAAAAGTAATACTAAAAGGCAAGCCTTTGTTTCCCTCCAGCTTCCCAAGTAAAATTTTGTTAAATAGCACTGCTTATTAGGCTGTCAGGTGTGGTCCGAGGTCAGGGCTGCGGCCGGGAGGAGCTGCCCCACTTTCGAGACCAGTGGCGGCCGGGGGGAGACACCCCTCATCCGAGGTCAGGGGCAGTCGGGAGAAGCCACCTCGAGCTTGAGGCCAGGGGCGGTGACCCCGGGGAGCCACCACAAGCCCGAGGCCAGGGGTGGCAGCTGGGAGGGGCCACCTCGCGCCCAGAGCCAGGGGCGGTGACCCTGAGCCTGAGCCCGAGGCCAGAGGCGGCAGCTGAGAGGAGCCACCCACGCCCGAGGCCAGGGCCGGCGGCCGGGAGGAGCAACCCAAGGATCAGCAGGAGGGCCTAGAGGATCTATCCCACGTTGAAGGTCAGGAACGGCCCCTCCTCCAAGGTAAGGAGC
>SJYT01054596.1:0-29407 GCA_006410635.1 Cephalophus harveyi | reverse complement strand
AGAAAAGTAAAGTTATGTCCAACCTAGATAGCATTTTCAAAAGCAGAGACATTACTTTGCCGACTAAGGTCCGTCTAGTCAAGGCTATGGTTTTTCCTGTGGTCATGTATGGATGTGAGAGTTGGACTGTGAAGAAGGCTGAGCACCGAAGAATTGATGCTTTTGAACTGTGGTGTTGGAGAAGACTCTTGAGAGTCCCTTGGGCTGCAAGGAGATCCAACCAGTCCATTCTAAAGGAGATCAACCCTGGGATTTCTTTGGAAGGAATGATGCTAAAGCTGAAACTCCAGTACTTTGGCCACCTGATGCGAAGAGTTGACTCATTGGAAAAGACTCTGATGCTGGGAGGGATTGGGGGCAGGAGGAAAAGGGGACGACCGAGAATGAGATGGCTGGATGGCATCACTGACTCGATGGATGTGAGTCTGAGTGAACTCCGAGAGATGGTGATGAACAGGGAGGCCTGGCGTGCTGCGATTCATGGGGTCGCAAAGAGTCGGACATGACTGAGCGACTGAACTGAACTGAACTGATTAGGCTGTCAAAGTCTTATATGATACTTTTCTTTTAGAAATAATTTCTAAGAGAATTCATTCTCTCCTAAAAAATAGATAAACTTGCTTCTATCATGTAATGAAGCTTATATATTTCATCAAATGTCCCTTTACATTCTGATTGCTTAGGAAGCTCAGTACTTAACTTAGTCCTTCCTTCTTACTATTGCATCAGACACAGTTCTTTACTAAATTTGTTTCTCCTCCTTTCAATTGTCCTGATGATGTACTTCTACTTGAACAGTCCTACGTGTCTTTTTATCAGAAACTGGCAAGGTATTAATAATGAATGAATGCTAACAATAAGGCAATACTGAAATAAAAAATTGATAAACATCTTGAAAATTACTGAAAATCAAATTAGATATCCCATGATAATCTGGGTATACTCAGGTCTCTTACCCTATTATTATTACAGTACTATTATTACCAGCTATTGGAACACAGCCAAATTTAAGCCATTAGCAAAATAAATCTCCAAGAAGCTCAAAGAGATTCTCTTTAAGTTCATACACTGAAATTCTTGTATTTTACATGACCCTCATTTGGAGTACGTTTACTCTCGTATCAGACAAAGTTCTATTATGTTTCAGTGGGTTCCTATTGCTTTCAAGATGAAGAACAAAGTGCAGGAATGACCTATAAGACCTCATGATCTTTCTGGTCCTGTCTACTGTTTTACCCTTATCTCTCACTTTCATCTTGATTCCAGCTGTCTCTAATTCCCTAGAATAGGGACATATTCCCCTATTATAAACTTTAAGTCCAACATACCTTCTCTTTCAATATGCATTGCAGATTACATAATTACACCTTTGTGTGCTTTTTTGATTGATATCTAAATTCCCCAAGAGACTTAGGTCTGTTTGAACTGTTTTTACCAGTAATGTATCTTTAGCACCTATCATAATGTTTAACACATTCTATGGACTCAATAAATACATTGATGAAATTTTATGTGTGTTTTTATGTTCACGAGTGAGTGAGTGAAGTAACTCAGTCGTGTCCCACTCTTTGCAACCCCATGGACTGTAGCCTACCAGGCTCCTCCATCCATGGAATTTTCCAGGCAATAGTACTGGAGTGGGTTGCCATTTCCTTCTCCAGGGGATCTTCCCAACCCAGGGATCGAACCCAGGTCTCCCACATTGTAGACAGATGCTTTACTGTCTGAGCCACCAGGGAAGTCCTTTGTGTTCACAGTAGATTGAAAGAAGCAAATTATGGAAGGGATGAGCCCCCAAAACAATCACAGCAACAGTACCCTGAAAATGTAAAGGGGAAAAAAAAACTGTAAAAAGTAGACAGAACTCAGGAATCATTGGTGTCTAGAGGCAAATTGTGTTAATAATCATTAGACATTATGACTTTTTTAGTAGTCTTTAATGGCATCATTATATTACAGTATGGTATGATAATTAAAGTCATCAAGGAAGGGTTAGGTTTTTATCTATGGTTAAGAGAGAAATTGGTAATTCACCTTTAAAGTGCTCTAATCCAATGTTTCTTTAAAAGATCTGCCTCTCTTCTGGAAAGGAGCTTCAGTTTATGAAAAAATATATTCATTTGCATTCCTCTTTCCACTGTTTAACAATTTAGATAAACAAAGTGTTCCCCAACCTCACATTAGGGTAAATAACCTTGCATTGTAACACTCCTCTGCGCTCCATTTAATCATTGTAAGAAAATTATTTTCAAATTCCCCTTACTATTTATATTCTCAACAAAAGGAACAGCGTTATGTAATGTTTCACCAAAATTCTGTTGAAAAAAGAGGGTCCTTTGGATTGAATGTAAGCCAAATTGTGTCTCCCATTGCCTGAACAGAGCAAAAGAAGAAGTTTCCACTTGAATTCTAAATTGAAGATGACCTTGTGCTTTTTTGAGAAAGGCTGGCAGCTGAGGTCACTGGAGTGTATTATGATGGACAGTGAAGCACTGTGCGTGGCTCGGAGGCATGTCCATTGTGTGGATTACAGCCAAACAGAAAGAATTAGACAGCTCAGAGCATTCTATCATTTCATTTGAAAATAATGGTCAAAGTCATGAGCAGCAACCATTACAACTTTCATGAAAGAACAGCAGAATTCAATAGTTTCATCACTCGAGACAGGCAGTTTGGCTATTCTCAACCAAGTACTATGAATCCAGCATATTCTGTACTAATTTCTTGTGTCACTTGGAGAAGCAGCATTTCTGCTGCGGCAGTAGGCAAATCTCAATTCTACTTCATAGTATGTAGTTCTACCTTACATGATACAGCCCATTGCTTCAAACTGACCCAGTTGTTGAAAGAAAAAAAAAAAAAAAAAAAAAAAAAAGAAGAAGCTGTGGAAACTTAACACAGAGCTTTTAGAATGTAAATATACAGCAACTCTGAATCACTCCCTCTTCCTCAAGTCATCTTACTGTTAAAAATGCTGAAAATCGGTTTTAAAACAAAATGTGAACAATGCCTTCTCTAATAATGGCATGAACAAAACATTTTCAAAGAAATCTAATCTGTTGTCAGTGGTTCCAAATGAGCCTCCTAAGTTGTTTCTGAAAGAGTGATTTTTGATTGATAGCAGCTTATTTTTAACTTCTGCTTCTTTCAAGAACAGATAAACGGTAGCACACACACAAAAAATGTGTTTGAGATTTAAAAGCAGGTGGAAAAACTCACACTCCTGATTAAAAGGGGAACTGCTTCTCATCCTGTTTCCCACTCTGCTGGAGCATATTCTATATATAGGGAGAATAGCCACACCCTGTCACTTCTCAAGTGTTTAGATACCAAAAAAGTTGCAACTTACCATTAAAATTTACAGCCCGAATATAACCAAGTAGTTCTTTCCCATCAATGGTACTCATTCGTGGGCAAATGCCAATGTATCCAGGGCAGACATCTTTGTGCATATTGTGCAGGGCATAAGCCATGGAATACACAGCATCAATTACAAATTGGACCTTTCCCTCCTGTTCATAAGATGAATCCCGTGCAATTCGCTCCAGTCCTGTAAAAGAATGGAAAGCCATCAACTGGGGTTGCTGCTGCTAAGTCACTTCAGTCGTGTCCAACCCTGTGCAACCCCAGAGATGGTAGCCCACCAGGCTCCCCCATCCCTGGGATTTTCTAGGCAAGAACACTGGAGTGGGCTGCCATTTCCTTCTCCAATGCATGCAAGTGAAAAGTGAAAGTGAAGTCGCTCAGTCATGTCCAACTTTTAGCAACCCCATGGACTACAGCCCACCAGGCTCCTCCGTCCATGGGAGTTTCTAGGCAGGAGTACTGGAGTGGGTTGCCACTGCTTTCTCCATCAACTGGGGTTAGATTTCACTAAAAGATGGAAATAGGACTAAGATTTTCACCATTTGAGGCACACCTAATGAGACAAAACTATTTGATTTTACTCTTGATTATTTTAGTCCTATTCTTACTGAGATAGGTTTTTAAACTGGGTATTGAATTTTTATTGAGAAAGAACAAAAACTATCCCATTAGCAAGAAAAAGATATAAAGTAAATAAAAGACATATAGTTTCATTATCTTCATTTCCACCTTATTGAGTTCTATTATACTGTACATGTTAGTAATTACCTAGCATTTTGGTAGTGATTCGATCTTTTAAGTAAAATGTGTAGACTGTTGTTCTTTTCATTCACCTCAGCTCCCAGAGCATTATCTAATAAGCGGCCCAAAGTAAGATCTCCCCCATAGCCCCAGGTCTGTCTTTGTTTAAAAAGTGCTGTTTGGGAGCTCTTTTTTGTAAATATTAAATGACAATATTTCCTTAAGTGCATTGCTTATCTCTAGGGCTTCCCTGGTGGCTCCGATGGTGAAGAATCCGCCTGCAATGCTGGAGACCCAGGTTTGATCCCTGGGTCAGGAAGATCCCCCAGAGAAGGAAATGGCAACCCACTCCTGTACTCTTGCCTGGAGAATTTCATGGGTAGTGAAGCCTGGCTGGCTACAGTTCATGAGATCGCAGAGTTGGACACAACTCAGCAACCAATGCTTTTATCTTTAGAGGAATCATTCAATTTGTTTTCTTCTTAATTTCTTCTCAAATAAAAACTCAATTTTATGTTTTTATTATTTTTTTCCAGCTTATTGATATATAATTGACATATAACACCATATAAGTTTAAGAAACATAATGTGATGATTTAATATACATGCATACTGTGACATGATTACCACCATAAGGTTAGTTACCATATGCATCACTCACAGAGTTCCCTTTTTACTCCTTGTGGTGAGAACTTTTAAGATCTATCAGAACTTTCAAGTATACAGTATTGCGTTGTTAACTATAGTCATCTTGCTATACATTATATAAATTATGCAGAGCTCTTAAAATGAAGTCATTCCAAATAATTGTTTTAGGTTTATTGAAGGTTGAGAATAGGCCTTGGAAATTATACCTTTAACTTCATGTTTATCATTTAACATGTGTTATAAATACAGAGTTAAAAACAGAAGATAAGTTTGATGTTAAAGTTAGATGAAATATGATTAGTTATAATCCAACCTTTTCATTCTAAAGATGAGGAAACCAAGATTATGGAAGTGAAATTCACTTAGACACACAGAGCAGATATAGGAACCATTTCCACTTCTCCAAATTGACATCAATATTCTCTCAGTCACCAGAAAAATGGGGTAGATGGCAAGAATATTGAATACACAAGGAAAAAAAAAAAAAACATATCTTTCTATCTCTGTGCAGTGTCTTGACTCCTGGATCCTAGAATAATCTTTATTGCTTATGTCCAGAATTCCATCAAGTGACTTAAGGACATTGAGGGCTTATTAAGGAAAGCAAAAAGGATCTCCTCTCACTTTTACATTCCTTTAAACTTTATTCATCTGATAACACTAGGAGAGAGCAAAAGCAAGCACTTTAAATTATCCCATAAATGTCAGTTAGTCAACTTTAATAAACAGTCTTTAAGTTCAACAAATATTATCTTTCTTCATACTAATGATCAGTTCAGTTCAGTTCAGTCGCTCAGTTGTGTCCGACTCTTTGCAACCCCATGAATCACAGCACGCCAGGCCTCCCTGTTCATTACCATCTCCCGGAGTTCACTCAAACTCACATCCATCGAATCCGTGATGCCATCCAGCCATCTCATCCTCTGTTGTCCCCTTCTCCTCTTGACCCCAATCCCTCCCAGCATCAAAGTCTTTTCCAATGAGTCAAATCTTCGCATCAGGTGGCCAAAGTCCTGGAGTTTCAGCTTTAGCATCATTCCTTCCAAAGAAATCCCAGGGCTGATCTCCTTCAGAATGGACTGGTTGGATCTCCTTGCAGTCCAAGGGACTCTCAAGAGTCTTCTCCAACACCACAGTTCAAAAGCATCAATTCAACTGGAATTCCATCACCTCCACTAGCTTTGTTCGTAGTGATGCTTTCTAAGGCCCACTTGACTTCACATTCCAAGATGTCTGGCTCTAGATTAGTGATCACATCATCATGATTATCTGGGTCGTGAAGATCTTTTTTGTACAGTTCTTCCGTGTATTCTTGCCACCTCTTCTTAATATCTTCTGCTTCTGTTAGGTCCATACCATTTCTGTCCTTTATCGAGCCCATCCTTGCATGAAATGTTCCCTTGGTATCTCTAATTTTCTTGAAGAGATCTCTAGTCTAATATACTAATGCATATTTCCTCTAAATTTAGAGAGGTTAATTTAAGTGGTTATTTTATATTTGGTCCTATACTCTGATAAAAACAGTGACTTTTTTCTAGACAAATGTAGTAGTTAATTTATTCATTTTCATTTATCCAATATTGAACATTTTTTCCTCTGTGCATGTGTGCTCAGTCATATCTGGCTCTTTTCAGCTTCAAGGACTGCCAGGCTCCTCTGTTCATGGGATTTCCCAGGCAAGAACACTGGAGTGCGTTGCAATTTCCTTCTCCAATGCATGAAAGTAAAAAGTGAAAGTGAAGTCGCTCAGTCGTGCCCGACTCTTAGCGACCCCATGGACTACAGCCTACCAGGCTCCTCCATCCATGGGATTTCCCAGGCAAGAATACTGGAGTGGATTGCCATTTCCTTCTCCATGGGATCGTTCTGACCCTGGGATTGAACCCAAGTCTCCTGCATTGGCAGGCAGATTCTTTAACACTGAATCACCAAGGAAACCTCAATCACTTATACTCAGGTCTAAGTGACTGAGGCTCCTAGGTAGTATTCAATGCTTATGTCCAGAATGTCATCAAGTGACCTGTGAAAACAGTCCTTCCAGCTTCTACCTAAAATTTCTCTCCCATGATTTTAACCACAAAATAGACAACTCACAAATACATATTGAAGAATGGTCACAGCCACCAAAAGGATTCAATTATTTCTTTAAAGAGCTTGAGGTGAAGTCGCTCAGTCGTGTCCGACTCTTTGCGACCCCGTGGACTGTAACCTACTAGGCTTCTCCGCCCATGGGATTCTCCAGGCAAGAATACTGGAGTGGATTGCCATTTCCTTCTCCAGGGGATCTTCCCAACCCAGGGATCGAACCCGGGTCTCCCGCATCAGAGGCAGACGCTTTAACCTCTGAGCCACCAGGGAAGCCCTTAAAGAGCTTATCTGGTGGCAAATCACTCTGGTTGTCCAGGACTGAGGAGTTTCTCAGGTCAGAGGACCAAAACCTGGACAGTCCTGGGCAGACCAGCATGGTTGCTGATAAAAAAGAGGCATATGACAAGGGAAATACAGTGATAAAGAACAGGAAATAACTACATTGAGGATAGGTCCCTATCTATATACGGAGATATCTTGTGTCATTTATTTTGCATCACTGAACTGGATAACTGAAAATGAAGACTAGGCATCCCGGAGCAGTTGTTCCCATCTTAGTTATCCTTTTTAAGTACAGATTAAACAGCACCATTCAAACTTAATGAATCAGAATCTCCCAACATGAGGACATGAATAATCTGTAATTTCAAAACATAGATATCTGTTTTCACTAGTCGAACTGCTTATTTCCTTAACTAGTTATAAACTCCAATTAGTTTGAGGGAAGATTAAATATATCCAACTTCACTTTTTTTTCTTTTAAAGTCCATAAGGCTGTCTAGTGACTATTGCCACACACATAAATGGATACTATAAGACGTTTTTCACAAATCAATGTATATGAATGATGACAAACTGAAAGACTGACCACTATTGCCATTTCTACATTTTAAAAGAAATCATCTGATTTGTTTTCATGCTGTTTAGACCCAAACCCAAACGAACTTTTTGGCCAACCCAATGTTTTTCTATTCCATAAAATTTCAAGTTCATAATGATGGTAAAGATTTTACAGGAGCTAGAGTTTGCCCCTCACTTCCTATATCTGCTTCTCTTATCATCAAAAAGAAGAATTTTGCAAGCTGACAGTGACTCATCAACTTAATTGGCTGTAAAATTTCAGTATGCTATAGTTTCTAAAGTTGGTGTTAATGTATTGCTATAAAGTGCTAAATATTATCAACGGCTGTGTGTCAGTCATCCATTTAAAACACTGATTGTAAAGTTGTGACGTGTTTTAGTGTTTTGCTTAAAATTAACAACATATAGCTAAGTGTTTGTGTGGTGGGAGATGAAGTCAGCTTCATAAATTTTATAGCAAGATTGTTTTATGTTTTCATTAATGAAATCCAAAACTCTGACAGCATCTCATGTCCCTGGAACACAGAGTAAATGCTTATTTGTCTGGGCAATACCACATAAGGTCTTTTGGTTTTAGTCCTTCTTAGTAAAAAGGCAAAACTGCTCTAGCTTGCAAAGTGCTGTATACACTTCAACGTGACTTCCTAAGATGAACCTGATATGAATTTTAAGTTCTTTGATACATGGCTGTTGAGCTTGGTTTTCCAAGAATATCTAGTTTTTCAGGAGATAGTTTAGTTTCATAAACTGAGACCGTAGGGGCTATTTTCCTTTTCCTAAAATTATTATAAAACTCATAATGTTACTGCAGTGATGATCTCATAAACAGTTGGTCAATTCAATGAAAAAAATGTAAATCATATTAGACCTTTTATTCCCAGGAAAGCAAACATCCAACCAGTTGAATTTTTTTACTACAGTCTTAGCATGTAGTAAAGATAATTCCACACTCTAAATGTGTAGGTTAGAAACTATTTCTTTATTTAGCTCCTCCCTGACTTTTTCTTCTGTAAGCAGCAAGTATTTTAAATAATTAAATCATTTCCTTGCAGTTGCTGTGAGGAAGCTGGTAAGAGAGAAGAGAAGATGTGAGCTGCTCTGAATAAACACATTTATGCATACAGGACCAAATTTAAAAGTCATTCTGAATTCCATAAGACCTTTGTTTGCCCCAGTCCTTGACACACCACAGACAGGGCTGTCATACTCTGATCCACTTTCCTGACAAGGCACATGTATGTAGTAACTGCATGCTGCTGCTAAGTCGCTTCAGTTGTGTTCGACTCTGTGCGACCCCATAGATGGCAGCCTACCAGGCTCCCCTTTCCCTGGGATTCTCCAGGCAAGAACACTGGAGTGGGTTGCCATTTCCTTCTCCAATGCATGAAAGTGAAAAGTGAAGTGAAATCGCTCAGTTGTGTCCAACCCTCAGCAACCCCGTGGACCGCAGCCTTCCAGGCTCCTCCACCCATGGGATTTTCCAGGCAAGAGTACTGGAGTGGGGTGCCATTGCCTTCTCCGAGTAACTGCATAGTCATTCTTAAAACTGGCAGAATCATGCCAAGAACTGCACCACACACTGAAAAGTAATCAGTAGCATATCAGCAAACATAAGTCATTTTATACTGAATTTAAACCGATTTTGTTTCAAGGACACAATAGGGGAAGGATGGGAAAGAAACATTAGCATGTTCAATTAAACAGAAATAACTCTTAGGCACTAGAATATGCAAAAGAATTATGTGCACCTCCCAAACTGCAGAGGGACAAAAACATGGGCCCAGTGGTAAGGTGGAAAGACAAACTGACTGATGGAGGTAGCCAGAAGAACAGGACAGACCAGTTGGGAAGACCTGGATTGGGGTACAAGTTGCACAATTCAAAAGACCTGGGACAATTTTCTGAACCTTACTGAACTGGGAAAGTTGCTCACAGGGACCTCTGTGATGGGGTCTCCATCTCTCCAGCCTCATCTGTTGGTACCACCCTACCTTTCTCTGCTCCACTTTCCGGTCCTTGAATATAACCTGAGATATTCAAACCACGGGACTTTACTTAGATGTTCACCCTGTAACTTTCTTACTGCATCCCAGGTGCCTACATCTCAATCTCCAAGGTTTAGGTAAGATTTCAACTCAAATTAGGCTGCAGTAGGAGAAGGCAACGGCACCCCACTCCAGTACTCTTGCCTGGAAATTCCCATGGATGGAGGAGCCTGGTAGGCTGCAGTCCATGGGGTCGCTAAGAGTCAGGCACGACTGAGCGACTTCACTTTCACTTTTCACTTTCATGCATTGGAGAAGGAAATGGCAACCCACTCCAGTGTTCTTGCCTGGAGAATCCCAGGGAAGGGGGAGACTGGTGGGCTGCCATCTATGGGGTCACACAGAGTCGGACACGACTGAAGCAACTTAGCAGCAGCAGCAGCAGCAGCCATGATATTTAAATTTTTTTTTTTTTTTTCAATTTAACAGCTCAGATCAGATCAAGGGGCATCTTAAATATTTAGTTTAAATACTAAATATTGTTTGGTTGAAAACAAAGAACCAAGACTGGTATTTAAAATTACTTCTGGGAATGATATGTAAAGTACTGGGTTGGTCAAAAAGTTTGCTCAGGTTATGGAAAACCTGAATGAACTTTTTGGCCAACCCAACAAATTGAAACAAATATGTTAAAGGTAGAGATACAAGACGGGAGGAAGGGCAGAAATAGGCTGAAACAGTGGATAAAGAAAACAATGAGAGAAAATATATTTTAGATGTTAAATTAACAGTATTTAGAAACCTGATAACACATGGGAGTAAGAGTTGGAGGCAATCAACAACTCAGGAGTTTTGAGGATAGATAGTAGATAATGGCACCATTAGCAGAATTTGGGAAATCAGATTATTAGGGGAAGCACACTGACTGAAGCCGCCCACCCTGGCCAGGCACCATAGTAACCATTTGCAAGAGTTGTTTTATGACAGGAGGTACTGGTGAGGAACAGGAAACTAATAAGCCACCACCAACTGGAAGAGTTTGGGAAAGGTCAAAAGGAGACACCACACGTCCAACCCCACCTTCCAGAATCCTTCCCTCTGGCATCCATTTGGCTGAACAAGGTGTGCACCACCATGAAGGACCCTGAGTCAGGATGATTGGCTAAAGACAACCCAGAAACTAATCCCATCTCCATAAAACCTGAGGCTGCAAGCCATGTGGCAGAGCTGTTCTCCTGGGTTCCCTTACCCTGCTGCTCTCCACCCAGGTGCCCTTTCCTAATAAAATCTCTTGCTTTGTCAGCACATGTGTCTCCTCAGACAATTCATTTCTGAGAGTTAGACAAGAGCCGAGTTTCTGGCCCTGAAAGGGGTTCGTTCCCCTTCCTGCAACAAGGTGAACAAGAAGGCTCCATTTATTGCAGTTAAAAAGACTAATTTTTAAATTCTATAGTATTTTATATCCTCTAGCATATAATTCATATAAGATAAACTTTAAATTCATCAAATTATTGAAAGAATACAGGCCCAAATGTCTAGAATAATTGTATAACAGTGAGAAAGTTGATTATAACACTGAAATAATTTATACTCCACCTTGGAGTAAAATGGACTTCCCTGGTGGCTCAGATGACAGAGAATCTGCCTGCAATGCAGGATACCTGGGATCTATCCCTGGGTTGGGAAGATCCCCTGGAGAAGATAATGACTACCTACTCCAGTATTCTTGCCTGGAGAATCCCATGGACAAAGGAGACTGGTGAGCTACAGTTCACGAGGACACAAAGAGTCGGACTTGACTGAGCAACTAACACTTCCACTTTGGAGTAAAATACCTTATACCGTGCTGCCTTTAGACCAATGGTTTGCAAATTCAAAGACTTATGCTCAAGTCATGATCCCTCTGACATTTATTTATTTCTCAGTAGAAATTAGAGGACTGAACAGGATGATCAATATGGGTCCCTTCAGTTCTAAAATTCTAGAATCTAGGGCAGCTTCTTTTATTTCTGTTTCCTTCTTACACTTTCCAAGATCTCTTGAAGATTGTATTAGGGTGTGATGGAACAGATACTAGTAACTCAATTCTCCAAAACAGTTAGGAACATCCAGTAACAAAGACCTGGAAATTCTGCACTAACAAAAAAAAAAGTACCAAATGTCAGCCTGGATTTTTCTTCTTGAATTCTCAGACTGATTAACTGAATCACTACATTTTCATTATTCTTAGACTTGAGCTATATATTGTATTTGGTTCCTCACAAAGGAGAAACATTTTCATTTATCTTTTTAGTTTGATCCAAAGGTTAAAAGAATCAGTTATGGAAAATCAATTATGAAGATGTGAAAGGGAAGAGTGAAGACAGCAACAATTAAAATGGGCAGGACTCTTCATAGATAGCCTCTCTTTGATCATAAATTATCATTACTCCTTTTTTCTTCTTCTTCCTTTTTTTAAATGGATAAAAGAACTAAGACTCAAAAAGTTGAATAATTTATCCAAGATCATACAAGTTAGGACAGTAAGTGGTCAGGTCAGGTCTGACACCAAACCTCTGCCATTTCCTGATTAACTTCCTCCTCCTTTGTCAAGTTTTCTTTGATTCTCTCAGTTCAGGCTTAATTTTTACTTCTCTGAATTCCTGTTTAATGTTCAGCCATGATGACTGGCTTATCTCCTAGTAAAGTATAGAGATTGTGTGTTCATGTGTGTCTGTTGTGTGTATGTGTGTGAATCTTTAAAGAGATTAGTGGAGCATGGATTAAAGAATATTATAAAATAATATACACTTACAGAAATCCTAATAAACACTAACAAATAACAAATCACAGTATCTATATTGAAATGCTAAGCGGGAAAAATACATTTCAATAACATCTTAAGCATTTTTCTAAACTACAAAAAAAAATTTGTTTGTGAATTTCAACCATATACCAGAGATGAAATTAGCATAAATGACTGAAATTCATAAGCAAGGTGACTGGATATTTGTAGTGAAAACCAAAGTTAATAAGATCTGTAACTTTATGTTTATAAAATACAAATGAACATTTTTAGCTTTGGAGGGTAAAAATGTAATTTTGTGCATGTATTTATTTGTCTAGAGGAAATTTGTCTAGAGGAAAACAACACCAAGGTCAAGAGAGGCCTGCACACCTAAGGTCCTGCTTCATAGATTCTATAGCAGGCTTTGTCAAGGACCTTTATAAACAGATCCATTAGACTAGTCAAGTAAGTTGAGCCTTGGCTTTATCTATTTACACAGGGCATGCAAAAATGAGAAGGTAAGGGTCCTCTATAGAGAATCACCTGCTCTCCATCTTCTTCTGTAATTTAAATACAGTCCCAAGAATTGAAAGCTCTTGGCTGCCTGAGGACACATCAGGAGACACTTGTAAATCAACCAGTGAAGAGTGCTACAGCAGCCCACAATAACGTCTCTCCTTTGTGCCTGGCAGGAAATGGAAAATGCTTCAGGCAGGTGCCAGCTGTCCCCTTCAGGTGTTAAATTTTCCATGCAATGCCCTAGGGATTTTTTAAAACACTGAAAAACCTAAGGTAAGTGGCAAATAAGATTGAGTGTATCTTCAGGCAAAACCACCAGTTTAAAAGAAAGGTGTTCAGAAGAGAATGTCATTTCATAGATTAATATAGAGGTCCCTAAACAAAGAATAGGCATTTGATGAAATTCAAACAGTTGCATTTTTCTACATAATTATGTTAGACCATATGCATTAGAGTCAAATTTTGATTCAAAACAGTATGTAAAGATGCTGATAAATAGTAGACTTTATCATTGAGTTTTTCTCTTTAAAGTGTATTAAAGCTCCCCTATTGAAGAATTCAAATTGCTTCTTCATAATTTCCCCTTCAGGGGACAGGATTTCAAGGGTTTTCAATTTCAAATGCCCCACCTTCCACTCGAAAGAATATTATACTTGTCATTGCAGACCCTATGACACACTTTTAAGATTTGCCTTAAACATTTTTTTCTAATTATAAAAGTAAATCACAGTCTTTATAGAAAAGTGAGGGGAAAGTATAAAGAAGAAAATAGAGAATATTTATTGATCCACCATATTAGCCAATATTTGCACACTGGTCCATTGCCTCACATCATTTTTCTTTCCCTCTTTATTTCTAAAAATTAAGATAATTCTGGTATACTTTTAAAATGTGCACTATTCACTTCACCTTTAATGAGGATTTCCCCATATTTTAGGAAAGCATTGTTTTCCTACCACATGAAATATAGTTCACTTAATGGATTCAGGTGTCTGCATTTAATTCCTGATATCCAAAGTGATATTTGGTATAAGGTAAGGATCTGATTTTATGTTTTCTAAATTGCAAACCTATTCTCCTATTGAATGAATATTCTTTTTTCCCATTAATTTATAAAAAGGCACTTTTAACACATATCAGACTCATACATTCTTGGATATGTACATATGGAAATTCTGCTCTAGGAGTCTTATCTCTTAACATGCCAATACTCCTTTATTCTTCTCTTTTTTGCTTTTTACAAATGTTGTAATTCTATAGATTGCACCATCTATTCATACAAATTCTATCAGTAGTTTTATTTTTTTAATTCTTGATAATTTTTACAAATAAATTTTAGAATTATTTAAACTAGTTTCAGTAACTGAATCTTTTCTTAGAATGGCATCCATTTTTTAAGTTAGTTATAGAAGACTTTCTGTAGAGCTGCAATATTCAAGTGTTCCCATTTGTGGACAGAGGATTTCTACTTATTCAAGTCTTTTGGAATCCTCAGACAAATGTGTTACTTGCTCATTTCAAGTAATTCCTCAATATTTTGTGTTTTTGAACTTTATCAAGTAGAATTTTTCATTTTATTTTTAACTGATTCTTCATGGTATAATTCCTAAATTCCAATTTACTTTTAATGCTCAACATTTTCTTCTCTCCTTATTTAAACTCTATGCATCCAAGAAGTCCCAGATTAAGTCCTCTCTCTTCTACAAAAAAAAATCACAAAAAAATAGGCTCTGAAATCAAAAGATGAAAATTTGAGACTTTGCCTCTGAGTTATTCTTTATTCAGAAAATAGCAAAGTACACTTATTATGCATGGCTGCTGTAAGCACTGAGATAACATAGAGGATCTGGCATATTACACAGTGAATAAATGGACACCATTATTTGTTACATGGGGCTATAACATAGTTCAACTTCCATAATGTGCAACACTTTTCCAATTACACAAACAAAAGAAATCACAATATAAACCCAGGATATAGGTTCATATACTCATTCAATAAGTATAATGAAGGCAATTTAGTTCAGTGATTAGGAACAACCACCCTGCAGCCAGTCTGCCTGGGTTCAAATCTCAGCATCACCAATTATTAGCTATAGGACTTTAAGTTCCCGAATACCTCATGTCTCAGTGTTCTTATCTGTAAAATGGGATAGTAATAGTATCTCACCCCATAGGGATTGTCATAATTAAATGAGTTAACATATATAAGGCAGTGTGTTGAAAATAGGAAGTACTATATAAGGGGATGTTGTTATCATCTTTATTGTCTATCATCATTTGTCCTTGTATGATATACTAAGCACTGAGCTGGATACAATGGTAAATCAAACCTCACCTAGTCCCTGATGTCATAGAATGATACTAGGATTAAGATCTAAATGATTGGGTGAGAAAGGGAAGTAAGGGGAGCACAAAAGGCAGGGGGACAGTAATCATGAAGAAATCTTGAACTTGTAATGAATAAACTAGCAATGCTCATACTAAAACAACCCTAAAAATTAGCCGCTCTGCTGTTTTTAAACTTTTATGCCATGACCTATTAGTAGTTCTTAAAATCAGTGTAGTGAGTCACAAACAGCATTCCTTTAAAGAAAAGAGTAATCAAGCACCTCACGTATAGTAACAGGAAGTAATAGTTCTTGAAGCTTTTATTTCAGCTGCAAGACATGTGTGTACTGGGTTGCCATGTACAACAAATTACTAATCTTCAGTGAAGTAAAAAAGAAAAACTGGAAACTCACAGACCTAGTCTAATCTTCCTCTTTTACAAACAATGAAACTAAAGTAGAGGAACACTGAGTGATGTCTTCAGCTCTGATAGCTGATCGAGATAGAACCATGATAGAACCTCAACCACTTCGTGTGATGCCTCTTCCCTTCGTATCATTTTGCCTCTTTTCAGCTGCATTTTTGCTCCCTTCATAATTGAGTTCCACCAAGAATAAGTAAAACTTGAGGGAACATCTAAATGAGTTTGCTCATCATGAAATGAAAAGCCTTACAAGAATTACTCAGTGAATTACAGGAAGAAATGAAGGGGTAAATTATGGTAAGGCTCTCACGCCAACTTAACAAGAGTATCAATGGAAAGCAATAATATTCAAAGACGCATGTTTTTTTGGTAAAAAATGCCAAAAATATAAAAGCAAGGGATTTGATGACAGAAACTTAAAAAACAAAGAAAACCTGAAGTACTTTGAGTATAAGATGCAAATCTTTGAAATGGGCATTTTAGGGTGTCTGGCTGTAGCCCTGGACTACCCAAATGCAAAAGGAAAACCATCATCGCCCCTGTACAATGTGGTCCATCCTTGGGTGACTGACTGGGTCCTTCACTTCTCTTCCCAATTTTAGGGGTCACAGCACAGGCGTAAGTATAATGCCAGAGGCTGATTAAAGCAGGTTGCAATCTGTCTGGGAGAGTTTCTATGTCATCCTTCATAGGGACAGGGACCAGACAAGATGACCTCTCTTGCTGCCTTCCAATTAATTCAATCAGCTTCTGCTTCTATCAGACACCTTAAGCGATGCAAACCATCTACTCAACGCCAAGTCCTCACCAGGAATCAGTAAACACAGAGCCTGCAGACGGTGCTTAACGAATAAGTGGGATTCATCTTTCAGCGGCCATTCTTGATTTACAGCTTGTTTCTATATAGTATTTTTTCCTCTCCTAATGATCTGAAACTTGATGAAGGTTGGCAACTGGATCTGCCTCCTGAGAATACCCACTGGGCATAGTATGGTGCCCAAATACTTCTTAAGTGAGTATCAATGTCTGTTAAACCAACTTACATCAAGTTTCTTTCTAAAGAAGGCTTATATCAATAAAATAATCCCAATTAGCTGTGCATAACACCTCTATCTCCTTTGTTTTAATATTCTATGAAGTGTCACTCCAGGAAACTATTATGGGATATAATAAAGTTCAACTTGGAAAATTTCTGTCAAATAAACTAAAGCTATGCCTTTCATTTTTATGTTCAAATAAATGTACATAAAGGATAGCGTCAGTAGGGGTGTTCTGTTTTTTGTTTCTCTCCACCCAGACTGGTAGGATAATTTCCATAATAGAGGAAACAGGACATCCAAGACTAACTGTCTTAGACAGTGTTGAAACAACAGATCCAAGATGAGGTAAGTGTTCATTTCAAACTCCTTATAAATCAGGAACCTGTGACTGTATTTGCTCATTTCCTAAATAATCAATAAAATATCAGTATTCATTAAGCCAAACTGATACACACAGTTGCCCAAGACCAAACATTGTGGTTTTTTCCTAGAAATTTACAACAGAGTAGATTTACTTCACATCATTTTCTTAAAAAATCCATCTGGTATAAACTGTAGTTTCCTTCACCATTGTATATAAACTAAATAATAGCTCATGATTTAGTGTGAGTCCTATATGGACCTCGGAGAAGGCAATGGCACCCACTCCAGTACTCTTGCCTGGAAAATCCCATGGATGGAGGGGCCTGGAAGGCTGCAGTCCATGGGGTGGCTGAGGGTAGGACATGACTGAGCGGCTTCCCTTTCCCTTTTCACTTTCATGCATTGGAGAAGGAAATGGCAACCCACTCCAGTGTTATTGCCTGGAGAATCCCAGGGGCGGGGGAGCCTGGTGGGCTGCTGTCTATGGGGTCGCACAGAGTCGGACTCGAGTGAAGCGACTTAGCAGCAGCAGCAGCAGCAGCAGCATATGGGCCTAGAGTACCCATATGGACCTTTCCAAGACAAGCGTGGGATTCTAGCTCTGTAACCCCGAGGACTCTGTTCTGGCAACCAGCTCTGGTTTGAACTGGGAAGTCAGAGCACGACCAGGTGGACTCTCCCATTATTACCCCTGTATGTGAATGCAAAGAAAAAAAAAATTGAAAATATTTCCATCTTTAAACTTTTAATGCATGCAAACGCAAAAAAGAATTGAAAATATTTTCATCTTTAAACTTTCATCACATGCTTTAAATACCAAAACACATTTTGTGAGGAAAATTATAAATAGAATTTGATATATTTAGAACCAATGTGAAAATTGTATCCTGAGATGCCCTTTTAAATTTATTTCTTTAAAATCTGCTTTTTTGAGTCTGTTCCCAGTGGTTTATTTTTACTCCCCAAATTATGTTACTAGTATCAAGGACTTGAGTAGAAAACAGGGAGCTATGATAAAGGAAACATGTAGACATAATGGCTCAAATGTACAAGTTTTCATAAACAGTCTTCTTTTTAGAGGCTAAGAGGAAGAGACATTCAATGGGATCTACTGTGAGCCAACATCCATGCTAGACAAGTAGGATATATTTTTACACAATCCCTGTAATAACTCCATGAAGCAAATTTTATTATTCTTTCCATTTTTTTAAGATGAAGATTTATGTACATACTAACTTGCTTCAGTCATGTCTGACTTTTTGCGACCCTATGGACTGTAGCCTGCCAGGCTTCTCTGTCCATGGGATTCTCTAGGCAAGAATACTGGAGTGGGTTGCTATGCCCTAACCCAGGGGATCTTCCCTATCCAGGGACCAAACCCACATTTCTTATGTATCCTGCATTACCAAGCAGGTTCTTTGCCATGAGTGCCACTGAGGAAGCCCCCCATGCACATCTCAATAATAACATCTCAATAAATGTACCCTCTATTCCATCCTTCCATGCTTGTCATCTCAGAATCAAAGGATCCTTTCTTCTGCCATGTAATGAAAAGTTACAAATAGACTTAGGTCCTACCCCTCCTGATTACCTCTTGTGACAACCTCTTATCCTTCACTTTCTAAGTACAATCCTATAGCCAATTATGTTCCTTGATAATAACTAATTATTCTATCCCACAGTCTAATGGCTTAATAATAAATATGATAAATAAAGAAGACTCAAAGCCTCTCTTTAGTTATTATAATTAGCATGTATAGACTTTTTGTTGATTAACTGGATGTGTTGATCTCATTTGGAAAACGATCAGATTAATGTGACAAAGTGCTTTTGAACTGCATGACTGTTTTTCACTCTTTTTCTCAGTTACGTTCACAGATGGAGTCATTTTCAGTGCTGTATTCTCAGTCTGCAAATGCTGTTTTCCTCACAATATTGGCTCTTTTCTACCCCATAGTCAGGGGCTATGTCTAACCAAGTTATGAGGGAGACCAAGTTCACTTCCAATTCTTCTTGCCTCTGTAGTCCTTGATCATGTTTCTCCTCTAAACAGCCATGCTCTTGTCCCTGCATCCCTGCCCAACAAGTGCCTGACACTAGGAAGATAAACCACTTCACAAAGAGATATTCATGGCTGATAATGTTCAAGGTGGGACCAGCCTGAGATTAGTTTCTTGACATGCCTTCACTTCTGGAATGTATGTAATCAGCATATTGTATGTAGGAAAGAATTGCCAAATATAGATGGCCATTTATTTCAACTATTCCAATAATGATTCTCTCCCCAGATTTCTAGGAATCAACAAAGAGGGGAGGGACAACTCCAGCCAAATTCTACAGTATTCCTTTTTTATCGGATACTTGTCAATTGAAATTACATATGGAAAAAACATTTAGCTTTAAAAAGATTTCCTATGTATAACTTTTATTAATAACATTTCTACTATTCTTCAAAGATAAAAATTCACTATTAAAAATACAGAAAAAACATTATCAACTATTATCAAACCAATTGCTATTTTCCTCTCAATCTAATTAAAAAAAAAAAAAAACCTGTCTATCAAGATCTTTTATCCCTGTTATAGTTACAAAATGATGAATAATTTTCTATTTACATTGATCAATTTTCCAGGTGGTATCTCATCTTTATTACATAATTTACCATTTATTATGTTTTGCTCTTTCACTTCTTCATAATCATCCCCAGCTTTTACTTGCTATGGCATAGACTTCTGTGTTTCAATAATTTGCTAGATCTTTTAATTCTATTTTTGGATATTTGATCTAATCTGCTGCACATATTTGTAGGTCATCACATCTCAATTACGGGCTTCCCTGGTGGCTCAGATGGTAAAGAATCTGCCTGCAATTCAGGAGACCCAAGTTCAATCACTGGGTCAGAAAGATCCTCTGGAGAAGGGAATGGCTATCCACTCCAGTATTCTTGCCTGGAGAATTCCATGGACATAGGAGGCTGACAGGCTACAGTCCATGGGTTGCAAGAGTCAGACACGACTGAGGAACAAGCACTTCACACCTCAAATATGCAACTTCTTCAAAGAAGGTAAATTCCACTGGGATATAATTCTTAGTACCTTCAGTAATTTTCAGAGAAATTCCTAATCCTTTAATTTTATGATCAATTTCATTATCTTAGCTAAAAGATGTCAGCTGAGAATAAAAGTCAAATAACTAAAGATGAGGATATTCCCACCTATTTCTTTCTATTTCAAAGTATCATATTAGAAAATTCAGTTCTACCATTTACTTCCTTCAATTAACCTTTGGTCAAAAACAACAAAAGTCATCTAAAAGAGGTATGATTATTCTATCATTCAAAAACTTCTTTCCAATACCATTTATATTTATTTTATTTCTTAACCTCCAAATTATATGTGCTTTTTAACATTTTCCATCCTACTGATACTACAATCTTCCTGAATATTGCCCCCTTTTTTTCCAGAGTCACTCAAATATCTCTTAAGCCTTAAAATGTGGGGAAATTTGGTTTCCCTATCTATTGCAGTGATAAAATACAATTACATTAAAGGACATAAAGAGTGAATTCTAGTTTATTCTTTATATGGTCTTTATCATAAGCATACAGTTAAATATACATTTAGTAGCAAACCAAGAAAACATTTAGACTAATTAGGCCTAGGCTCTAGGAAATGAGTTCACAGATAACACCTGTGAGACAGCATTCAGGTCGATTCAGTCAATTTAAAACAAAAAAATAAATCAGCTCATAGGTAGAAGAAAAAAAAACTGTCAATAGTTCTGCTTTTCAGCTGATATAAATGCAACCTTTATGAAAGATAAGCTATTCTGCACATGGAAATAGATCTCATGCTGTCCAGATCATATTTAAGATCTTATAACATAGGGCATTCTAACTTTGAAACAGCCTTTGAACCACCTATACGACAAGGAAGAAAGAGAATTAGAACAAGGAGCAGAGGGAACAGCATCAAACGTGATACAAATGAATACAGATAGAAAAATAAGATGTTTTGTTTCCAGTATACACGTAGGTCTCTACAATATGATTTATGGAATACAGTAAGATAATCACTATAAACATCTTACATATTTTACACTTATTTTGCATTTCCTGCTTGCCAGAAGCCACCTTGAAAAAATCTAACCTAGCTTAATAATGTTCAAAAGACTAACAACTACCCCAAAAAAATGGCAATGAAACACAATCACAGTGTAATTACTATTCAGCAAGGAGCAGAATGGAAGCATCCTTTCTCTAGCTGTAATCAGTTTATAATTATGGCCCTGCAAACAAGGCAACACATAAAGAAACAGCAAGAAACTCCTACTCAGCTTCCATGTTATAAATTTATGGAGTCTTGAAGCTTTTTATCTTCACCACCCTGACAAATGACGGAGACTCCAAAGTTCTTCAGCGGCTGCTCCCTTCATCAGCACCAGCATCCAGACCAGATGTACAGGTTAATGTTCCACAGAAGCTAATTTATTTTTTTAATGCTAAAACCCCATAGAGGATGACAAATAACACAGGTTTAAAATATAAATTATTAAAACTAAACATTAGGAGAAAGTAGCTACTACTTTGTAACGAATTACAAGCCTAAACTAACATGAAACGTGCTCTTTCTGAAATATGTGGATATCATCTAATTGTATGACTTGCTAAAATGATTTCATTTCAGTCGAATAGAAAGTGTGAGTTGCCTTCTGCTACTGTAACCATTTACATCTTCTATAGAGTGACTTTCTAGAGAAGTTTGCTATATAGATTATGCTATACAGACTCAGAGATCAATTTATCTTGAAAAGAAAGACCATAAAGACTCTTTTAATATATTTAAAGAGCTAAATATTCTTTTGTCTAACTGGTAGTTTGGAGTATGGAATTCACTATCTGTTTAATTGCAAAACAGTCTATGTAAGACCATATTCTTAAAGATATTGTCAATGAAATTCTAGCTTTTTAAAAACAAACCAAAAAAAAGCACATGATTAGCATAATCAAAGTATACATTGAAATTTCTTTTTGTTTGATAAATATGGAGTTACTGTACTTGCTAAAGAGAAATCTGTTATAAAACTTAATAAGGATATAAGAGATAATATACATATTCACATCTACATTTTAAATTAAATGTTGGGAAGATGGCGGAGGAATAGGACGGGGAGACCACTTTCTCCCTCACAATTTCATCAAAAGAACATTTCAACGCTGAGTATATGAACAGGGAGGCCTGGCGTGCTGCGATTCATGGGGTCGCAAAGAGTCGGACATGACTGAGCGACTGAACTGAACTGGCTCAACCCATTTGCAAATTACTTTTGATCACTAGGCTGATTACCCATCTGACATCACTGTGTTTACTATATGCATAGCTTCAAAAATATTGCAACTCATTCAACAAATCTCAAGTGAAAAACTATGTGTCAGGCACTGGTTTGGAGATAAGGAAACTAAGTTGAATATGACATAGGACTACCATCAAGATGCTCATATATTAGTGGAATGGAGGAGCAGAGAAATAATTGACTAAATTTAATACAGTGGGGTGCATGCCCTTGGAGAAGTAGGAGGAGCTGGGAGGAAACCCAGACTCCTACTGTTTTGGGGCTCAGCCATCTGCATGAGGAAGACAGGGGCAACAGGAAGGGCACAGGATCCAACAAGAAGTTTCAGGGAGAGTGATGGGAGAGGAGGAATGAGTAGGGTAGAAGGAAAGACTCTCTAAACTAAATCAAGAGGAAAGGTTAAGAACTGGCCTGGAAAAAAGGGACGGGAGGGGAAAAGAGATGAGAAGGGCATTTTGACAAAGAGAACAGAACATAAAGACCCAGATCACAAGAGAGGATGGTGCAGGATGGAATCTGCAAGCACAGTAGGAGCTCTGTTACAGACCTTCGCTTAAACGACTAGTGGGTTTGGCTGGGGCTCTCAATTTCCTGTAAAATAAAATGACTAATGCCCATGGCACCCAAACCCCCATAGCCAGCAGGCTGCTGTCAGTTTATCTGCTCCCTCTGCATCCTTCAGTTGAGTTGTGTAACACCAAGAATCAGTTTGTCCATATCTCCATCTGTTCATCCTGGTTGTACTTATCGCTGCAATTAAATCATTTCATTAAATCCTGTTTAAAAGTACAAACTTCCTGCCTGAAAAGGAAGAGAGTTGTTGTTTCTATGGAAACTAAGTTAAAGACTTAGGGAAAATCTGAAAAAGGTGCGGGAGAAACATCCATAAAAGATACAGGAAGAAGTCATAAAAATACAAAAAGATGACAAGCTTCGATTGATTTTTCAAGTGTCCTTAGGATCTTTGTCTGCTTTAAAGGAATTGGTGCAGGAAATTGTAGGCAATGCAGTACAACTCTGGCTTCTGCAAGAAAGATATTAATGACATGAAACTCCAAGCTTGTAGGGCAGAGGTCATCATCTGTGCTTTGCAGATAAGAAAAACGAAGCTTGACAGATCTTGTTTTAGGTAAATGAGCAGGGCATTCAAGGTACATTGTGCCTCCTTAAGGCCCTCCTTAAATAACTTTTAAAACTGTCAACTATTGCAATGCTTGGCACAAAATGCGATTAATAATCATTATTATTATAAAAATAGCTAATGTTTCTTGAGCGCTTATCAGGTATCAAAGTGAGTGCTAAAATCTGCACTATTTTACTTAATGTTATAATAATCCGATGAGGACGGTGTTATCATAACTTCCAGTTTATAGATTAGAAAGCTGAGGCTTGGAGAGGTTCATAACCCAAGGTGATCTGTCTGCAAACCCAGGCTCCCCAGCCTCAGGTAATACCACTCTCTTCCTGACTCCTCCTGACGTCTGCCTGTGGATGCCTCTCCTAAGTTATATTGTGATTATTCTCTGCTATTTCTTGCATCTCCAAAACTCACTCCGTACTGGAGTGTCCTGGTAGGTTATAATTAGGCCCTGCAGCGTGCCAACTGGGCCAGAGGTGGTTCTCATCCTTCCCCCTCACCTCCAGAATCAAGGCCTTCACCATCTGCCACGCAGCCAGAGAGCCTGAGATTTGCTCTTGCTTGAGGGAGTGATCCTGTAGGAGCCTGCCTCAAAAAGACCCTGCTCAGAGAAGATTCAGGCCATATGCTTGGCCCCGACACCCCTGGCACCTCAGCATCTAGCTGCAGGCGTCTGGGAGCCTCGTTTATCGATTGCTCAAAACAGGCAACAGAGCAGTGTCTCAGGACTCCAGCTCGCCAAGCAAGGGCACGCTCTCCAGTTTAGACAGGAGAGCCAGTGTCAGCCAGGCTGAGTCTCCTCACAGAGGCGCTGCACCAGCCCCATAGCCATGTCAGGGAGACGGAGAGCCCTGGAGACATGACCTCTGTCCTGTTCACCGCGGGACCCAGACCTGTCACCTGCAGGACCAAGTTTAAGGCCAGAGGTAGGGACCTGGAAAGAAAGCCAGACTATGGGACCCAGAAGGGAACTTGATCATGATCAAGTCCAAGCCTGTTGTTCACAGACGGGCTGGTTCTCACTTCAAGTTACCTGCTTAACCTGCATCCAACATTTAGGTCTCAGACTTGATGCCATCAGCTTCCTTCAAGAAGCCTTCCCTGACTCTGCAAGTTTAGGAATGGATCTCCTGATAGGCACGCCCCTAGTTCCTACACTCTCCCTAACCCTGTTTCTTATTTTTGTCTACATGCAGACCTCTCCCTAGACTTGAAGTTACTCCTGCTCACGGGCTGTACCTAGCTCCTAGGACAGGACCAGTAAACACTTGCCAAAGAATGAGGAAGCGACCTGCTCTATCGGCGCAGGGGAGCTGGGATGTAGGACTCAATGTGTGAAGTTGACCAACAGCCTCAAGGTTCCTGACTACTTCCACAGCACCATGAAAATCCTTTTGGATCTCTGTCTGCCCAGAGACTCCAAGGTGTCCTGCACAGACAGCCCTTTCCTGGGGTGACAGTCACTTCCCTGGGTCCCTGGGTGGGCTTTCTCTAGCTGCGGTGAGTGTGGTCTACTCTCCTGTTGCAGAACATGGGCTTCTCACTGCACTGGTTTCTCCCGTTGCAGAGTGTGGGTTCAGCAGTCGTGGCTCACAGGATTTAGAGGGCTGGCTCAGCAGTTGTGGTGCAGAGGCTTAGTTGTCCCAAGGCATGTGGGATCTTCCCAGACCAGGGAGGGATCAAACTGTGTTCCCTGCTTTGGCAGACAGATTCTTTGCTACTGAGCCACCAGGGAAGTCCCACTCAGTCTTAATAGGAAACCCCAGGCAGGTCAGGAAGCTGTCCCCACCCACCTCTCACTTTACCCAAGGAGGTCAAAGGCAGAGACACATGTTGCGTTGACTGTAGGTGGACATGTTGGGTTGACTGTAGGTGGATAGAAAGCAGAGACAGATTTATGCAATTAAAAAAGAAGGCACACTCTCATGGGGGAGTGTTTTTGAACATTTTGAACTTCATACTCACCAAAGCCTTTTTTCAAGGGGCATCTCATCAACAAGGATAAATGACTTTCCATGTCACTGCTTTGAAAAGGCTTTTAAGGAAATGTATGATTTCAATTAAAATGAGAAAATTTGGATGAGTTGCTAAGAAACAGGACCCTATCTGAGTCCAGAAGAGATTGTGCCAATAACTTCTGGTTATAGATGGGTTTCCTTGGAAACAATTCCTGGGAATTCTCAAGTATTAAAACTGAGCAAGAATAAAGTCTTCATAATAGATGGAGATGACGGCAGTAAAAAAAAAAAAAAAAATTGCTAATTGAGCAAATGTGCCAACTATAAAGGTAAGACGAGCCTGTAAAAAAGGACACTTAAAGACAATACCGTCAATCTGTTCTCTGTTCTTTATTCTGCTTTTTTATATTAGATAGATAGATAAAAATGTGATCCACGTTCCTGGAAAAATAATTCTAACAGTAAGGAAGAGAGAGAGCTGTTCTTTTCCCCCTTTACCCCTGGGACCCATCCTCAGAATTAGTCACTAGCTTCTTAGGTGTTCCTCGAGATTTCTTTGTAGACACCTACATGGATATCTATATCTTTATTTTATACAAATGAAAATTTATCTCTTTCACAGACTTGTGATTCTTTTTTCTACACAAGATGTCTCAGAGACATTTTCATGCCAGGACATAGAAATCTGCTTCCATCTCCTTGACATCTGTGCTCCAGTTTGGGCAATACTGAAATAAAATATATTTAACCCATTCTTTAATACTGAGTTACAGAGTTTCTGTTGTTTGGTTATTGCAAACATTGTATCAATAAACAGTCCTGTGTATTAATACATCTTTGCAGACATAGGAACATTTAGTTTTCAGGTAAATTCCTTGAAACAAAATAGCTCAGTCAAATTTCATATGCTTATTTCTAATAATGTTTTAAAAATTACCCTCCAAATCTGTTGCACTAATTTATTCTGCCACCAACAGCAGAAGGATTCTAACTTCAGGCCCCACTCCTGTCTCTAAGCAACACTGGGTATCGTGGAACCTAAAGGTCTATGTCAATCCGACAGGAGAAAATGTCTCACCTGTTACATTTGGCATTTCCTTTATTTTGAATGATGTCACATCTTTGTATATGTTCATTGTCTACTGACACTTCCCCGTATATAGATTGTCTGTTTGTGGTCTTTTGCTCACTTTTCTGTTCAATTTTGTTTTTCTTCTTGATGCCTAAGCATCTTTTGGGCTTCCCTGGTGGCTCAGGCTGTAAAGAATCTGCCTGCAACTTGGGAGACCTGGGCTCTATCCCTGGGTTGAGAAGATCCCCTGGAGGAGGATATGGCAACCCACTCGAGCATTCTTGCCTGGAGAATCCCCAAGGACAGAGGAACCTAGTGGGCTGCAGTCCATGAGGTCACAAAAGAGTCAGACATGACTGAGGGAATAAGCACAAGCATCCTTTGCTTACTGAGAAAATTAGCCCTTTATGGTTTCAAATATTTGTTTGCTTTCTTTTCTTTGAACAAAAATATCAGTTCTTCCAGCCTCAGGTTGTTGTTATAAGCCTCAGTTAACATTTAGTTTCTAAATACATGGGGTTTTAAAGTAACAAAAAATTTTAAAAGACATTATATATGAAAGTGTTTTTGCTGATGCAAGGTCCTAACTAATGCATATTGGTTTTCTTGACTTGTTCTTATTAGCAAAGCAGGAGGGTCTGTTGGGAAAGGCACACACTGAAGAATCCAGCTCAAACTGTAGCTCTGACCTCTACTCACCAGATTACAACATCACCCCCTCCCAACTTCTGACCATCAAAAATATCTCCAGACCTTGCAAGTATCTTTCAGGAACAAAATCGCCCCCAGCTGAAAACTAATGTCATAACCCCACTCTCAGCTTCACCCCTCAAAGCAGGGTTAATGTTCTCAGCCTTACTGGACCTAATTCTACTCAAGCAACTCTGACATTATGTGAACATTTGTTGCCAGTCTGTCTTTCCCATTAAACTGTGGAATACCTGAGAATAAAAACTGTGCCTTTGATCCCTTTATCCTTTGGTCTTTGATCAGTTTCTGGAACAGGGAAAGTGCTCAGCGAACATCTGATAAAGATACGAAATAGAATAGCAATGCAGAAATGAAGAGTTGTTCCCTAAACCTGGTTGTACATTATAGTCACCTGATGATATTTTTAAAATACAAATTCTTAGCTATAAGCCCTGTTTCCTGAGTCACTATGTCAGGGAATAAAAACCCAGGAATTTTACTATTTAAATTCTAGGGTGAGTCTAACACAGGTAATCTATAGCAAGATCTGATCTAGAAGAAAAACAGCAGTGACCAACCTTTAATATCTCTGCAGACCACCTCACAGGGCTCACCTGCATCACTGAAAAGAGGTAAAATATTCCTCCATGGAAATTCTTCTGCCTGAAATGGTAAATAATTATTTTATAAAGTAAGTAGAGAGGGGGGCGGTCCTAAGAAGGCAGAGGAATAGGACGGGGAGACCACTTTCTCCCTCACAATTTCATCAAAAGAACATTTCAACGCTGAGTAAATTCCACAAAACAACTTCTGAATGCTGGCAGAGGACATCAGACACCCAGAAAAGCAGATCATTGGCTTCAAAAACAGGTAGGAAAAAATATAAAAAACGAAAAAAGAGGCAAAGAGGTAGGGAGGGAGCTCCATCCCGGGAAGGGAATCCCGTCGCGGGAAGAGACTCGTAAGAAGAGAGGTTTCCAAACACCAGGAAACATTCTCGCTGCCGAGTCTGGGGCGAACCCTGGAAGCACAGAGGGCAGCATAACAGGAAGGAAAAATAAATAACTAAAACCAACAGATTACGAGCCCAACAGTAACTCTCCCAGCGGAAAAACAGCGCAGACACCTGCATCCGCCACTAACAAGTTGGGGGTTGGGCTGCGAGAGGCGGGAAGCTTGGACTGCAGTGCTTTGTAAGAACCGGGCCGCGGGAGGTGCGGGCTGCAAAGAATCGGGCCAGAACGCCCGCCCCGTGTATGATCAGAGGGCCCACGTGAGATCAGAGCGAACTAACTTGGGCTAGCAATCCAGACTGTAGGATAGCTACCACGCGAAACGCTCAAACATAAGACACCGCCAGGACCCCGCACAGAACAAAGGACGGAACGGAAATAGCCAGCTGCAGACCATCCCCCTCCGGTGACAGGCAGCCAGAGACTTAAGGGCTGGAAGGGGGCAATCGCGGCCCAAGAGAGTCATTACCTACCAAAATGCAGGCAGGCTTCTTTGCTAACTAAGGCTTCTGGGGGTTCTGGACGGTCATTGTCCCCGTGAGAGGGAACGCCAGCAGTGCACCCAGAGGACTGAGCAGCAGGGAAAGGCGACCAGTCGCAGCAATTGCGCTCGCCAAACTCCTGAGCTACTCGGACCTGGGAAGCGCACAGAACACAGACCCAGCCAAATATGCGCCTCTGAATCCAGAGGACTGAGCAGCAGGGAAAGGCGACCAGTCGCAGCAATTGTGCTCGCCAAACTCCTGAGCTACTCGGACCTGGGAAGCGCACAGAACACAGACCCAGACAAATATGCGCCTCTGAAAGCTATCTGAGCGCCGAGCCTGAGCGGCTTAGACCGGAGAGCCTAGGACTGGCCTCAGACAGTTCCCCGCAGAGCAACTTAGAGCCTGAGTGGTGCAAGCCGTGAGCAGAGGAAGGAAAAGCGCGGATAAGACACTATAAGCACACGCCAGTAGCATTTGTATGCAATATCCCTCCCTCTCCACAGCGCGACTGAAGCATTCTTTTTTTTTTTATGTTGATGTTGTTGCGTGAATGTTTTTTCTTC
>SJYT01054585.1:193681-237521 GCA_006410635.1 Cephalophus harveyi | reverse complement strand
ATTCATTTTTGTGACATTTGCAGTTGAGTTAGAAAAATCAGTTTTTATATTTTATATAATTAAATATCTGATATTTATATGTTATAAATACTATATTTTTTGTAGCATTTATTATCCAGTAATATATAGCTGTGTGCTAACAATCCTGATATACTTACTAACAAAATGAAATCACAGAATAATATAGATCATTAAGGAATTAAAAAGACTGTCCAAACAAACTCACACAGAATCTGCATCTTTACACATATGCACTATTTACTTAAATGAAGCAGAGGTGACCAGAGTTCCTCTAGTGGCTTAGAAATGCTATCTTTCCTCCTTGTCAGTTGAGGAGAGAGGGTCCAGGGCTGAGGAGGCTAGATTGACAGGACAGACTGCCTCAGGGGGAGAAGCTGCAAAGCATGAGAGCCCAGAGATATGTAAAGGGTCTTTGACTGAGTCCTGATCAATGTAACATCTTTGCAGGAAAAGAACTACCTGAAAGGATTAAAAGGAAGGATATCCAAGAGTCACACAGAAGTGAGAATAGTTACTTTTCCCAACAGCTAGGGTAGAAATTATCTTTAAAAGGGGCATTCCTTTGAAAATGTCCTAGGGTGAATAGGAATAAGAATAAATCAAAGCATTCATCTTTGAATGGGCAATGATATTAAAGGGAATTTTGTTTTTTTAAAAAATGATCTTCCCTTAGAAAGTTTGTAAGAGGCCATCAAGAAGAATGTCTTTTTACCCCTCTCCCTTCTTTCCTTGGGCACAGCAAAGACCTGCTTCATGTAGCTACAGTAATTTCTGTGGCAACTGTGAGTGCAATGGGCCAGATGTTGGTGTCCCCCCCAAAATTCATATTTTGGAAATCCCAACCTCCAGTGTGATGATTTTAGCAGGTGGGACCTTTGTCAAGTAAGTAGGTCTTGGGAATGGAACCCTCATGAATGGGGTTAGTGTGCTTGTAAAGGGAACCCTAGGGAGGCCTCTGGTCTTACCGCCATGTGCGGCTGTGATGACAAGACTATAATGCAGAGGAGGACTCTCATCAGACCTGAACATGCCTATACCCTGATCTGAGATTTTCATCTTCCAGAACTATGAGAAATAAATTTCCTTTGTTTATAACCTATCCAGCTGAGATATTTTGTAATGGTAGTCCAATTGGACTAAGACAGTGAGTCAACCAGCCTGAGAAGGGAATTCAAGAATTTGAGAACGGTGGAAAAATACTGTTTTCAAAGCATCAAAGGGGTATCTCATAGGGTACTCAGAAAGGTTTTGCCTTAGTAATGGGGCAAAATTGGGCCTTTGGTGAGGGTTACCCTGATCCCATCTCACAGAGCTTAAAAGGAATCACCAAGGATCAACTGTTTTCAAGTCATTTCACTGTGCCCCAGAATAGAACTTAAGAATTATGTAAGGACTTCCCTGTAGCTCAAATGGTAAAGAATCTGCCTGTAATGCAAGAGATCACGGTTCGATCCCTAGGTCAGGAAGATCCTTTGGAGAAGGGAATGGCAAGCCACTCCAGTATTCTTGCCTGGAGAATCCCACAGACAGAGGAGCCTGTTAGGATACAATCTGTGGGGTTTCAAAGAATTGGACATGACTGAGCGTCTAACACACCAATTATTTATGTGTGTGTGTGTGTGTGCATACGTGCGTGCGTGTTAGTCAGTCAGTCGTGTCTGACTCTGTGATCCCATGGACTGTAGCCCACCAGGCTTCTCTACCCACGGGGTTTTCTAGGCAAGAATACTGGAGTAGATTGTCATTTCCTTCTCCAGGGGATCTTCGTGACCCAGGGATTGAACTTCTGTCTCCTGCATTAGCCGGTGGATTCTTGGTCTTATAAAGGTGCTAAGTCTTGTTTATCTTTGTATTTGAACTTTTAATGTGGTACGTGTTTAATAATAGATACTAAGCAGCTATTCATTGAACGTCTCTTGAGCTGTCATGTGGAAAAAGCCTCAATGATTTAAAAATCCTTATATGCAAAAATTCATGATATCAACTATGGGTTGAATAATGCTTAAGAAAAAAATTGAAAACCTGTTTTTTACTGACTATACTTATTTCCTTAATAAACTGCTAGCATAAGGCAGTCATACATAATGTTTTCAAATGATATTATATGGACATGTTTATTGGTAAAACAGGCAGTTAAAAAGAAATGCACTGAATTAATATGAAAATACCTTAGAAATCATTTCATAGTGATTTAGGAAGTCTAACAATATAAATATAATTTTCTATCTCAGTAATCTTGTATATAGAAACTACAGTTATAGAATATCTATGAGCACAGAGGGATTTTTTTTCCTCCAACAAGAAGCAAAGAGACCATGCACATTATTTTACATAGCATTTTTTATTTATTTAGTGGCCATATTACCATATACTTTAATATTAAAAATTTCAAGAGAACTGTATGAGTATAATATTAAAAATGTAAGTGCTCCATTTCTTCAAGTTAGTGATCAAATTATAAAATGACTCTTTTAATAATTAACAGACAACTGTTGTACTTCAGTAAGTTATATTTTACATGAGTGCAACAATAATTACATCCTCAAAATATATGCTGCTTACTTAAATGGAGAGGGAAATGACTTTCTAGTTAAGAAAGATGAATCCTGGTCTGGTTGTGTGACTTTCGATGCGTACATTAACTTCCGGGAGCCTAATTTTTCCACCAGTGTAAAAGAGCTGATAAAAGTTTCTCTGGCCAAAATACTGTGATTGATTAAGTTGTTGTGTATGAAAGAGCTCTGTAAAAGTACTATTTAAAAAATGAGTTATCATTAGTTCCATGTATATTTCTTAATATGTGAAAAAAAAAATAAAATGGAATGAAAGGTTTGTTCAAGAATCCCTGCCTTAGAACGTAGTCTTATATTTTATACTAGACATAAATTTCAGACACAGTGAGGTAAGTTTAAAAAACAGATACTTATGTTTGAAGTTGAGGTACTCACTGATAAAACTAAATAAAAATGGTTGATAAATAATAGTGGCATGACAGTAGTTAGTCATCCTTTTGGTCATTGACTAATTAGAAAGCGTAATCTTCTAAATATGATCTCAAAAATCTCAGCAACACATAATACTATTGTAATGACAGTAAATGTATACATTGCAATGAGAAAAATGGTCTTCTCAAAGTGTTCTGGCACCATGCATTTTATAATAGTAAATTTTTTCCCGAGAGACACAGCATCACACAGGTAGAGAGCTTTTACTTGGAAACCAAAAAGATGAATCTGAAGCCAAAATGCTACCACTTCTAGGCTAATTCTTAACAAAACAGACAGGATGTAGATCACAGTGTAGATGGGTTTTTGAAGAATGCATTCTTGATTGATGCTTTTACATGCAGCATATAGATGGAAAATAGCTCCAGGAACCAGGACAATCACTAGTTGTAATGCCCAGAACACCTAAAGTGTGTCAGAAATATCTTAGTAAAATCCATCAGCATGTCATGAAAATATACACTTTCAAAATGTACTGACCCTCAATAGAGGCTAACTTTAAAATTCTAAGTTTTGTAAGTCTTATGAGGAATAAAAATAATATAATGAAAGTAGCAATGCTGGACATATCTCATTTAATTTTCAAGATGTTTAAAGTTTAAAACTTTAGATGTCTTAATAATTGTGAAAAAGTGGTTGCATTTTACTGTCATCACTTACCAATTACTAACAATGATGATATACTTTATTTTAGTAGCTACCCTATCTGCATTTTCTAATTACAAGCCTGGAGTATAATTCTAACATCAATAGATAATAGAATGCTGGACTTGGAAGAAACTCTTGATCTACTTAAACTGATTTACCTGAAATATATGGTTAATTTTTAAAAACATTATTTGAGAAATAACACTCATTACCATAGTCTACATATTATTTTACATTTAAAAGGGAAACAGTTTTATCTGGTGTAGAGTAAGGTTTATATATGTACACACAGGAAACTTACTTGTGGAGTGATTGGTCTGAACTGATTATAACAGAAGAGGTTTATTTCTCTCTTGTCCGGATCACAGCTGAAGTGCAGAGCCTCGTTCCCGTAGACTGCAAAGCCTAAGACCCCGAGGAAGAACATTCGAACCGATCCAAAGAAAAGGGTGTGAAATTGGCCAATCACGGTAGGAGGCTTCATCTGTTACAGTTTCAGGAGAAAAAAAAAAAAAAATTTGAAAACAAAATTTAAAGGAGGACATTTTAAAGTATTTATTCATCATCACATTTTTAAAAATTTAACATTTATGAAATTTTGAAGAAAGAACCTTAAAGATCATCAAATTCTCTTTAAATCATGTGTTATGAGATTTCTTAATGCTTTTCACTCTGAAAATATGAAGTGCAACAGTCAAATGGGACCTTGTTGCTAATGAAATAAATAATTTTGGAAATTTGTAGAAAGCTTTGAATTCAATCAATATCCCTTTTGCAATACAATCAAGATAATCTTAGTATATCTAGTACCTATTAAAATAATTGGGTAACAAATCCAACATTAGACTCATCAGTATATGCACTTTCTTAACAACCAAATAGTGTTTATTTGGTTGTCATTACATCTTCTTTCCTACTTCTTCAACTATCAAATTGAGAGAGCAAGCTGCTTTAAAGCACCAACAGCTAGAAGTACTTCCTGAATTATTTTAGTTACAGTTATTTAGATTCAGAATATTTTGAAGTAAATGGTTGATATTTGTATGACTCTCCATGCATGTAGAGAACCCTATTCATCAGCACTCATGCGAATCAGGTTAAAATACACAGAGAGGACTCATACAATCGTCGCTGTTTGTATAATACTCACACATCCTTCATAGAAGTTTTTGATGTAATTTAGAGACATGTCTCAGGAGATGTTATCCTGGCATCTCTGAGGGTTAATCCTTGACCCACATTGCTAGTTTGCTTCTGCCAGAATCAAACTCTTCTTTCCTGTCATGACTTTTACAACAGAAAGCACTTATCACTGCACATTTCTCTCCCCTCCTCCTTTTCTTTTTTTTCATAGATCTCTGGGGCCCCAGTCAACTTCCCTCTCTCCCTCCCCAAACAAAACAAAAACAAAGTGCCTGGGGTATGTAGTCAACCTAATAATCCCCTGACCTACACTGTCAGCACAGCCAACAGTCACCCAGGCATGCCAGCAAAGCAGGAGGCCAGCCCAGTAAAGGCTCGGACACACACTGCCTCTCAGTTACCTAAGAATTGCCTATGTGTAAATCAGTGGATTCCAATCTAGAGATTTCTCTGAAATATTGAGTGATTTTTTTGGAGGGGTGGGGTCTTCCAGTTAGGTGAGTCTGAAAAAACAAGTACATGGGAAACTTCCCATGTATTCATCCTTTCTTGTTTAGTTCCATGTTTTATTGTTTACTTCTACAGAATAAAACTGATTTCTGGGAGGGATAGTCAGGGAGTTAGGGAAGGTCATATACACACTGCTATACTCAAAATGATGGATAACCAACAAGGACCTACTGTATAGTACATGGAACTCCAATCAATGTTATGTGGCAGCCTGCTTGGGAGAGGGGTTTGGGGGAGAATGTATATATATATATGGCTGAGTTCCTTCACTGTTCACCTGAAACTGCCACAACATTGTTAATCAGCTATCAGTTCAGCTCAGTTTAGTCGCTCAGTCATGTCCGACTCTTTGCGATCCCATGAACCGCACCACGCCAGGCCTCCCTGTCCATCACCAACTACCAGAGTTTACCCAAACTAGTACCCATTGAGTCTGTGATGTCATCCAACCATCTCATCCTCTGTTGTCCCCTTCTCCTCCTGCCCTCAATCTTTCCCAGCATCAGGGTCTTTTCAAATGAGTCAATTCTTCACATCAGGTAGCCAAAGTATTGGAGTTTCAGTTTCAACATCAGTCCTTCCAACTCTACAGATCGAGCGCATCAGTTCTTCTGTGCTCAGCTTTCTTTAGAGTCCAACTCTCACATCCATACATGACTCCTGGAAAAACCATAGCCTTGACTAGACAGACCTTTGTTGACAAAGTAATGTGTGTGCTTTTTAATATGCTGTCTAGGTTGGTCATAACTTTCCTTCCAAGGAGTAAGCATCTTTTAATAATCAGTTATACCTCAATACATTTTCCAGTGGTCATATATGGATGTGAGAGATGGACTGTGAAAAAGCTGAGCACCGAAGAATTGATGCTTTTGAACTGTGATGTTGGAGAAAACTCTTGAGAGTCCCTTGGACTGCAAGGAGATCCAACCAGTCCATCCTAAAGGAGACCAGTCCTTGGTGTTCATTGGAAGGACTGATGCTGAAGCTAAAACTCCAATACTTTGGCCACCTTGTGTGAAGAGCTGACTCATTGGAAAAGACCCTGATGCTGGGAGGGATTGGGGGCAGGAGGAGAAGGGGATGACAGAGGATGAGATGGCTGGATGGCATCACTGACTCGATGGACGTGAGTTTGGGTAAACTCCGGGAGTTGGTGATGGACACGGAGGCCTGGTGTGCTGCGATTCATGGGGTTGCAAAGAGCTGGACACGACTGAGTGACTGAATTGAACTGAACTGAACTGAACTGATACCTCAATACAAAATAAAAAGTTGAAAGTCTGAAAAAAAACTGACTTCTGGGAAATTAAGAAATTGTAAATAGGTTATGATAGCTATTGTTTGTTACTGTTTAGTTGCTAAGTCATGTCTGTCTCTTTTGTGACTCCATGGATTGTGGCCCACCAGGCTCCTCTGTCCATGGGATTTCCAGGCAAGAATACTGGAGTGGGTTGCCATTCCCTTCTCCAGGGGATGTTCCCGACTTGGGGATCAAACCTGAGTCTCCTGCATTGCAGGCAGATTCTTTACCACCTGACCCACCTGGGAAGCCCAAATATATACATGTCTATTTTCAGCATCTCTCTCTCCCTCTTCATGTCCATTTAATCTATGTGGGAGGAATGTCTTTTCCATCAGAGTCTATTACTCAGATGCCGAGACATGGACTTTTGCTCACCAAGGATTAGTGGGATTGAACCCCAGTGGGCTTTGAGTAAATTTAATTATTAAAAGCTCTCTCTGCTTTCCCAGCCTCAAAGACTTTAAAAATAATTAGGGCACCTCAATGGATTTCCTGAGTAAATGGCCTAAAATTTGAGGCAACCATATCAACTTGCTTGCTCAATCTTGCTTAAAGCTTTCAACTTCGGATGGAAGGCAAGCCCAGATTCAGCACTGCTGCTTCCCCTACTACTGCCACTATTACACACACGTACACACACATGGAAATTTCTGGCATTAATCGATCCCTGCTATGTTCCAGTACTAATCTAAGCCCTAGAAGTCATGTACAATCTTTTGACAGATATTCTCAGTGTCCTAAAAATATCTGAGACTAAAAATATTTAAGACCTTTGTGGTCTAACCCAGAAAGGGGATAAACCTCTAATTTTGTGCAGAACTCAAGACAAGACTGGCTAAAATAAAAGTGCTGAAAAGCACTATTCATGGTAACTTACGCATGGAAATTGATCCATAGATGTTATTTATTATTATTGTTTAATAATCTGTTCTAAATTAGTACTTAAAAATCAAATTATATGTATTGCTCTAGAGGTATGCTTTTCTAGGTGTTTGTGCTTATTTACCCTTTTTTTTTTCATTCATTCAGTAAATATTGAACACCTACAGTATCAACTGCTGTGTAAGGTAAGGTACTGGGAATGTGTGAGAACGATGTGACCCCTGCCTTCATGGGGCTTACATAAGAGCACGTGTGCTTGTGTTGTGTGTATATATGTACATTTGTACATATGTATGTAGACATGTATACTGCAGCACGTGTGCATCGTGTCCGACTCTGTGTGACCCTGTGTGTTGCAGCCCGCCTGAGTGCATTGCCATGCCCTCCTCCAGGGGATCTTCCCGACCCTGGGACTGAGCCCACGTTTCTTAACATCTGAGCTGCTTTGGCAGGCAGGTTCTTTACCACTAGCGCCACCTAGGTAGCCGTATACTGCATACTGCAGAGAACTTGCTTAAAATGAGGCATGGCTTATGTTGTTAAATCCTTCAGAGTAGAGTCACAATCTATCTTGGCTTATTTTATATCTGGCAAACAAAGAGAAATGATCTCTATATAAGTTTTGAACTGTTACAGTAATTTACCCTCCTCCACAGGAGCTATGGAATGACTGTTGAATGGGATGAAATAGAGGTCAATTTAGGTGCTCGCAACAGTGTGCTTCAGAGGACAGCTGAGAAAAGGCAATCTGGATAGATGCCTCAATTCATAAATCACAATCCTTAACCAATTCACATCTCACTGAAATCTCTGACCTGCCAAAATTGGGTTTGTCTTTCTGTATGAATAATTTATATTTTCTGGAATGATGTTGGGGATAGCTTAAAAGAAAGGGTCTGTAACCAATGGTGTGATTTTAGGCAAGTTATTTAACTTTCTGGGGTGTGTTCCCATTTTGACAAAATGAAAAGAGTGAATTCTATGATTTGGAAATAATTTTTATGTATGGCTTTTTGATTCTAAGTTTTATAGCCACGCTTGGAGTTATTGTACTAGCTCTGAGATTTACTATCAATAATTTGTGTGATGCCAGTAATTGCTTGACCTAATGATTAAATCAATGGAGAAGGCAATGGCACCCCACTCCAGTACTCTTGCCTGGAAAATCTCATGGACAGAGGAGCCTGGTGGGCTGCAGTCCATGGGGTCTCAAAGAGTCGGACACGACTGAGTGACTTCCCTTTCACTTTTCACTTTCATGCTCTGATGAAGGAAATGGCAACCCACTCCAGTGTTCTTGCCTGGAGAATCCCAGGGACGGGGGAGCCTGGTGAGCTGCTGTCTATGGGGTCGCACAGAGTCGGACACGACTGAAGCAACTTAGCAACAATGGTTAAATCAAAGGTATTGCTCTCCTTGTTTATCAACAAGTTTATATTTTAAATATTCCCAAACTGCATGGTTTCTAGTTATATAATACATATCCCTTATTTCTTCTTCAGCTACTCCATCCATATAACCAAGCTCTGTAGGAGAACACAGCCTGTAAATCCAGAAGACCTGAATTCCTATCTTTTTCTTCTGTTACTGGTTGTTTAAACACTCCGTGCTAACTCTGAGTTTCACCTAACAAGTCTAAACCTCGGTTTCTTCATTTCCTTGAAATTTGTTGAATGCTTTGGATCTATGAATTTGTTTTCAACACATTTGGAAAAAATTACGCCATTATTTCTTCAAGTATTTTTGCCTTCTCCTTCACCTCTTGTTCTGGGACTAAGAATAAATACATATTTATTTATGTGTGATATGTTTGATATTATTACGCTTTATGCTTGATATGTTGCCAAACATACCTGATTCTCTCTATAAATCCTTTTTCTCATTATGTTTCATCATGAATAGTCACTATGTTAACACTGATCTTGTACAGAATCTCATCTGAAGTTAAGCCTGTTAAGAGCATTTTTCATTTCTGATATTTTTTGTCTCTAGGACAGTGGTCAGTGAACTATTTATTGTCCATGGATCAGCCACTTCTTTTGTGAAATAAGGTTTTATTGCAGCATAATCATGCTCATTCACTTATGTACTGTCTGTGGTTGCTTTTGTGAGAACTGAATGTTTGCAACAAACATCATATGGCCCATAAGCCTAAAATATTTACTATCCAGGCCTTTAAGAAAAAAATTGCCGATCTTTGTGGAGCCAACCCTGCTCAGGAAGTTTAATTTGGGTCTGGCTATGGAGACACAAGTTACTTTCAGCCTGGTTTGTACTTTAAATCTTAATGGGTGATTCTTTTCTCTGGCCACGGGAAGTTTATTCTTATGTATAAGCAGGTAAAGGTCTGTATAGTCAAAGCTATGGTTTTTCCAGTAGTCAGGTACTGATGTGAGAGCTGGACAATAAAAGGCTGAGTGCCGAAGAATTGATGCCTTCGAATTGTGCTGGAGAAGACTCTTTAGAGTCCCTTGGACAGCAGACATCAAACCAGTCAATCCTAAAGGAAATCAACCATGAATATTCATTGGAGGGACAGAAGATAAACCTGAAGCTCCAGTACTTTGGCCACCTGATGTGAAGAGCCAACTCATTGGAAAAGAACCTGTTGTTGGGAAAGATTGAAGAGAGGAGAAGGGGATGACAGAGGATGAGATGGTTGGATGGCATCATTGACTCAATGGACAGGAGTTTGAACAAACTCTAGGAGATGATAAAGGACAGAGAAGCCTGGTGTGCTGCAGTCCATGGGGTCACAAAGAGTTGGACACAACTGAGTGACTGAACAACAACTAGGTCAAAGCCTTAAGGGGAGCCCCCTGCAGATCTCTGGAGTTCTCTCTATTTAGCTCCTGCCTTGATGGTACTCTGCCCTCCAAATTCTAGTCATCTTTGCCTCCTCAAACACTGACTCTGGTTCCTCAATTCATTGAATCCACTAGGCTCTGTTAGGGTTTTCACTTCCTGACCGGTGGCCTGAAAACTGCCTGTAGGTAATGAGTTCTAACAATCGAGTCTCCCATGGTTCACTCCTCTCTCTGTGATTACAGTCTTCTGCTGCTTGTTTTCCATTGTCTGTCTCCTGTTTTACAATGATGGCTACCTTTTTTGATCCAATTTTCTAATTGTTGTTAAGCAGAAAGCAGAAGAGGACACCTAATCCTCTTTATTCCATTTTTATCTGAACATAAAACCCCTTCACACTGTTTCTTGGCTGACAATGTTCCAAAGAGTTAAGATCATATGACCTTTGTATAAGTATAATGTCAATTTTGCAATCTTTGTAGCACAGTGGTTCTAACTTTATATTTAAAATTAAGAAGTCAATTGAGTACCAAGTATCTGCAGGGAATTAAGCAGCTGACAGGCTTTCCAGGTGGCTCAGTGGGTAAAGAATCTGCCTGCAATGCAGGAGATGAAGGTGGAGGCGAATTTGATCCCTGGGTTGGGAAGATTCCCCTGGAGGAGGGCATGCAACCCATTCCAGTATTCTTGCCTGGAGAATCCCACGAACAGAGGAGCCTGGTGGACTGCAATCCAAACTGTAGCAAAGAGTTGGAGATGACTGAAGTGACTGAGCATGCATGCAAGCATCTGACAATCAATGATTTTTGTGAAATTATTTGCTACAAAGTCAAGCTCAGAAGCCCAATCTTAATATTCCTTTGTTAATGCTTATCCCTATTGTACCCCAATGTTCATCAATATAGGTTCTACAAGTGATCAGTTCTTTGTAATTTTCTAATGTTGGACATAATGAGAAATTGTAAATGCTTTTGTTGCATGCTTTAGTGTGAAGAAAATTAACAATTGTTTTATGTTTGGTGAAGCAGTATATTCCAAATGCTTCTTAATTCCAGTATATGTTGAAACATATTTTGTATTACTGAAATACATGGCTTTCCTTTAATTTATGAAATGCTTGTAGAATCAAACTTTTATGCATGTAATCAGTCTTATGTGCATAAACTCCAGATTACTGAATTAAAGCCCTGTGCTAAATTTCTGGGCTATCATTAGAACTTCCTTTCTTTATTCCCTTTGTGACATGTTACCAGGGAAAATTCATTGCTTTGAATAATAATGAGCTTGAGACAAATTTAGCTTTTGAAAGCTGATTAATGCCTTTCCCTGCTATGAACACCTGATATATAAACCACTTTTGCTCCCCTTTAGAAACAAATTTTAATGTCCATTTTTCTATGAATTCCTACTTATTAAGTATTAGGATATGTTAATTTGTCTTTGAAATGTTAATATATATCTCAGGATGCAAATGTACCGGAGCTGGTAAAATATGAAACCATATGTGAGATGATTATATAAATGTGCTACTGACTATAATTACTCAAGTTTTATGAGTCAGATGAACTAAAACCATCACACAGATAGTTTTAGAAGGAATGATTCTTCCACCTTTATATGTTCAGGGCACATACTTTTCGAGATGTAGTGAAAGGTTTTTGAATGTGTAGTGACCTTTACTGTCCTTATCATCACAAGCATGCTTGTACACAGCAGCAAATGGAAACCAGTCCCAGCATTTATGTTATTGAGATAAAACAATTTAAGGTGAACTTGTGTGCTGCAAGTTCCTAATAATACTTTTTATCTCTAAAATGTATATAGGACTTACTTTGGGTGAGATGGCAGGTTTCTAATGATGATATCAGAAGTGAATTTGTTAGAAGCAATTGTGTTAATAACAAAGATAATTTGGGGTTCTTTGGCTAACTGGATAAAATTTACAATAATGATAATCTAAAAGATGACTTTATGTCAAAAGATCTGCTAAAATTATGTAACAGTTATGAATAGACATTTGATGGATAAGAAAATAGAAGAATGCCTAAGTACTACCTGGCTGCAAATTGCTTATCTATTGTCAAGTGACACAAGGAGATCTGTGAAAAAGCAAGACCTCAAAGTTGGTGGAGCAATTGGAATCGAGTGATATCACAGATACGATATAGAGACTGTTCCCCGATTCTGGGTATGTCACAACTCAAAACAAGAGCAAGCTACTCAGATTTCAAGACAGTGGAAGTACAGTTTGAGCACAAGTCTTTCATAAAAGATTCTAAAAATCGATCCCTTTGGAGACCTTTATCTGTGTTAAAGCAGAACTTTAATAATGCTACACACTCCCTTTGAGCCAACTATTCTATGCACAACTTCCTGTAGTAATTATAGGCTGAAGATATCTTTTTGTGTAGGTGTGGGAGTATGTGTTTGGGTTGGTGTAAGTTTTTGTGAGTTAAAGAATACGCAGAGCAATGAGTGTTGGAGTTCTTTCTTTGATTTAGTATTTCTATTAAATCACTATTTGAGATCTTAATAACTTTCTTGACCATTATCCCCATGTCCAATTCCAAAAGATCTTGGTGTTTTACTTGCCCACATGGACAAACATTACATCTAGGAACTTTTTTAAACTACCATTCATAGCGAGGAAAGACCAGTGTTGCCATTTCTAGTGACGGATTATCGCCCCTCTCTGCTTCTACTGTAGTTCAGTTCTGATGTTAATAGTTTCTCGGTTGTCTTCTTGTTGCTATATTCAGTTCAGTTACTCAGTCATGTCTGACTCTTTGTGACCCCATGGACTGCAGCATGCCAAGCCTCCCTGTCCATCACCAACTCCATTGAGTTGGTGATGCCATTCAACCATCTCGTCCTCTGTTGTCCCGTTCTCCTCCCGCCTTCAATCTTTCCCAGCATCAGGGTTTTTTCTTATGAGTCAGTTCTTCGCATCAGGTGGCCAAAGTATTGGAGTTTCAGCTTCAGCATCAGTCCTTCCAATGAATATTCAGGACTGATTTCCATTAGGATGGACCAGTTGGACCTCCTTGCAGTTGAAGGGACTCTCAAGAGTCTTCTCCAACACCACAGGTTCAAAAGCATCAATTCTTTGGCGCTCAGCTTTCTTTATAGTCCAACTCTCACATCCATACATGACCACTGGAAAAACCATAGCTTTGACTAGACAGACTTTTGTTGGCAAAATAATATCTCTGCCTTTTAATATGCTGTCTAGGTTGGTCATAACTTTTCTTCCAAGGAGCAAGTGTCTTTGAATTTCATGGCTGTAGTCACCATCGGCAGTGATTTGGGAGCCCCCCCAAAATAAAGTCTGTCACTGTTCCCACTGTTTTCCTATCTATTCACCATGAAGTGATGGAACCAGATGCCATGATCTTAGTTTTTTGAATGTTGGGTTTTAAGCCAACTTTTTCACTCTCCTCTTTCACTTTCATTAAGAGGCTCTTTAGTTCTTCTTTGCTTTCTGCCATAAGGGTGGTGTCATCTGCATATCTGAGGTTATTGATATTTCTGTAGGCAATATTGATTCCAGCTTGTGCTTCATCTAGCCCAGCATTTCTCATGATGTACTCTGCATATAACTTAAATAAGCAGGGTGATAATATACAGCCTTAAGGTACTCCTTTCCTGATTTGGACCCAGTCTGTAGTTCCATGTTCAGTTCTAATTGTTGCTTCCTGACCTGCATACAGACTTCTCAGGAGGCAGGTAAGGTGGTCTGGTATTCCCATCTCTTTCAGAATTTTTCACAGTTTGTTGTGATCCACACAGTCAAAGGCTTTGGCATAGTCAGTAAAGCAGAAGTAGATGTTTTTCTGGAACTCTCTTGCCTTTTCAATGATCCAACAGATGTTGGCCATTTGTTCTCTGATTCCCCTGCCTTTTCTAAATCTAACTTGAACATCCGGAAGTTCATGGTTCATATACTGTTGAAGCCTGGCTTGGAGAATTTTGAGCATTACTTTACTAGCATGTGAGATGAGTGCAACTGTATGGTAGTTGAAGCATTCTTTGGCATTGCCTTTCTTTGGGGTTGGAATGAAAACTGACCTTTTCCAGTCCTGTGGCCACTGCTGCTGCTGCTGCTAAGTCACTTCAGTCATGTCCGACTCTGTGTGACCCCGTAGATGGTAGCCCACCAGGCTCCCCGTCCCTGGGATTCTCCAGGCAAGAACACTGGAGTGGGTTGCCATTTCCTTCTCTACTGCTGAGTTTTCCAAATTTGCTGGCATATTGACTTCAGTACTTTCACAGCATCATCGAGAATTTAGGATTTGAAATAATTCAACTGGAATTCAGTCACCTTCACTAGCTTTGTTCGTAGTAATATTTCCTAAGGCTCACTTGACTTCGCATTCCAGGATGTCTAGTCTAGGTGAGTGATCATACCATCGTGGTTATCTGGGTCATGAAGATCTTTTTGTATAATTCTTGCTTGGAAAATCCCATGGATGCAGGAGCCTGGGAGGCTGCAGTCCATGGGGTCGCTAGGAGTCGGACACGACTGAGCGACTGCACTTTCACTTTTCACTTTCATGCATTGGAGAAGGAAATGGCAACCCACTCCAGTGTTCTTGCCTGGAGAGTCCCAGGGATGGGGGAGCCTGGTGGGCTGCTATTTCTGGGGTCACACAGAGTCGGACACGACTGAAGCAACTTAGCATAGCATAGCATAGCATTCTTGCCACCTCTTCTTAATATCTTCTGCTTCTGTTAGGTCCCTACCATTTCTGTCCTTTATTGAGCCCATCTTTGTATGAAATGTTCCCTTGGTATCTCTAATTTTCTTAAAGAGATCTCTAATCTTTCCCATTCTATTGTTTTCTTCTATTTCTTTACACTGATCACTGAGGAAGCCTTTCTTATATTTCCTTGCTATTCTTTGGAACTCTGCATTCAAATGGGTATATCTTTCCTTTTCTCCTTTGCCCTTTGCTTCTCTTCATTTCGTAGCTATTTGTAAGGGCTCCTCAGACAACCATTTTGCCTTTGTGCATTTCTTTTTCTTGGAGATGGTCTTGATCACTGCCTCCTGTAGAATGTCATGAATCTCCATCCATAGTTCTTCAGGCACTCTGTCAATCAGATCTAATCCCTTGAATCTATTTGTCACTTCCGCTGTATAGTCATAAGGGATTTGATTTAGGTCATACCTGAATGGTCTAGTGGTTTTCCCCACTTTCTTCAATCTAAGTCTGAATTTGGTGATAAGGAATTCATGATCTGAGCCACAGTCATCTCCCGGTCCTGTTTTTGCTGACTGTATAGAGCTTCTCCATCTTTGGTTGCAAAGAATATAATCAATCTGATTTCGCTGTTGACCATCTGGTGATGTCCACGTGTGGAGTCTTCTCTTGTGTTGTTGAAAGAGGGTGTTTGCTATGACCTTGTGTGTTCTCTTGGCAAAACTCTGTTAACCTTTGCCTTGCTTCATTCTGTACTCCAAGGCCAAATTTGCCTGTTACTCCAGGTATTTCTTAACCTCCTACTTTTGCATTCCAATCCCCTATAATGAAAAGGACGTCTTTTTTGGCTGTTAGTTCTAGAAAGTCTTGTAGGTCTTCATAGAACCACTCAACTTCAGCTTCTTCAGCATTACTGGTCAGGGCATAGCCTTGGATTACCATGATATTGAATGGTTTGCCTTGGAAACGAACAGAGATCATTGTGCTGTTTTTGAGACTGCATCCAAGTACTGCAGTTTGGACTCTTGTTGACTATGATGGCTACTCCATTTCTTCTAAGGGATTCTTGCCCACAGTAGTAGATATAATGGTCATCTGAGTTAAATTCACCCATTCCAGTCCATTTTAGTTTGCTGATTCCTAAAATGTCGATGTTCATTCTTGCCATCTTCTGTCTGACCACTTCCAATTTGCCTTGATTCATGGACCCAACATTCTAGGTTCTTATGCATTATTACTCTTTACAGCATCGGACTTTACATCCATCATCCGTCACGTCCACAACTGGGTGTTGTTTTTGCTTTGCCTCCATCCCTTCATTCTTTCTGGAGTTAGTTCTCCACTGATCTCCAGTAGCATATTGGGCACCTACTGACCTGGGGAGTTCATCTTTCAGTGTCTTATCTTTTTGCCTTTTCATACTATTCATAAGTTCTCAGGGAAAGAATACTGAAGTGGTTTGCCATTCCCTTCTCCAGTGGACCACGTTTTGTTAGAACTCTTCATCATGACCCGTCTTGGTCTCATTGAGTTAGACAAGGCTGTGGTCCAGGTGATCAGATTGGTTAGTTTTTTGTGATTGTGGTTTTCATTCTGTCTGCCCTCTGATGGAGAAGAATAAGAGGCTTACGGAAGCTTCCTGATGGGGGAGACTGACTGAGGGGAAAACTGGGTCTTGTTCTGATGGGTGGGACCATGCTCAGTAAATCTTTAATCCAATTATCTGTTGAAGGGTGGGGCTGTATTCTTTCCCTGTTATTTGACCTGAAGCCAAACTATGGTGGAGGCAATGAAGATAATGGTGACCTCTTTCAAAAAGTCCCATGCATGCACTGCTACACTCAGTGCCCCCAACCCTGCAGCAGGCCACCCCCGACCCATACCTCCACCAGCGACTCCTGGACACTCACGGGCAAGTCTGGGTCAGTTTCTTGTGGGGTCATTGCTCCTTTCTCCTGGGTCCTGGTGTGCTCACAGTTCTGTTTGAGCCCTCCCAGAGTCTGTTTCCCCTGTCTTGTGCAAGCTCTGCTGGCTTTATGGGGGGTTAATGGCAACCTCCTCCAAGAAGGCTTGTGCCATACCCAGTTCTACTGGATCCAGAGCCCCTGTGAGGACAGGGGGACAGTCCACTGCTGACCCGCACCTCCTCAGGAGACACCAAACACAGTTCTGGCTCAGTCTCTGTGGGGTCTCTGGGTCCTGGTGCACACAAGGTTTGTTTGAGCCCTCTGAGCGTCTCTGGTGGGTATGGGGTTTGATTCTAAATGTGATTTCTCCCTTCCTATTGTCTTGCTGGGGCTTCTTCTTTGTCTTTGGATGTGGAGTATCTCCTCACAGTTGCTCCAGTGCCACACAGCAGCCACTCCATACCCCATGCTAGAACAATCACCTTTGTACATCTTTGCTGTGTCTCTCCTAAATCCTCTACTGTTCCCCAGATTTTTATGACCACAGATCCCACATCTTATTTTAAAATTTTGAGAATTCTACAAGTTGATTTTTCTCCAGTCTGATCTCCCATCCTTCTGAAAAAATCTGTGCTTTTGTTGCTCAGACTATCTCCTGTACCTCGCACATGCCTTATTTTTTTCTACATCTGGATCCTTTGCATTTTCCAAGAATGTCTTAGCTTGCCCTTCTCCTTTTCATATTCCTAGTTCAAATTCTGTACTTTCTTCTGGCTAAATTTAAATATATGTGTTATGATCCCATTTCTGGTCAACTGAGCTAACAGCAGACTTCTCTCCCTGAATTTTTAGAACATTTGGCCACCCACAGGATGTCAAGTAGATCACTTGACATCTTTGTATGAAGGGGAAGAACACACTGAATTTGGGTAGACAGCCCCACAGGCACACACACTGGTGAGCCAACTCTGATTCTAAGTGAGTTAGAAAAGAGTGCCTCTTAATCCTAGCCTATGTAGCTCCTTGCCAGGACACATTTTTCCTAGTGAATGGAGATGCGCTAGTTTTCAGTTCTCTTTTCTGTCACTGTCTAGCTGAATGACCTGGGAGATATATATATATATATATATATGTATATATATATATATAATACTAATATATATATATATTAGTTTATCACTCTAGATTTAGTTTTCTTCCTTGTGAAACAGTCATAATAGTATGTTCATAGTGTCAGTAAGAATATGACATGAGATAATAAATGTAAATCATCTGGCTGGATATTTGGCATAGAAACCCTAATCAGTAAGTATTGACCTTTACGATAATTATATTTTATGCCACCATCATTAGTCTCGGGATTAGTCTATTTAGCCTTGAATTAAAGTTTCTGCTATGGAAATTAAAAGTATTTGTAGATGTAAGTGCATTTTTTTTTTGACTGAAATGTTTACTGATGGTCCTTATCAGGTCAGTACCTCTTAACTAAATATTAACAAGACTGTATTTTTGGAAGCATGATGTTATTTTTTTCTGCTGTTGACATTAGCTAGACAAACACTGATGTACAAACCTAGAAAGAGAAGATAAATACAAAGTCCTATTAATACCCTCACCTTGATTTAAAGTTATGATGGATTTTGAGAAAGACATTTGTTAGCATGATTAATCATTCCCATTCAATGAATGAGAACAGTTTCCCTTCTCTGAAAGACAATTTGCACAAAAAATAGCAGATTACTGACCAGAGACTAGTTGTGTTGGGAAAAAAATAATGATGGAGATGATATCTCCACATAACACCAAAGAAAAGACCCTTAGCCTTGACCCAAGGCGATGGCCTTCAAGGAAACAAGGTAATTTATTTTCCAACCTACTCTCATTCAAATTCTTGTCTTCTCTGGCAATATCGCTGCAGGTTATATTCAGTGGACCGAATTCATATCAGTCCTTTAACCTCTCCAGAGCAGTTTGTAACTGCATGCATTGGCTTTGGGTGGAGCTTTTCCTATTTTATAATTGGGCTTTTCGTGCTGAGAAACCTCAGGGGCATCACCAGAGATTTACAGCCAGGAAAATGTGAATATAGGAAGGAACTGGGCCACAGGAAGATTTCTGCTAAACATTCATGTTTGCATTTGGACGGAATGAGTGACCTCAATATTTTGGCTATGTTTATATTTTCAAAACATCAAAGACCCTATGTGAAAAGGAAGCATTCAGACAAAACTGAAAGTGCAGGAAAAAGTGGCAAATATTGAAATGTTTACAGATATTTAGATGCTTCCAAATTTAGTTAGCTGCTTATTATGTGATTGGTGACTGTGGATGAGAAAACCTGTAATAGGAGCGTTGTTTGATTCCTCAATCCTGGTGTTGTTCTGTATATGGTAGAAAAAAATAAGTGTGATAAACGTTCTTAATCAGATCTATGAAGTTGTTTAATTTTACTTCTATTATTATTTTTAAATTATTTATTGCTATTTTATTATTTCAGTCAAGCTCTACAGGAAGGTGGTGAAAGAGTTAAAGTTTGTGAGGAGAACTTTTTCTAAACAGAATCATCCTGTTTTTATAAAACTTACTAACAGTGAAAACTATAAACTTGATACTTAACCACATTAAGTTCTTCAGTAATTTCGGCAAAGTCAGAAGTTTGAATTACCCTTCATTTTTGTCAGTTGAGTCTCTATACGCCATGTTCAGAGTATATGATTCAAAACATTTTCAGAACTGAAAAATAAAATGTGACTTTAGGCCCTTTATTTTTAGGAATGAGAAAATACCAAGAAAGGGATTTAAATGTCAAGTATAGAAATATCTTTCCAGTAAAATGAAATATTCCAGCTTTCCTAAATGCTTTGATTAATCAAGTTAAAGTAGTAGGCTAGCTTAGATCATATGCTTAATTGTGGCATTTTGGAAATTTTTGCAAGAAGTTAAACTGAAAATGGCATTCCATTATGGGTTAACGTGTATAGAATTAAAAAAAAATTTTACTGTTTTGTGCTTTGGGAGGATTTTTCACATGCATTATTTTATATAATTTTTACTATAAGTCTAATGACAGGCATGGCTTATATATACTTGTTTTTGTCAAATATCTTAATCCAGTATCACAGTTATATAAATGAAATTTAAAGCTAGTTCTCTTTAAACTTGACATCCACTGCTCTGGTTACCTCACCTCTATTCTAATAGCGTTAATAAAAAGAAAATGCTGGAGATATGATCCCTCTATTGTCATCCTTTTGTTACTTTGGTTTCGTTTACTTTTGCTTGTAACTGAGATTTCTGAAATGTGTCCAGAACTCAGTAGGTGGCGCTAATGAGACATAAAATATTGTCATCTCAAACCAGTCCATCCTAAAGGAAATCAGTCCTGAATATTCACTGGAAGGACTGATCCTGAAACTGAAACTCCAATACTTTGGCCACCTGATGCGAAGAACTGACTCACTGGAAAAGACCCTAATGCTGGGAAAGATTGAAGGCAGTAGGAGAAGGGGATGACATGAGATGGTTGGATGGCATGACTGGCTGGATGGACATGAGTTTGAGCAAGCTTCGGGAGTTGGTAATGGAAAGGGAACCCTGGTGTGCTGCAGTCCATGGGGTCACAAAGAGTCAGACATAACTGAGTGACTGGGTTGAACTGAACTGACTGAACTGCCAGTTAAGATACATTGTAGGTTATAGTGTTTTTTTTCTGTTAGTGTTAGTTGCTCAGTCCTGTCTGACTGTTTGCGACCCCATGGACTGTGGCCCGTCCGGCTCCTCTATCCATGGGATTCTCCAGGCAAGAATGCTGGAGTGAGTTGCCGTTCCCTTCTCCAGGGGATCTTCTCCACCCAGCAGTTGAACCCGGGTCTCCTGCATTGCAGGCAGATTCTTTACCGTCTGAGCTACAGGGAAGCTCCCAAAGTCGCTCAGTTGTGTCCGACTCTTTGTGACACCATGGGCTATACAGCCCATGGAATTCTAAAGGCCAGAATACTGCAGTGGGTCACCTTTCCCTTCTCCAGGGGATCTTTCCAACCCAGGGATCCAGCCCAGGTCTCCCGCATTGCGGGCAGATTCCTTACCAGCTGAGCCACAAGAGATATTGTAGGTTAGTGATGAGTATTTAGGGGATAAAGACATGCTAGTAGGCCTGAGTCTTATTTGAGGAGTGCTGAAACTCTGGGCTGGAAGAAGTACAAGGTGGAGTCAAGATTGCCGGGAGAAATATCAATAACCTCAGATAAGCAGATGACACCACCCTTATGGCAGAAAGAGGAACTAAAAAGCCTCTTGATGAAAGTGAAAGAGGAGAGTGAAAAAGTAGGCTTAAAGCTCAACATTCAGAAAACGAAGATCATGGCATCTAGTCCCATCACTTCATGGGAAATAGATGGAGAAACAGTGGAAACAGTGTCAGACTTTATTTTTGGGTCTCCAAAATCACTGCAGATGGTGACTGCAGCCATGAAATTAAAAGACGCTTACTCCTTGGAAGAAAAGTTATGACCAACCTAGATAGCATATTCAAAAGCAGAAACATTACTTTGCCAACAAAGGTCCGTCTAGTCAAGGCTATGGTTTTTCCAGTGGTCATGTATGAATGTGAGAGTTGGACTGTGAAGAAAGCTGAGTGTCAAAGAATTGATGCTTTTGAACTGTGGTGTTGGAGAAGACTCTGGAGAGTCCCTTGGACTGCAAGGAGATCCAACCTGTCCATTCTAAAGGAGATCAGTCCTGGGATTTCTTTGGAGGGAATGATGCTGAAGCTGAAACTCCAGTACTTTGGCCACCTCACACGAAAAGTTGACTCATTGGAAAAGGCTCTGATGCTGGGAGGGTTGGAGGCAGGAGGAGAAGGGGACGACAGAGGATGAGATGGCTGGATGGCATCACTGACTCGATGGACGTGAGTCTGAGTGAACTCTGGGAGTTGGTGATGGACAGGGAGGCCTGGCATGCTGCGATTCATGGGGTCACAAAGAGTCGGACATGACTGAGCGACTGAACTGAATTGAACTGAACTGATGCCGCATCAAATGATTTTAGAGATTTATTCAATCCCTACTTGATGTTGAATTTGAAGATAATATTTTTTTGTTTACTTCATAACATTTGAAAAAAAGAAAGCACATTCTTCTACTGAAAACTAAGCCAAGTAGTTTGCCTGTATAAACTACTTTGCATTTATATGCCATAAAAGGGGAAAACATCAAATCACACTGTGATTATTCCTTTAAGCACAAAATATGAATTCAAGTGAAATGCTTGGGAGCTACTAACTCCTAAGAAATTATAATCCTACTTATTTTTGAGAGATATCTGGCAGATTATTTTTCAGTTTCATATTCAGGTCAAGCGTTCAAATTTGGGATTGTTTTGTTTTCTTTTGTGGTTCTACCAAACATTTAGAATGAAAACCTAATGTACTATAGTAATTCAATTATCTTTGTAGAATAAGAAATACTATTTAATTACCAGGAATTGAAATATTTCCTTGCTCTGTCAAAATAATAATTTTGCACAAATTCCTTGTGTGTTAGGTAGTGCCTTGGTGATTTCTGAGCAAATTGTTTCAGAGATATCCCACCAAGAGACAAAGAGGTGTATCTTTCAGTAGAGTTTACTAAGAACATACTAATGCATATTCTTTGAAGTCATATTTCTACACAGATTAAAAGGTTCCTGAGATTGTCTGGTACCCCAGGTTTTTCAGTCTTATTTTTTTTCCCTTCATATCCAATCCCATTCCAATTCTATGTCCCAGTTTGCATAAAATGAAATTTTTGTGAATCCCATTTGAAACCAGCAGGTGGATAAAACTATTTCACTGAAGTTTCTTCTGAATATGGTGAAGACACTGCTACATAAATGGCAGTCTCAGTTAAGTTCAGTCTCTCAGTCATGTCCGACTCTTTGTGACCCCATGGACTGTAGCATGTCAGGCTTCTCTGTCCACCAACTCAAACTCATGTCCATTGAGTTGGTGATGCCATTCAACTAACTCATCCTCTGTCATTCCCTTCTCCTGCCTTCGATCTTTCCCAGCATCAGGGTCTTTTCCAGTGAGTCAGCTCTTCACATCAGGTGGCCGAAGTATTGAAGCTTCAGCTTCTGCATCTGTCCTTCCAATGAATATTCAGGGTTGATTTCCTTTGGGATCGACTGGTTTGATCTTGCAGTCCAAGGGATTCTCACGAGTCTTCTCCAAAAGCATCAATTCTTTGGCTCTCAGCTTTCTTCATAGTCCAACTTTCACATACATACATGACTATTGGAAAAACCATAGATTAGACTATATGGACCACTTTGACTAAGTGGCAGTCTAATTAATTTTTTTTTTACAAGTAACATTATTAACTGGAAAACTCACAGAAATCACATTATTTTAAAACCAAACAAGCTTTTTCTCATTAAGAAAATGACTTATTTTTTTTGTTTTTAATCAACAAATCAGAAATTGTAACAGTTGTATTTACTGCTCCTTTCCAACAGAAATAACATCTTCCCAGGTAGTAGATTTTGTTGCATATATTGATGTAAATCAAAGAACATACATAGTAAGTTCAGGGTACAAGTCCATGGGGTCGCAGAGTCGGACACGACTGAATGGCTGAGTGCGCACAAACATGAAAGTGAAAGTGAAGTCGCTCAGTCGTGTCTGACTCTTTGCGACCCCATGGACTGTAGCCCACAAGTCTCCTCCGTCCATGGCATTCTCCAGGCAAGAATACTGGAGTGGGTTGCCATTTCCTTCTCCAGGGGATCTTCCCCATCCAGGGATCAAACCTAGGTCTCCCGCATTGCAGGCAGATGCTTTAACCTCTGAGCCACCAGGGAAGCAAAACCAATACCCATTAGCATTTTTTCCTATTCCCATTTCCCCCCAGCTCTCCAGTCCTAGGCAGCTTTCCACCTCTATAGATTTGCCCTTTCTAACATTTCACATAAATTTCATATAATCCATTTTATGTAAATGGAATCATACATCATCTGGTCTTTTATGATTAGCTTCTTTAACTAGCATAGTGTTTTCAGTCTTCATCGACATTGGGGCAGGTGTCAGTACTTGATTCCTTAACGCAATATAGGAATATTATTGTATGGATGGATTGCATTTTATTTATTCATTGCTTGATAGACATTTGAGTTGTTGCTACTTTTTGGTTATTATGAATAAAGCTATGATAATTTGTGTATAGTGTGTTAGTTGCTCAGTCATGTCCAACTCTACAATCCCAAGGATTAAGATTGCCAGGATCCTCTGTCCATAGAATTCTCTAGACAAGAATACTGGAGTGGGTTGCCATTTCCTTCTCCAGGGGATCTTCCCATTCAAGGGACTGAACCTGGGCCGATTCTTTACCATCTGAGCCACCAGGGAAGCCCCTAATTTGTGTATAGGTATGTGTTTTTAATTCTCTTGTATATATACTTAGGAGTAGAATTGCTGAGTAATATGGTAGTTTGTGTAATCTTTTGAGGAATAGTCAGACTGTTTTCCACAGTGAATGCACCATTTTTCATTTCTCTAAGGATTTGAATTTCTCCACATCTTTGTCTTGTGCATTTCTAAATTGAGCTGTTTACCCTTTTATGATTGAATTATAAGGGCCCTTTATATTTTTAAGGTACAAGTCCCTTTTTAAATATATGGTTTATAAATTCCATTGTGTGTATCATCTCACCACTTTCTTGATCGTGTTCTGCAAAGTACCAAGGTGATGATCCTTTTTCATATCTGATTTTGGTAATTTTTTTTCTTTTTTCTTGGTCAATCTAACTAAAGGTTTTTCAGTTTTATCTCTTTGAAGAACAATTAAAAAAAATTGAGGTAACATTGGTTTATAATATTATATAAGGGTGATTTAAAATTTGGTTTAGTACTGCCATTTTATCTTTTTATACGATTGTAATGCATTTCTTTTGTCTCTTTTTCCTTCCATTTTTGGCCTGCCATTTTAATTTGGTGGTTTTCTGTTTCCTGCTTTTATGTTTTGTGTCTTTGCTCTAGATTTGTGTTTTGTGGTTATTGTGAATTTTGTGTAAAATGTCTTGTAGACAACAGTCCTTTTTCTGCCAATAATACCTTATCTTCATCTTCCTATGTGGGTTCCATCCTTTTCCTCTTCCCCATTTTTGTGTTCTTAAATTATCCCTTTTTATGCTGTGAGTTTATTACCAAACTGAAGTAATTATAGTTACTTTTACTGCTTTTTTTCCCTTTAACTTTTGTACTACAATTAAGTTTTAAACAACCTATTCTGATAAAGAGTATTACCGTATGTCTCTCTCATCTTACTCAAAGTTTTGTGTACTTTTTTTCCCTTTCCCTTTCAGATAGAAGAACTTCCTTTATTATTTCCTGCAAAGCAAATCTATTAATAGCATTGATGAACTCTCTCAGCTTTTCTTCCTCTAGGAACACCTTTATTTCTTCTTCATATCTGAAGTATAACTTTGCTGTGTATTCTTGACTGAGAGTTCTTTTTTTCTCTTCCAATACTTTGTGTGTATCATTCCAAAGTCTCTCCTGACCTATAGAGATTCTGCTGAAAAAATTCTGCTGATAGCTTAATGGAGGTTCCTCATGTTCTTTTTTCCCTGACAGCTTTTAAAATTATTTCTTTGTCATTAACTTTTGAAAGCTTTAATATGATGTGTCTTAATGAAGACATTTCTGATTTTAGGCAATTAGATGTTCTTTTAGTTTCATGGACTTGTATCTCCATTTTCTTCCCCAGGTTTAGGAAGTTCTCTGCTATTATTTCTGTACATAAGCTCTCTGCTCTCTCCTCTTTTCTCCTTCTAGGATACCCATTGCTTTAACATTGCCCTTCCTAATGAAGTCAGATAGTTGTCACAGAATTTCTTCATCTTTTAACATCTTAATTCTATCTCTTCTACTTTATCATTTCTAGATTTCTTTCTTTGAACTCACGAATATTCTCTAACATATGGTCTCTCTTTCCAGTGCATTCTAATGTTTTCATCTCATTTATTGTGTTCTTCAACTCTGGAATTTCTGTTTGGTTTGCTTTCAGAATTTTAATCTCTTTAATAAAGTATTCCTCGTATTCATTAACTTTATTCCTGAGCTTACTGAACATCTGAGCTTTCTTGTAGCTTACTGAGTTTGTTCATGGTGGCTGTCTTGAATTCTTTACCAGTTAGATCATAATAGTCTGTGACTTTAAATCTAGTTTCTGAAAAATTGTCTTTTTTTGTGTGACTGTCATGTTACCATGGTTCTTCATGGCACTTAATAATCTGTTCCTCTTCTGGGGCGAGAGGGAGCCCTGTGTTCTTGGCTGCACCCACTTGGAGAGGAGCAATGTCATTCTGAGCTTAGTGTGGGGATAGAAAAAGGATTGAGTCTCAAATGTCAGTTTGGATGTTTTCACTGATTTAGTAGATAATATTAAATGATATTTCTTTAGTTGCTGTATGTGTCTTGAAAAATTTCTGGAGACATTAGGTGATTATTTTTGTTTATTTATAATTTTCACCAATTACAGGGATTTCACAGGGCGAATGTCTTTGATGTCATTCCAGACATAGTCCTCCCATCCTGGGCTACTTCAGCTTCTATTTGTAATAATATATATAAAATCCCTGTTTGATTTGGAGCATAAGCTCCTTCCCACTATTTTGTTCACTCACATTTAACAGTTTTCCCCTTTGGAAGAGATTTAGTTAAAGCTTTACCAGACTGAGAAGTTTGCTATCATTTGCCTTCTCCCTAAAATAAGATACCATGGGGCTGAATATTTTTGCAAGAAGCTTTCATCCTTTGAACATCTCTTTGCATTAAAGGTGAATTCTGTTTGTCCTGATTTCTCTATGCCTAGTCTCATTTCCTGTAATAGTGTCTTTGACAGGGTAGTCCAGTTTTGTTTTATCTCCCATATATGTTGTATCATTGTATGCTAACTGCCTGAGTGAAAATAGGAAACACATTTACACAGAAATGTAGACAAGACAAACTCATGTGGTAGTGATTACCCCCAAATATACTTTTATTTGTGTGTGCCTGTGGGTCTCCCATGGGCCACCATGGTTACAGGTGATGTGGTCTCCAGTATTTGAGCCCTTTTGCATTCCTCATGGATTCATCTGCTTTAATAATCTTAGATCTGGTACAGATTTTGTCCGATTTATACCTAAGTATTTTATTTTGGGGGGTGCTAGTGTAAATGGAATTTTAATTTTTATTTAAAATTCCACTTGTTTATTGCTGGTATATAAAAAATAAATTGACATATATTAACCTTGTATTCTTCAACCTTGCTGTAATCACTTATTATTAATAGTTCCAGGAGCTGTTTTTTGTTGATGAATTTTTGGATTTTCTACATAGAAAATCATGCCATTCTCTAACATGGACTGTTTTATTTCATAAATAAATAAATATAATAAATAAATTTATTTATTTTAATTGGAGGCTAATTACTTTACAATATTGTATTGGTTTTGCCATACATCAACATGAATCCACGGGTGTCCACGTGTTCCCCATCCTGAACCCCTCTCCCGCCTCCCTCCCAGTTCCATCCCTCTGGGTCATCCCAGTGCACCAGCCCGAAGCATCCTGTATCCTGCATTGAACCTGGACTGGTGATTCATTTCTTATATGATATTATACATGTTTCAATGCCATTCTCCCCAATCATCCCACCTTCTCCCTCTCTCACAGAGTCCAAAAGACTGTTCTGTATATCTGTGTCTCTTGCTGTCTCGCATACAGGGTTATCATTACCATCTTTGTAAATTCCATATATATGCATTAGTATACTGTATTGGTGTTTTTCTTTCTGGCTTATGGGTGTCCACGTGTTCCCCATCCTGAACCCCTCTCCCGCCTCCCTCCCAGTTCCATCCCTCTGGGTCATCCCAGTGCACCAGCCCGAAGCATCCTGTATCCTGCATTGAACCTGGACTGGTGATTCATTTCTTATATGATATTATACATGTTTCAATGCCATTCTCCCCAATCATCCCACCTTCTCCCTCTCTCACAGAGTCCAAAAGACTGTTCTGTATATCTGTGTCTCTTGCTGTCTCGCATACAGGGTTATCATTACCATCTTTGTAAATTCCATATATATGCATTAGTATACTGTATTGGTGTTTTTCTTTCTGGCTTATTTCACTCTGTATAATAAGCTTCAGTTTCATCCACCTCATTAGAACTGATTCAAATGTATTCTTTTTAATGGCTGAGTAATACTCCATTGTGTATATGTACCACAGCTTTCTTATCCATTCATCTGCCGATGGATATCTAGGTTGTTTCCATGTCTTGACTATTATAAACAGTGCTGTGAGGAGCATTGGGGTACATGTGTCTCTATTGCAGTCCTAGAACTTGTAGTACAATGTTGAATAAAAGTGATGAAGGAGGACATCCTTTCCTTGTTCATGACCTGAGTGGGAAAACTTCTAGTCTTCAATCTTGGTAGAATTTTCTTCACGTTTCTTCTACCTGGGATCTACCTTCTTGAAATTTGAAAAATTTGGGGCTGTTATTTCTTCAACTATTTAGAAACCTTTTCCTTTGTTTCCTGTCCTTTGATAACCTACTTACAGATATATTAGGTCACTGAAATTTTCCCAGAGTGCTCTGATACTTTATTCATTGTTTTCAGTCTTTTTCTCTCTGTACTATATTATTTGATCAGCTGTTAATCCTATAAAGCTTTCCATGACAAATGTTGCTTTTTTTTTACATAAATTCCATATATGTATTTTTATACTCTCCATGTCTCTCCTTACATTTTAGTTTCCCTATTCCTCCTCAAACTCACTAAATAAGGTTTTATTAACATTTTAAATATTTTTATCTACTTATATGTTGTCTCTGCTATCATTGGTGTAGTTTCAGTTGACTGATTTGTCCTTACTTTTGGTTGTGATTTCTAACTTATTTGCATGAGTTTGAAACAGCAAGAAATGTTTATATATAGTTCTGAACAGTATTTGTTCAATTTAAGGCAATGAAATGTGTAATATATACATTTTAAAAACATTGAAAATGTCTATTAAAAATACACTTCTTGGTTATATAGAAATCACATTTTTCCAGGCAATTTTATTCTCTGGGAACAATGCAATACAATAGACTTTGAAGTCAAATATAATAAACTTCAAAATAGTTTTGAAAAAGACTTAAATATAGTTTTACTAGTGTATTTATGAAATTAAGCAAGTTATTTTGTCTGTGTGAATTTTGATTGTTTCATATGTGAAATTAAGATTCAAAATTTATACACATTAAATTAGATATGATGCTGAAGAACCCGATGATTTCAATAAAAACTTTTGTCCTTTCAGTATTATTTATCTCTGATGATATTGATTCTATACAAACGAGGCAACACTCATGTACCTATATGTAACTTGCGATGTATTAAGATAGTTCATACATAATGTAATAAACTTGTAACATATTTTAATAAAATATCAGGATGGTCATCATTATTTTAAAATTTATTATACTCTTTACTTCCACAACCCAAGCCTTTGAGTAAATGCATAAGGATTCACTTGAATGGAAAAGATCAATAATTCAGATGCTTTATTTCTGCAATTCTAGGCAATCGGCTATTTTTTAATCCAGTTTTAGACTAGACATTTTTCTTGTCTAAATCATTAATATTGTCCAAATACAACCAGAAGAGAATAAAACTATGCATAGAGCAATTTAAACTACAATATATTTTCATATAAAATAGGCTAAGATGGATAGTTGCAATTTGAAAGGCTGAGAGATTTCAGAGTTTAGACAATTGGTTTTAGTTAACTTATTTTGCATAATGAGATTGGATGCTAAGTAAAAGCTTAAATAACAAGATAAAATTCCTAGAGACATTTTCAACTTACATGTAATATCAATTGCTTTGCTATCTATGATATATAAAGTTCATTAACACATATTCAAAAGTATTATATAAACATTCTATTTAGCTAACTTCAATAACAGACTGTTTTAAGTAATGAAATCCAAGAAGAGTATAATTAGGACTTGTAACTGAGTTAGAAAAACATAAAATTGATTATAATGCAACTGTTTACCTTGTCTAATTAAACTATGATAATTAAATGCTATTCTTGGTCAGTAATATCTGAAAAAATTACTTAAAATTTACAAATGGCTTGGCACATTTCATCACATTAGATCATTATAGGCAGTCCTTGACCAATTTTCTTGTTATCATGCAGTTTTATCCTTTAATCAAGAACTAGCCAAATGTTTATTTCCTAATATGAAAAGTGTTACTTAGTTAACTTCAGAACTGTGCCACTTATGAGATGTTTACATTAGACTTAAATGGTGTGAATTTGGAAAGTTATTTTGTTCTTAGTGACATTCTATTTAAAACACTGTATCAGTATCAGATATATATTGAGTATACACATAGGGTGAAATTGCTCATAGACATGCAAAAGAATAAAACCTTGGAATTCACTTTGAAAAATTGTTAATTTCTGCTCAAATAGAACATTCTTAATCACTGTGACCTAGCAAATCCACATCTGGAATTCAAATGTGCACCAGAAAACAGGCACAAGAATATTTTCAGAAACATTATTCAAGTTAGCTAAAGCTAGAAAGAACCCAAACGTCAAGCAACATTAGAAGGGACATCCAAACAATGGTATATTTATACTAGAATACTATACAGCAATGAAAACTGCTATACACAAAAGCATGGGTGGACCTCACAGATATAATTTTGAGTAAAATAAGCTGGCTCAGAGTAAGTAGGTGAAGGTCATTCAGTTGTGTCTGACCCTGGGACCCCATGGACTCTCTGTGATCCCAGAGGAGCCTGCCAGTGTCCTCTGTCCATAGAATTCTCCAGGCAAGAATACTGGAGTGGGTTGCCATGCCCTCTAGGGGATGTTCCCTCCCCAGCGATTGAACCCAGGCCTCCGGCATTACAAGCAGATTCTTTACTATCTGAGCCACTAGGGAAGCCCAAGAATGCTGGACGGGGTAGCCTATCACTTCTCCAGGGGATCTTCCTGACCTAGGAATCAAACTGGGATCTCCTGCATTGCAGGTAGGTTCTTTACCAGCTGAACTACCAGGGAAGCCCAAAGAAGTGTTTAACACATGGTTAGACATTTTATAATTCCACTTATATGGTGCTCAAAAATAGGTAAACTTGTTTCAGATGATAAAAGGCAGAACAGCAGTGGTTACATTGGGGGATAGTGGTTAGATTGTAGGTTTTGAATGGTGTATATCTGATCTGTGCATTTAAGAATTGTGCACCTTCAGTTCAGTTCAGTTCAGTCACTTAGTCGTGTCTGACTCTTTGCAAACCCATGAATCGCAGCACTCCAGGCCTCCCTGTCCATCACCACCTCCTGGAGTTCACTCAAACTCACATCCATCGAGTCAGTGATGCCATTCAGCCATCTCATCGTCAGTCGTCCCCTTCTCCTCCTGCCCCCAATCCCTCCCAGCATCAGAGTCTTTTCCAATGAGTCAACTCTTTGCATGAGGTGGCCAAAGTACTGGAGTTTCAGCTTTAGCGTCATTCCTTCCAAAGAACACCCAGGGCTGATCTCCTTNATCGTCAGTCGTCCCCTTCTCCTCCTGCCCCCAATCCCTCCCAGCATCAAGGTCTTTTCCAATGAGTCAACTCTTTGCATGAGGTGGCCAAAGTACTGGAGTTTCAGCTTTAGCGTCATTCCTTCCAAAGAACACCCAGGGCTGATCTCCTTTAGAATGGACTGGTTGAATCTCCTTGCAGTCCAAGGGACTCTCAAGAGTCTTCTCCAACACCACAGTTCAAAAGCATCAATTCTTCAATGCTCAGCTTTCTTCACAGTCCAACTCTCACATCCATACATGACCACTGGAAAAACCATAGCCTTGACTAGACAGACCTTTGTTGGCAATGTCTCTGCTTTTGGATATGCTATCTAGGTTGGTCATAATTTTCCTTCCAAGGAGTAAGCGTCTTTTAATTTTATGGCTGTAGTCACCATCTGCAGTGATTTTGGAGCCCCCCAAAATAAAGTCTGACACTGTTTCCACTGTTTCCCCATCTATTTCCCATGAAGCGATGGGACCAGATGCCATGATCTTAGTTTTCTTAATGTTGAGCTTTAAGCCAACTTTTTCACTCTCCTCTTTCACTTTCATCAAGAGGCTCTTTAGTTCCTCTTCACTTTCTGCCCTAAGGGTGGTGTCATCTTATTTCAATGAAATGTAAGTTAAAGAAACGATATGCTGACTATAGGAAAGAGTTTCTATCTTTGGAGTGAGAAAAGTGGGTCAAGGAAGAAAAGTAGTAAGGAATGCCATTCATTTACCTCCTCCTTTGTCACTCCTTTTCTTTCCTAAATTCAGTGTGAGAGGATCAGGGACTCACCAGCTCAGCCCCCAAATCTTCAGAGGTTCACAAACTTCTGTCTGGGACGCTTCCTGCTTGGAGGCGGGTAAGGATGGATTTATAGAGGGAGGTCCCGCGAGAGAAAGGACTCGGGGCCCCTCTAATCCCACACAACACTGCAGGAACTGCAGGAACAGGAGCAAAGCTGTGGGACCAGCCAAGTGCTAACCGCCCCACTGCTCGTTCCTAGCGTTTCAGCGGCTGGACAGCGACAGGAGGACTTCCTGCCTTCCCCGCGAAAAGTCTGACAGCTACTTCAATTAATTCCAGAGCGATAACTCTTTATTCACAAAAGGGTTATTCTCCGCTAGCTAGAAGCGAGGACAATCCATTGAGAACTGGAACAAAGACTCAACTGTTTTGTTTTTTTTTTCCAATTCGGAGCCAGCAGGAGCCAACGCGCCCCTTCTAAAGTGAAGGGCTGGATCCTGCGGACACTTCTCACCCGCCGGGTCTTCCTGGGGACCAGGCGGTGTGACCCGATCCTCGCGGGCGGGAAGCTTGTCCTGGCGAGAGGGAAATCCATTCAGCCTGAGTGAGTTGCACTCTTCTGGGCACCTCTGGCCGCACGGAAACTCCAGCGAACTCTCCTGGAAAAGAGACCATGCCACCCGAGTCTCTTTCCAACCTCTCCCAGCCCGCGGGCGGGAATCGGAGCGGTTTCGTTCCCGGGATGTCCGAAAGGGATTTCCTACCCGCCCCGGACCGGACCACTGCGGAGCTGGTGATCCGCTGTGTGATCCCGTCCCTCTACCTGCTCATCATCACAGTGGGCTTGCTGGGCAACATTATGTTGGTGAAGATCTTCATCACCAACAGCGCCATGAGGAGCGTCCCCAACATCTTCATCTCTAACCTGGCCGCTGGGGACGTGCTGCTGCTGCTCACCTGCGTCCCGGTGGATGCCTCGCGCTACTTCTTCGACGAGTGGATGTTCGGGAAGGTGGGCTGCAAACTCATCCCGGTGATCCAGCTCACCTCCGTGGGGGTGTCTGTGTTCACCCTCACTGCCCTCAGTGCCGACAGGTAAGGGCAGAGGCCGCGGCTGTGGAGAGGGGCGGAAGTGTACCCGGGCAAGGAGGGGTAAGGGAAGGGCAGGGAGGAAGAGGGGAGCGAAGGAGAGAGACTATCAGAGAATTGGAGTCAAAGGAGTTAAAATGGACAGAGATGTGAAGCTTGAAAAAAAAAATAAGAAAATCATTATTTTAAAAATATTTGTATTAGATTAAAATTGCACAGCCTAGCCTTTCCCTCCCACACTTTTTTGTTGTTCAGTGGCTAAGTCGTGTGTGAGTTTTGAGACTCGATGAACTGCAGCACCGCCAGGCTTCCCTGTCCTTCACTATCTCCCTGAGTCTGCTCAAACTCATGTCCATTGAGTCACACACACTTTGGGGATCTTCATTATCCATTTCATAGAAGAGCTATAGAATAGATGTGCAACAATCTTGTAGAAGCTTTTGGTATGCCCCTAAAACCTTAGAGGTGCACTTTCCTTATTCAGTAGTTTGATAACCCGATAGGCAAGACTGTCTGCCTTAATACTAGGAAAGTGTTTGATTTTGATTTTTTTTCCAAATAATGAGAAGACTTATTTCACTGACTAACTAAATGCTGCTATTTATTTGAAGCAAAAACATCTAGAATAGTACATGTTCTTCAGACATGACTTTATATATTCTTCTAGTTTTATTACCTGAAGTCCAGTGATATGATTTTTTTCCCCTACTAACAGGTAAGATACTAAGTTTTAGTATCTTAAAACAGTGCTTAAAAATACATCTTTGATATAAAATCTTCTTTCCATATATTTCAAGAATGGGAAATGTCTATTATTCTACCTTATGGATCAACTAATTCAACTGTGTTATTTTTCAGATGAGGACATTGAAGCCCAGGCAGGCCTGGGAGGAGAATCTAGTCCTGTTGACTCTTGGTCCAGTACCTTATCCCAGACTCTCTACAATCATGATTTGGGGAATTTAAGCAGGAGGAATATCTGGATGGGTGTGGGGAGAAATGTGTAACTAGACATCATTGCATGGAACCCTGGTCAAATTTCCTTAGGAGTGGGTTATTGACTTAAACTGTTTAGATAAACAATTTAACTTGAATGATTAAGGTGGTATTCATGATCCTTCACTTTAATTTACATACTAAATTATTAATGAAAAATGAGTCCATCTAAATTTCTTGGCATTTGTAATAATACCTTTACATCACTTTGGCATTGAGAAGTTAATCTTCATTGATGAAAAGACAATATTCAATAGAAAGTTGAGAGCCATTGTCTTTTAAACCAAATACTACTGACCTTTTAGTTTGTGTAATATATTCTTTCTAAAACCACATTCCTATAAAGATGGGTGACTTTGAGTAAGTTATACATCTCATTTTGTTTCTATGACCATTTCTATTCAGTATTATCTTTTAAAACACTTTTTTTTTTGTATATCAGAAGTAAAATGTGACATTTTAGTTTAGTTGCCTTTCTTCATGGAATCCATTTTAATTAGAATGTGAAAAAAATTCTACTTAGTGATTAGAATAAAACTTAATGAAGAGCTATCATTATAATAGTTACTCTCTTTATCCTTTCATTTTTAAAAGTGATATCAGTAGCAAGACCTAGGGCTTGAGTTTATTTCATACTACTTTTCTCAATCTACTGTCTTGGAGATTGGTAAACTGGCTCTGACAAAGGAAAGAGAAAATGCTACTCTTTATATACTGACTGACATTTTTCCAGTTTACATGTGTCACATACTTTGTAAACATAGTGTGGGTACTTTAATAACAGCATAAAGTTGTTTGCCTCTTCTGTGTGGTCCAGAGCCTACTCTTGCTTCTCAGTGTGCATTTTGAAAATTTAAATCAAGGAACTGGAATTACTAGTGGTGAAATTACATAGTACATTCCAATATACACCTCAAATGGTTTGGAAATGTTTTGTTGTATGTTTACACTTCTATTTTTCTTCCAGAACATAGTAATCAAGTGTTGATTAGTAATTAACCTCCTCATACTTCATCTCACTGAACATTTTAATTTCTTATGGATTTGGAGATAGGTGTAAGATTAATTGCCCTTAGTACTGTGCTAACTTTTTTTGTGTGTTTCTTATCCTCACAACACTATGAAATAGGCACTGTAATTATTACCATTTTAAAGTGAAGAAAATTAAGACTTGAAATTAAGCAACATTTCCACAGTCTCACAGTGATGGAACCATTGTCTGAACCCAATTCAAAACCTGGACTCTTCACCATTAAGATGCATTATTACTTTCCTTGGTATAAGAAATTCTTAATGGCTTTTCCTATTTAATGGCAGACTGAAAACTTAAGTTTAAAACATCATCATAATTTACTACTTAACTCTGCAGTGAGCAATATTTGTTTAGTCATAATAATACTGCATTGACTATCTTGAAAAAATGTAATATATCTTACTAAATCAAGAAGTTAGGAATGAGAAGAACAAAGGTGGTATAAGAAAGAAAATCTTTAAATATCATAACAGGATGTCAAGAGCTAATGTCTGCAATATTTAATTCAAGAGACAATGGCAGAAGTACATTTCTTGGATGTAAGGAGGTAATGATTTGAAATTTGTTTTAACTCAGGAGTGGGACCACATATAGAATGAGAGACTTCTACTTTGTAGCACTCAGTGTTCTCTGATTTGAAAAACAAACCAACCTATTTGAATGTATTCATCTGATAAAGTTTAGAAAAGAAGATACATTAGTTCATTCTAGTTACTGATTGTAATTCTTTCAGTTTGGGAAGAACATTCAGTTAATCAGAATAGGAGAAATAAACTCATGCCTGTTGAGTTCTGCCACGTGCAAAGTCTGTATGTGTTTGCAACTTCATTAAATTTGGAGTTGAAGCTGCTTGTTGTTGCTTTGCTTTCATTTCTGTATATTTCATGGGAAGACCCTCTAGATGAAAATGTGACTGCCACTTTCCTGTTGAGGGTCTGGAAATGACATCTGGTGCAAGTCAGGAAGGAGAAAGACTATTTTATTGAGGTTGGGAGCTGCTTCTTTCCTATGGGCAATGGGATGAATTCTTAAAGAAGCTCAGAGGGAGACTTTATCTGTTTGTTTTGTAGCTTAAACTATTCTGAATTTTTGAAATATAAGACTAACTCAAACATAAATAAAGAGAAGGCATAGGATCATGGCATGGTAACTGACTGCTAAGGGCCAGGCATTGTAATAGGTACTCTGTACAGTTTTTCTAATCACAAAACTTTGAGGGAGATGGTTTTATCCCCACCTTACAGATGCATAAAAAGACCTTAAGTGATATTCTAAAGGATATCAGAGATGAAATAACAGTGCTAATTTGTTTGGCTCAAATCATTTTTTTCTGTATCTTGTTAACCTCCTAGGTATATGGGTAACCTGAAATGCTTTTAAAGGTAGATAAAAGTGATTTGAGATTTACATATGATTTTATTCTGTTTGCATTTTTATTAACTTACTTAATAGTCATGTGTAATTGAATGAGTTATAGAAGGCTTGGATTGTTTAAGCTATTGTGTCCTGGAGTGTGGTTCATTTACTACTATGATGGTGTTAGGTGGGAGAAGACTTCATGAGGTCTTGACATTAAAGAAATTTGAGCTATAAAGACAGAATGCTATTCCATTTCCAGTTCTTTCTGTTCTTGTGACTAAATTAAGGAGAAAACCCCCGTCTAAATTTTTCTCTGAAGTTTCTCAAGGTCCTTAGGGGAAAAAAGACACAGGAGACCCAACCTCAGAAGCTCTAGAAAAGTATTCAGATAAATTTTAATAATACTATTTTGTGAACATTTTATATTTTATGATTATGTTATAGTAATTGCAGTAGTAATTGGAAATAAAAGTATTTAATTAAAATTATTTAATATATGATAGTACTTGCAGTATGTGTAGATGGTGAAAATACTGGTGAAGGATGTAAGCAAATTATTGAAGTTTGGGAAATGACAATTTAAATTATTTTTCTCATCTTTTCTGTGCTCATAAGCAGTGGAATGATGTGTGGACAGAGAAACACCAGGGTCCTTAGTTATTCCACACACTACATAACAGCTTGGGGTGTTGGCACCTCTCTTTAAAAAAACTTAAAATTTTGATTTTGTATTGGAGTATAGCCAATTAACAATGTTGTGATAATTTCAGGTGAACAGCAAAGGGACTCAGCCATACATATACATGTATCCATTCTCCCCCAAACCTCCCTCCTATCCAGGCTGCCACATAACATTGAGCAGAGTCCCCTGTGCTATACAGTCAGTCCTTGTTGGTTATCCATTTTAAATATAGTGGTATGTACATGTCAATTCCTATCCTTCCTCCCATCCTTAATCCTGGAAACCACAATTCTGTTTTTTCTTTTTTTTTACATTACTAAGTGTAAAAAAAATTTTTTTTTCATTCTGTAAGTCTGTGTCTATTTCTGTTTTGTAAATAAGTTTATTTGTATTATTGTTTAAAGATTCTTTATAAAAGGGAGGTCATATAATATTTCTCCTTCTCTGTCTGACTTTGTTAACTCAGTGTGACAATCTCTAGGTCCATCCCTGTTGCTGCAAGTGGCATTAGTTCACTATTTTTAGGGGCTGAATAGTATTCCATTGTGTATCTGTACCATATCTTCTTTACCCATTCCTCTGCTGATGGACATCTAGGTTGCTTCCATGTCTTGGCTATGGTAAACAGGTTGGCATCTTAGTAAAATCTCTCTCTCTTTTCCTTTCTCTTTTTAATTTTTCTTTCTTAAGAGAGTAATTTGAGATGTACTGTCTGCCCAGGTACAGAGCCATTGTAAACCCCATGGATATCCAGACGTCAGGGGCAGTGCTGTGGACCTGCGTGAAGGCCGTGGGCATCTGGGTGGTCTCCGTGCTGTTGGCTATTCCAGAAGCCATATTTTCCCAAGTGGCACGCATTGGCAGCTTGGATAATGGCAGCTTCACGGCGTGTATACCCTACCCTCAGACGGATGAATTACATCCAAAGATTCATTCAGTGCTCATCTTCTTGGTCTACTTCCTCATACCACTTGTTATCATTAGTGTTTATTATTATCACATTGCAAAGACCTTAATTAAAAGTGCACATAATCTTCCAGGAGAATACAATGAACATACCAAAAAACAGGTAAGCTCTGTAGGTGTGTATGTTGAGGGCATGCTGGTGAGAAGCAGTCAGTGCTATTTTGAGTTCTAGTTCATGGGCTTTCAATACCAGGAATGATTAGAACAATAAGAGGACACTGGGACACACAGTAGCCTGAACTAGAAGGGATGTTGGAGACAGTGGTCTCTATTTTGTGGCCATGTCTTAGCAGTTTATGGGGTCACTAAGAGTCAGACACGACTGAGCGACTTTGCTTTCACTTTTCACTTTCATGCATTGGAGAAGGAAATGGCAACCCACTCCAGTGTTCTTGCCTGGAGAATCCCAGAGATGGAGGAGCCTGGTGGGCTGCCATCTATGGGGTTGCACAGAGTTGTACATGACTGAAGCAACTTAGCAGCATCAGCAGCTTAGCTGTAAAAGTCCACTGAGGTCCAATTTATCTGACACCTGAACATGCCTGTTAGAATGTCTCTGATGGCTTTTCTTTACGTGAAAATGTTTATGCAAAGAAACACATAACAAGCCAGAAAAAATTTCACATTTTAAGTATGTGTGTGTGCTAAGTCACTTCAGTTGTGTCTGACTATTTGTGACCCTATGGACTGGATTGGGAAGATCCCCTTCTCCAGGGGATCTTCCTGACATAGGGATCAAACCCAGGTCTTCTGCCTTGCAGGGGGATTCTTTACCATCTGAGTCACATTTTGAGTATACATTTATTCAGTTATTGTTTCTTCTCCCATTAGCCCACAAGGGATGACAGAAAGTCTGGGGGAAGGTTACATAAGAAAAGGACTAGGATACTACCCAGGGACTGAGGGTGAGGTTTGGTTAGAATACCAAAGCAGGAGACTGGGAACAGAGGGCCTCAAAACAAGAGTGAAAGGGAGCAGAGGGCAGGCTGGAGCCAACGCCAGACCTGGTCTAATTTAACTTCATAGCTTTTCCAATAAATAAATAGTATATAAATGTATACTACAGTGAAATTCTTGCACCTAGGCTCAACCTGCTATGGAGGCCCATGCTTAGTAATACAAGCTTTACATCCACTTCCCTAATTCATCCAAGTTGCCTAATTGATGCTACTGGACTATATCCAGAGTGCCACATTCTGCTTTCTGATCTAGACTCCTTCTCACTTACACTTTTGTTTATCATTCACCACTACTTACTCCCCAGATCTGTTTTAATCCTAAACCTTTCCAGACTTCCCTGGCATATTCTAGTCAATTACCAATAGTTTTAGCTCAGAAAATATCTTGTCTACTATAAATATCTTCGTAAATTATGTCTTCACTTTCATGTTGCCTTATTTAAATATTCAAACAAATTAGACAAATGTGAGCTAAACTTGGGGCTCTAGATGTTAGAAAATAATTTTTAGATTTAAAAAGATTACTGTCTCATATTTGAATTTTGTCTATTTATCACATTCCTGAAGACCTTCCTATAAAACACTAAACATACTAGGTGAATTTTATGAAAAGAAAGTGTTTTTATTTTAAGGGTACGTAGTCTAACATAATAATGTTTATAGAAATGACAGTTATATCAGATGCTTTTGATTTATGAGAGGCTGGAGTTTAAATGAAATTTCAAGTTTTTTTTTTTTTTTTCTGTGTGTGTGTGGATAAGATTTTTAAAAAGTCATGCCTTATTTCAATAGATCAACTTTTCTTATTTAAATACTCTGATTTAAAATTTTTTAAGCTTGAATTTATTCTGTGGTTTTTTAATTCAATGAGTTTAATACAAACAGAAATGATTTATGTTTATAGTGATCATGATAGGCTTTAAGCAAAAGGAAAAGTTAAGAAATGTTTAAGATCACAGTTTTAGCAAAAACATAGCCTTTTATAAACTGTCAAACATTTTAAAGTGAAAATAGTGTAATGACCAAAATAGGCTACATCAAATTGTTAAAGTCATTATCTTGGCAAGGAAAATCGTGTTTGTGCTTTTGGATGCATTTGCATGCTATGCTGAGTTTTACATCTTTCGAACACAGTGTGTTTTAGAATGTGGCTGCCTCCATTTTCATTTTATTCAGAGGGACTATTTCCTTATATTTGCAGATGGAAACACGGAAACGCCTGGCCAAAATCGTGCTGGTCTTTGTGGGCTGCTTCATCTTCTGTTGGTTTCCAAATCACATCCTTTACATGTACAGGTCTTTCAACTATAACAAGATTGACCCATCCCTAGGCCACATGATTGTCACCTTGGTTGCCAGGGTTCTGAGCTTTTGCAATTCCTGTGTCAATCCATTTGCTCTTTATTTACTCAGTGAAAGCTTCAGGAGACATTTCAATAGTCAGCTCTGTTGTGGAAGGAAGTCCTATGGAGAGAGATCCACCAGCTATCTACTCAGCTCCTCTGCAGTGCGCATGACTTCCCTGAAAAGCAATGCTAAGAACGTGGTGACCAATTCTGTATTACTAAATGGGCACAGTGTGAAGCAGGAAATGGCACTGTGATTTTGTCCATTCAATTCACTACCTGAAAAGAAAGTACTCGTATTTCTCTTGAGTAGAACAGAACTGAGCAATTATTTTTCTTAGTAAATCTCAGCTAATTCATTAAAGGATTTCACAATTGACTCAGAAAAGGCAAAACAAACATTGTTACCATTTTTCTCTGAACAAGACTTTAAATGACATTAAAAATGTATGTATTCCTCATATTAAAAGTGATTCAAAATGCAACTCTATATTTGTATAAGTCAATATTGCTTCAAGATTGAAGTCGTTCTCTAGAGCATTTATCTTAAATTTGTTTTATTTGGGAACATGAAATAAATTTCTTTTTTGACTCAATCATCTGATGAGTGTAATATTCAAGCTCCAAATATTTGAAATACAAGTCATTTTTTTCCTGGTGAATTTTATTCATAACTAGTTCATGTATGTATCTGCATTGTTTGAGTAAATTAATAGAAAATTCAAAAGGTGGAAGAAATCTTTGTGCAATTAATCATAATTTATAGAAATAATTTATATCTGTAACTTCTAAGCATGTGATTAAAAGGTGTGAAGACATTTGTATTATAGTGAAATAGTTATCATCTGAATACGATTTGAATATAAAATAGGCATCATATGTCCCAAATTGTTAAATTGTAACTCATAACTTGGCATGGCCATCTTATTGTACATTGCTAAATGTTTGGATATTTGGGTGATTCTGTGTAGCTGTGATGAGATATAATTCTGGTGAGTTCAATCATTTACTCTGGTGAATTCAACAATCCTTTCTTGCAATAGCCACCAGATGAGTGTGTATATAATCTACTTGGATAGTTTATTCTGCAATAGTATCATAATTATCTCAATAATTTTGGATTAAAATTTCAAAAATGAAACTAAAGAGGATTCCACAGCCATGTGGGAGAGGTAGGATTTAAAACCATACCATGACATACATACTCACTACTCCACCATCTCTTTCTTTCTTTCTCTTTTCTCTATTGGCTTTCTTGTATCTCAAATAGCTGCTCTTAACCTTTAGGAAAGTTGGAGAGTCCCGCATCAGAAAAGTGTAAAACATCACAGATAAATTTTATATTGACTCTAGGTATTTTATAAATCTTTCAAGTATCATCCATTAAAATCTAAAGAACCATGGGTCTCAGGGTGAGAATCTTTGGTCGATCAATAACCATTCTTCTTGCTAATGATAAGGTGAGGGTAGAACTAGGTATGTATGAAAGATTACAATATATATGATCATCATATTACATAATATTTTTCTTTTAAACTCTAAATTTTCAGGACCTTATAGTTAAAAGGTGCATATGTCACTTTAGCTTCATATATATATATATATATATGTATATATAGTATATTCACTGTATAATAAATATATCATATATTACTGGGCTTCCCAGGTGGCAGTAGTGGTAAACAATCCTCCTGGCAGTGCAAGAAGTGCAAAAGATGCAAGAGATGTGGGTTCAATCCTTGGCTCAGGAAGATCCCCTGGAGAAGGAAATGACATCCCACCTCAGTATATTGCCTGGAAAATTTCATAGGCAGAGGAGCCTGGCAGGGCACAGTCCATGGGGCCACAGAGAGTTGGACATGAGTGAGTGACTGAACACACGCATACTATATTACTATGTATAAGAATATATATACAATACATTGTTATGTAATTTCATATTTGCTGTAAACTAAAAAGACATACATCTTAACTATAATGATCTAATGATTTACAGGATAACAGTGTTAAATAATCTGATATCTGATTTATTTTTCAAGAATGAAAAATATTTATTCGTAAAATATTATTTTTATTTTATTGAAAAAATTTAAAATATTTTGTTAAAAATGTTTTTCCTTAATACTACCAATGGGGTAATAATGGTACCACAGTACAAGTTTCAATTTTCCTTGTTTTTAAAAAAGAATTTTAATAATAGCCACATATTTGATTACATACCGTTATCAATATTATCAAACTTTTGACTACATTTTAGAATTTTCTCTCTGGTTTCTATTTATATTAATATTGCAACTCAGATTGTTGTTAATGTTGAACCCTGTTTTTAGGAGACATGTTCAATACTTGGAACTCTTTTTGTGAATTAAGCAGGTTGAGGATTATCTGTACAAACTCTTTTGTGAACTTGACTTGCATTCTACTGTTGGGTTATAATTTTAATTCAGTCACTAAACTGTTATGACTTCTCATTTTCAAAAAGTCTCAAGAATTGCATCATTTTCTCAAATATTTCCTTTCTTTGGAAGTCACCTGAAAGTTAAAATAGTAGTATATAATCTGTGATTTATGATCATGCTATATACAGCATGAAAAGTAAATATTTAATATTTACTTTTACTATTTATTTTTCAACTCAAACAAAACTTCATGTCGTACACACACATACATACACTGACACACACGAGATTTGGTTCATATTAAAATTAGAGTTTCAACTTTGCTCTTGATCAGGTTGTATCTATATTTAGCTAATGTGCAGTTATTTTGCTTACATTTTGAAATAGTTCTATTTATTTCTGGGAATTTAAAATTTTAATTATTCTTATTATTAAGTAATGAAGTTAAAGGAATAAGCTTCAAATTTATCTATGAAATAATACAACAGAAGCAAATCTAACTGATTATGCTCATTAGCCAGAAGTAGAACAAAAATACCAAATTCCAAATCTGTTAAGAAAAGGTAGGGTACAATAGATCTTTAAGGATATACTCAATTTATTGATTTATATAATTTCATCTAGTAGTACTGTAATTCAAGGAAATATTAGGAAAAAAAGCTGTGTCTAATGTGGTAATATCCCCATAATGGAGGGAATTCCTCATCAAATTTCTCTAAATTATTTTTAATGTAGATATAGGC